>CAMXCT020002546.1:335000-560000 GCA_947184155.2 Cladocopium goreaui
CACAATTCCAGTTATCCATCCTTTGGAAACGCATGAGCACTCGCCAATCGTGGGGATCCAGACGTCCTGCTCGCTCCCTCTCGCGATTTCGGACACGTTTCTTTTGGATCCAACATTGGAAAACCTGCAATGTTAAAACCTCAGAGTGGATGGTGGAATAATGCTGAACTGAATGCCCACTTGAAATGCGAAATTACCTCCTGATTAGGGAAAAATCTGAAAAAATCCTGATCACTCCCCTCCTCTTCATTGGAAAGGAAACGCTGCAATAAGCTCCAAGTGACCTACGACAGCGCCATTGTGGACGGTGGAGTGCCAAGGATTCAATGTTCATCCAGAAACGATGGCGAATTTCGATGAATTTCCTAGATCTTGATGCATGGCTTCGATTCCCAATGACTATAAAAGCCAACAGCTGACGCAACCAGTATGGCCAGCTAATCAGACTCTCGAATCGGCAAACATGACCGAACAACAGTTTGGATACGTCACGATACGATTGCATTGACCGAATGTGAGCAAGTTTAGATGTACAAGCGTGCAAATAATACGCACATAAACATGATTCTCTGTAATGTGTGTAAAACAGTTTTAAACCATTCCCCAAATCACCACTTTTATAGGTGGTATAAACCATTGCCAGTCATGGGTGGTTTATTGTTTGTCCCACAGCACATGGTTTGACCGGCCAATTCATCAGGAGACAACGCACCTGCCTGGCGATGGTCATCCTTTAGGCTGTCCAGAAACATGTGTATCAACGGAATCTGCAAGTAGTGTCAACCCCGGATTTTGCTAAACCATGGTTTATATTCATTAGGGGGTACCCTCCAAATAGTCACTTGATATGGTACATAAATGGTACCCTCCCAATTAAACAGCCGTAAACAGCCGTTTGGGGTTTATTAATCCAGGGTTGACATTAGGAGTAAAACATGGGAAAAAAATAGATGAAGCGGTAAGCTGCTTCAGCTGTTCACGGGAAAAACTGACCACACCCGTATGCAGAAACCTGGTGAAAAAAGGATGAAACTCTCAGAAACTGTGGCTGCCGTCCTTGAAAGCCACATGGATCATACACGTTTTACAGCTGTTATACATATTCACATAAAGTTATATATACATATATGAAATATAGATAAATGAAAATAGAATGTCAACCCTGGACTGAGAACCCTGGTTTATTGATTAGCTTGAGCACTCCCCAAATGGTGATAATCTGTTACTAAAATGGTACTATACCACCCCAATTCAACAGCTCAGGGCTTTGTTGATCCAAGACTTGGATGGTCAAAGGCACGAGACCTGCATTTCATGGTTAAAAAACAACGTGCCTTTGACTATGGTGTTTCCACTCATGTTGTACATGGATTAATGATTTTCATGGGATGGTTGTGACAATATTGTGATTTCCTTGAGCTACTTTTTTTCAATGGATTGGTTTAAGGGAAAATCTACAGGAAACCATGGATTTTCCCATTAAATAATAGGCTTTCCTGTAAACTTCCCCTTAAACCAATCCATTGATCTTTTCGTGGGAACGGTTGTATCCACTAATGAACATATTCCGCAACATTCCCCAACTCGCAGAGCTAGCAGAGCTAGCTGTGCCTGCGCCTGCCGTGGAAAAAAGGAACCGAACACAACCTCGGGCCACCAGCTGCAGCTGTTGGGTCACCATGGGCCAGAAATTGGTGGTTTAACCATCAGAAGTGGCGGTTCAATCGGATTTAACGGGAAGCAATGGAATTCTATGTGTATATATATATACATATATATATATATATATACGTGTGTGTGTGCGTGTGTGTATGTGTGTGTGTGTATGTGTGTGTGTGTATGTGTGTATGTGTGTATTTGTGTATGTATGTATGTACGTATGTATATCTGTCTGTCTATCTGTATTTATGTATATATGTATGTAGGTTGGTGGGTAGGTATGTATGTACGTATGTATGTATGTAGGGATGTAGGGATGTAGGGATGTAGGGATCTATGGATGTATGGATGGATGGATGCATGGATGGATGGATGCATGGATGGATGGATGCATGGATGCATGGATGCATGTATGCATGTATGGCATGTATGGACGTATGCATGTATGGCATGTATGCATGTATGGTATCCATGTATGGTATGCATGTATGGTATGCATGTATGGTATGATTTATGGTATGGTGTATGGTATGATGTGTGGTATGATGTATGGTATGTATGGTATGTATGGCATGTGTGGCAAGTATGGCATGTATGGTATGTATGTTATGTATGTTATGTTATGCTATGATATGGTATGTAATGTTATGTTATGTTATGGTATGGTATGTAATGTTATGTTATGTTATGTTATGTGTGTATATAATAACTGCCAATAAGCCAGCCAACTAAAAAGATTACATTGAACATTGAATCAAATAGAACTTGAAACATAGCGCGCATCAATAGATTATATAATATACACTGCATGTGGTTGCATCATTATGTATATAATTTTAGATATCATACTATAATATACTTAAAAACATATTAATATAGATACCAATCAAGAAACTTCAGATTACCCTCTCGCAATCAAACATGGCTAGCAGGAAAATTCCCCAGCTTTTTGACCTCTATAAAAAGTGCGGCAGTTTCCCATGATTTTCCCATGAAGAAAATCTCCATGATTTTCCCCATGTGGATTTCTCATTCGGATGTGGATTTCCCATGTGGATTTTGTCCCATGATTTTTTCCCATTGAAACCAGAGATGGATATGATCAAACACCCCATTTTCCAACACCCAAGTCCAACTGAGTTTCCGCGCCAAGTCCTTACTATTGGACGCCGCTTTGGGCGGGTTGGTCAGCTCGGAAACGGCGAAGCTCGACTCAATGGCTCAAGCTGGAGAAAAGGGGAGTGAGCATGTGAAACCAATAGTAAACTAACTCGTATACCAATCTCCAAAATTATGATTGGATTCTTAACTAATAAACAGTTAAACATGTTAACCAATGTGTCTATTACCAATCTCCAAGATACTAAACCATTCCCGAAATCATAAAATTCAATGGATTGGTGCAAGGGAATATCTTAACCGGAAACCATAGGTATTTTCCCATTAAATATGGGGCTTTCCGGCAATTTTTCCCTTAAACATAAATGGGTGGTCTAAACCATCTCCAACTGTTAGGTTTATTATGGCTATTGTTGGCTTTGCCATATTCATATAATCGAACCACTTTATATACGCAACATCGAAACCCAAAATGGTCCAATGAATCAATAGGAAAATCCAAACTCAATGTTTGGCTTTCCACGGGACCTTTTTTTTGGGGTATATATAATAGATGCCTGATCTAACGTTGTTTAAATACCAGCAATAACCTGTAATTTGGGTCTAAGAATCTAACCACTCAACATATTACCCTCTGGTAAACGTTTACATAGCGAACTGGAAAATCACCATTTTTAATTGGTAAATTAACTATTTCTATGGCCATTTTCAATAGCTATTTTGACAGAACCAGAGGGTATGGATGCAACCTGGCCATGCCACCCAACTCTCCTCGCTTCGCAAGGTCCCCATAAATGGATTGTATGTTTCTAACATGTGTATACAAATATTTCAATGTGTATATATATATACACTAAAGAAAATATCCATGGCAAAGAAACGAGTTTCATTGAAGTGCTTCATATGGAAAAACTTGTGAAGATTGAACAAAATCCCATGTACAATCACAGACATATAGACAGTATAGACATGTAACCTAATCAATCCGTATTTACATGTAAAGATTCATGGTTCCAATTTGCACAGAAAATTGATCTGGGGTGGAATGGAAGCCAATAGGCTGGAATCCATGGTATGGACCCCATTGTCAGCCCTTGTCATTTCAACTCAGTTGGGTCTGACGTAGACTTTGGATCGATAAACTGGGTTGAATTCATTGCATAACCATGGCTATAACATGTTACAACTATAGCCCCTATAAGTTGGCATATAACTCTGTGAGTTGTGACTATGCAGTATACAATACCCACTCGAATTAAGCGGAACCCCACCCCCATGTAGTGCGCATGGTTTGCCCAAGTCTGGAATTACACATTTATCGTCATTTACCCATATGTTTGACGGTTCATTTCTATGCATTTCCCATTCATCTTCTTGGTTGAAATCGCATGTTTGACCAACTTACCATTGTTGAACCCTAATTGTTATTGCTTAAGCTCCCGTTTTCCAAGCTTAACCAACTTGCCAATCTTATGCAACTCGCATGTCATGTCATTGTTGTTGGTTTAAAGAAACCTATTTTTTGTTGCTGGCTATGAAAATAAATAATTCCTATTTGGTTTTGCTAAATGTTCTTTTAAATCCCAATGCGTGCTCCAAAAATCCACTTTTGCTGGCAAAATTCCTGGTTTAGTTTCTTGGTTGGCACTATCGTTGGTGGTAAAACCCATGGTAAAACCCATATTTGTTGATGGTGAAATCACCATTTGTTGATGGTGATTTAACCATGTATAGTGATTTCACCATTTTAACATATTTTAACCATGAAATATGTGTTATTTCTGGTTGAAACCATATAGTATTTTAATCCATCACTATTTTTTGATGTTTTTCAACCACCACCAGCATTTTCAACGGCTCCCCGGAGCCTGAAAGCCTTCACTGCGCAGAATCCCTTCGTCAAGGTCGTCTTTGGAGGGGGACCTTGGGGAAACCATCAAACATCAGGACGCACGACCATGGAAAATAGGGGGTTAACCATCAAAAAACATGCCAAAAAAAAACATGGTTTTAAGATGTTTTAAGCATCAAACATAGGCATAGGGGTTTAAACATCAAGATTCTGAAACAAACACGTGGATTTGATTGGACCTCAGCCACCAGAAATTTGGATCTATTCACGACAAATTAAGTTTTTAACAAAGTGGGCGAACAAGCAACGACTTTTGGACATGAACCAAAAGCTGAGAGAAGCATGAAAAACAACAGGGCACCTTGTTTTTTGACCCCCCACCTTGTTTTTTTGACCCCCCCCTTGTTTTTTTGACCCCCCACCTTGTTTTTTTGACCCCCCACCTTGTTTTTTTGACCCCCCACCTTGTTTCTTTGACCCCCCACCTTGTTTTTTCTTTAAGATTTACATTTCTTTAGGGTTTCATTTGGGGTTTCTGTCGGGTTTCATGTAGGGTTTGATTTTGGTATTCTTTAGGGTTTCATCTAGGGTTTTATGTAGGTTTTAAAAAGGGTTTCTTTTCAGGAAATCTTGTCAAGGTTTTCAAACGTTCATGTGGGTTTCTTTAAGGTTTCTTTAGGGTTTCATTTAGGGTTTCATTCAGGGTTTCATTCAGGGTTTCTTTAGGGTTTCATTTAGGGTTTCAATCAGAATTTTTAGGGTGTCGCTTGGGGTTTCTTTAAGATTTCATTTAGGGTTTCATTCAATCTTTCGTTAGGGTTTCATTCATTGCTTTAGGTTAATTTATGGTTTCTTTAGGGTTCATCTAGTGTTTCATGTAGGGGTTTCTTATCAGGAGTTCTTATCAGGAATTCTTTAGGGTTTCTTTAGATTTCACCAAGGGTCTTTCAAAGAAGCACATAGGCAGAGGTCTCGATGGATATCAACAAAGATGAAATTAACCCAAATAACGATGATGCTTATGCAAAAAGAAAGGAATAGTAGGTAGCAAGGGGAACCGGTTTAAAAATAAAAGCGGGTGGGGGGGTGCAGGGGGGAGGGCGCAGCGCCTCCCCCCGCAATGCGTACCAAGAGAGAAGCACATAGGCACAAGTCTCAATGGATATATTGCAAGTAAGAACGACAAGATCAAGAAAGAAGCACATAGGCACAAGTCTCGATGGATATCAGCAAAGATGAAATTAACCCAAATAAACGATGATGCTTATGCAAAAAAAAATGAATAGTAGGTAGCAAGGGGAACCGTTTTAAAAATAAAAGCGGGTGGGGGGGTGCAGGGAGGAGGGCGCAGCGCCTCCCCCCGCAAAGCGTACCAAGAGAGAAGCACATAGGCACGAGTCTCAATGGATATATTGCAAGTAAGAACGAGAAGATCAAGAAAGAAGCACATAGGCACAGGTCTGGATGGATATCAGCAAAGATGAAAGTAACCCAAATAAACGATGATGCTTATGCAAAAAGAAAGGAATAGTAGGTAGCAAGGGGAACCGGTTTAAAAATAAAAGCGGGTGGGGGGGTGCAGGGGGCAATGCGTACCAAGAGAGAAGCACATAGGCACAAGTCTCAATGGATATATTGCAAGTAAGAACGAGAAGATCAAGAAAGAAGCACGTAGGCACAAGTCTCGATGGATATCAGCAAAGATGAAATTAACCCAAATAAACGATGATGCTTATGCAAAAAAAAATGAATAGTAGGTAGCAAGGGGAACCGTTTTAAAAATAAAAGCGGGTGGGGGGGTGCAGGGAGGAGGGCGCAGCGCCTCCCCCCGCAAAGCGTACCAAGAGAGAAGCACATAGGCACGAGTCTCAATGGATATATTGCAAGTAAGAACGAGAAGATCAAGAAAGATAAAGCCACATAGTGCAGATGGTAGGCACAAGTCTCAATGGATATATTGCAAGTAAGAACGAGAAGATCAAAAAAGAAGCACATAGGCACAAGTCTCGATGGATATCAACAAAGATGAAATTAACCCAAATAAACGATGATGCTTATGCAAAAAAAAGGAATTGTAGGTAGCAAGGGGAACCGTTTTAAAAATAAAAGCGGGTGGGGGGGTGCAGGGGAGAGGGCGCAGCGCCTCCCCCCGCAATGCGTACCAAGAGAGAAGCACATAGGCACAAGTCTCAATGGATATATTGCAAGTAAGAACGAGAAGATCAAGAAAGAAGCACATAGGCAGAGGTCTCGATGGATATCAACAAAGATGAAATTAACCCAAATAAACGATGATGCTTATGCAAAAAGAAAGGAATAGTAGGTAGCAAGGGGAACCGGTTTAAAAATAAAAGCGGGTGGGGGGGTGCAGGGGGGAGGGCGCAGCGCCTCCCCCCGCAATGCGTACCAAGAGAGAAGCACATAGGCACAAGTCTCAATGGATATATTGCAAGTAAGAACGAGAAGATCAAGAAAGAAGCACATAGGCAGAGGTCTCGATGGATATCAACAAAGATGAAATTAACCCAAATAAACGATGATGCTTATGCAAAAAGAAAGGAATAGTAGGTAGCAAGGGGAACCGGTTTAAAAATAAAAGCGGGTGGGGGGGTGCAGGGGGGAGGGCGCAGCGCCTCCCCCCGCAATGCGTACCAAGAGAGAAGCACATAGGCACAAGTCTCAAAACAAAATGTGAGGGCATGGTTCATGTATGTTTTGGAATGTTTTGGTCACAAATCTATGTGGCTCTGACTTGCATCTCAACTCAGTATTTCTGCAACGGGTTCCGAACGAGGCCAAAAATGATGCCAAAACGAGGCCCGAACAAGGCCAGAAAATAGTTTTGGAAACCCCTCAGCTCTAGCAGCTCAGCAGCACTTTGCACGCTGCCCGTGGTGGCTGCAAGCTGCAAGTGTTGACTGCACACATGGTCCTTCCTTCCTTCCTTCCTTCCTTCTTTCCTTCCTTCTTTCCATCCTTCCCTTGGTTCCCCCCTTGGTTCCCCCCTTGGTTCCCCCCTTGGTTCCCCCCTTGGTTCCCCCCTTGGTTCCCCCCTTGGTTCCCCCCTTGGTTCCCCCCTTGCATCCTTCCCTCCTTTCCTCCTTCCCTCCTTCCTTCCTTCCTTCCTTCCCTCCTTCCCTCCTTCCTTCCTTCCCTCCTTGCATCCTTCCCTCCTTTCCGCCTTCCCTCCTTTCTTCCTTCCTTCCTTTCGTCCTTCCCTCCTTCCCTCCTTCCCTCCTTCCCTCCTTATTTCCTTTCTTCCCTCCTTCCCTCCTTATTTCCTTCCTTCCTTCCTTCCTTCCTTCCTTCCTTCCCTCTTTCCCTCCTTCCCTCCTTCCCTCCTTCCCTCCTTCCCTTCTTCCTTCCTTCCCTCCTTTCCTCCTTCCCTCCTTTCCTCCTTCCCTCCTTTCTTTATGGTCATTTTTTTTTGATGCATTTATATTTTGTGTTTGATGCATTTTTATTTTTTTTTGATGCTTCTCCCCATTTAGGGTTTCGTTTACGGGTTCTTGAGGATTTAAGTTTGGGTTCCATTTAAAGGGTTTCAACTACAGTTTTTTAGGGTGTCGCTTGGGGTTTCTTTAGGATGTCATTTAGGGTCTCATTCAAAGTTTCGTTAGGGTTTCATATGTGGTCTCTTGAGGTTAACTGATGGTTTCTTTAGGGTTCATTTAGGGTTTCATGTAGGGGTTTCTTATCAAGATATCTTTAAGGCTTTAAGCTTTCTTTGGGTTGCACCTAGGGTCTTTAGAACACACACACAAGACTCAGGTTGTCATTTAGTGATTCTTTAGGGTTTCGTCTAGGGTTTCTTTAAGATTAACATTTCTTTAGTGTTTCATTTAGGGTTTCATTTTGGGTTTCTGTAACAGTAGGGTTTCATGTAGGTTTGATTTACAGTAGGGTTTCATTCAGGGTTTCTTTATGGCTTCAATTAGGGTTTCATTTAGTGTTTCTTTAGGGTTTCATTTAAGGTTTCATTTTGAATTTCATTTAGAGGCTCTTTAGTGTTTCATTTAGGGTTATGTTTTCTTCAGGGTTTCAGTTTGGGTTCCATTTAGGGTTTCATTCAGGGTTTTTTAGGGTGTCGTCTAGGGTTCTTTAGGATGCCATTTAGGGTTTCACTCAAAGTTTCGTTCGGCTTTCATTTATGGTTTCTTTAGGTCAATTTATGGTTTCTTTAGGGTTCATTTAGTGTTTCATGTAGGGGTTTCTTAGCAGGAATTCTTCAGGGTTTCTTTGGGTTTCACCTAGGGTCTTTAAGGTTTCATTTAGGATACAAACAGGAGAGAATAAAACAAAAGAATTAGGGGTTCATGTAGGGATTCTCTGGGATTCTTTAGGGTTTCCCGTTTCTTTAAGATTTACATCTCTTAAGGTTTTTTTTCCGGGTTTCTTTAGGGCTTCTGTCGGGATTCATGTAGGGTTTGATTTAGAGATTCTTTGCGGTTTTTTTCAGGGTTCAATTTAGGGTTTTGTGTATGGTTTCTTATCAGGAAATCTTGTCAAGGTTTTCACACGTTCATATGGGTTTCTTAAAGGTTTCTTTAGGGTTTCATTCAGGGTGTCTTTGGGATTTTAAAATCTTTTGAGGGTTTCTTTTGGGTTTCATGTACGGTTTCTTTAGTGTCTCATTTAGGGTTTCGTTTACGGGTTCTTGAGGATTTAAGTTTGGGTTCCATTTAAAGGGTTTCAACTACAGTTTTTTAGGGTGTCGCTTGGGGTTTCTTTAGGATGTCATTTAGGGTCTCATTCAAAGTTTCGTTAGGGTTTCATATGTGGTTTCTTGAGGTTAACTGATGGTTTCTTTAGGGTTCATTTAGGGTTTCATGTAGGGGTTTCTTATCAGGATATCTTTAAGGCTTTAAGCTTTCTCTGGGTTGCACCTAGGGTCTTTAGGGTTTCATTGAGGATACACACACACACAAAAGACTCAGGTTGTCATTTAGTGATTCTTTAAGGTTTCGTTTAGGGTTTCTTTAAGATTTACATTTCTTTAGGGTTTCATTTAGGGTTTCTGTAGGGTTTCATGTAGGTTTGGTTTAGGGTTTCTTTAGGGTTTCATTCAGTGTTTCTTTGGGGCTTCATTTAGGGTTTCATTTAGCGTTTTTTTAGGGCTTCACTTAAGGTTTCATTTAGGGTTTCTTTAGGGTTTCATTTAAGCTTTCTTTAGGGTTTCATTTCGAGGTTCTTTAGTGTTTCATTTAGGGTTATGTTTTCTTCAGGGTTTCAGTTTGGGTTCCATTTAGGGTTTCATTCAGGGTTTTTTAGAGTGTCGTCTAGGGTCTCTTTAGGATGCCATTTAGGATTTCATTCAAAGTTTCGTTAGGCTTTCAATTGTGGTTTCTTTAGGTCAATTTATGGTTTCGTTAGGGTTCATTTAGTGTTTCATGTAGGGGTTTCTTAGCAGGAATTCTTCAGGGTTTCTTTGGGTTTCACCTAGGGTCTTTAAGGTTTCATTTAGGATGCAAACAGGAGAGAATAAAACAAATGAATTAGGGATTCATGTAGGGATTCTTTAGGGTTTCGCGTTTCTTTAAGATTTACATCTCTTAAGGGTCTTTTTTCCGGGTTTATTTAGGGTTTCTGTCGGGTTTCATGTAGGGTTTGATTTAGCGATTCTTTAGGGTTTCATTTCGGTTTTATGAAGGGTTTCTCATCAGGATTTCTTATCAAGATTCCCAATCGCTCATGTGGGTTTCTTTAGGGTTTCTTTAACGTTTCATTTAGGGTTTCATTCAGGGTTTCTTTGGGCTTCATTAAGGGTTTCATTCAGAGTTTCTTTAGGGTTCCATGTAGGGTTTGATTCAGGGTTTCATTTAATGTTTCTTCAGGGTGTTATTTAGGGTTCCTTTGGGGTGTCATTTCCAGTTTCTTTAGTGTCTCGTTTAGGGTTTCGTTTACGGGTTCTTGAGGATGTAAGTTTGGGTTCCATTTAGGGTTTCAATCAGAGTTTTTTAGTGTGTCGCTTGAGATTTCTTTAGGATGCCATTTAGGGTTTCATTCAAAGTTTCGTTAGGGTTTCATTTGCGGTTTCTTTAGGTTAATTTATGGTTTCTTTGGGGTTCATCTAGTGTTTCATGTAGGGGTTTCTTATCAGGAGTTCTTTTCAGGAATTCTTCAGGGTTTCTTTGGGTTTCACCTAGGGTCTTTAATGTTTTGTTTTGGATACAAACAGGAGAGAATAAAGCAAAAGAATTAGGGTTTCAATTAGGGGTTCTTTAGGATTTCATTGAGGGATTCTTTAGGGTTTCATTTTAGGTTTCTCTAGGATTTACATGTTTTAGGGTTTCATTTAGGGTCTCTGTAGGGTTTCATGCAGGGTTTGATTTAGGGATTCGTTAAGGTTTCATTTAGGGTTTAATTTAGAGTCTTATGTACGGTTTCTTATCAGGAATTCTCATCAGGGTTTTCAAACGTTCATGTGAGTTTATTTAGCGTTTCAGTCAGGGTTTCATTTAGAGCCTCTTTAGGGTTTCATTTAGGGGCTCATTCAGGGTTTCTTTAGGGTTTATATAAATTTTTTTTGTTTCTTAAGGTTTATTTAAGGTCTCTTTAGTGTTTCATTTAGGGTTTCGTTTACGGGTTCTTCAGGGTTTCAGGTTGGGTTCCATGTAGGGTTTCATTCAGAGTTTTTTGGAGTGTCGTTTAGATTTTCTTTCGGATGCCATTTAAGGTTTCATTCAAAGTTTCGTTAGGTTTTCAATTGTGGTTTCTTTAGGTCAATTTATGGTTTCGTTAGGGTTCATTTAGTGTTTCATGTAGGGGTTTCTTAGCAGGAATTCTTCAGGGTTTCTTTGGGTTTCACCTAGGGTCTTTAAGGTTTCATTTAGGATGCAAACAGGAGAGAATAAAACAAATGAATTAGGGGTTCATGTAGGGATTCTTTAGGATTTCATTTAGGGATTCTTTGGGGTTTCATGTAGGGTTTCTTTAGGATGTACATTTCTTTAGGGTTTCATTCAGGGTTTCTTTAGGGTTTCTGTAGGGTTTGACTAAGGGATTCTTTAGGGTTTCATTTAGGGGTTTAATCTAGGGTTTTACGTGGGGTTTCTTATCAGGAATTCTTATCAAGATTTTCACACGTTCATGTTGGTTTCTTGAGGATTTCATTAATGGTTTCATTCAGGGTTTCTTTAGGTTTTCATTTAGGGTTTGATTTAAGTTTTCTTTATGGTCTCATTTAAGGTTACGGTTTCTTTAAGGTTTCATTTAAGGTTGTTTTAGGGTTTCTAGGGTCTTTAGGGTTTAATGTAGGATACAAAAAGGACAGAATAAAGCAAAATGAAAGAAAGAAAACAAATAGGCAGTAAAGACAGGAAGCAGAGAAGCAAAGGAGCAGAGGAGCAGGAAGTAGAGCGGCAAAAACGCATGACTGGGGAAAAGAAAAAGTAGAATAGTAGTAGTAGAAGTAGAAAGGCATAGAAGCACAAAAGCAGAAAAGCTGAGAAGCAGAAAAGAAAAGAAGCCGGTAAAGCAGAGAAGCATGAAAAGCAGAGAAACAGGAAAAGCAAAAAGCAGGCAACGCAAAAAACAGAAAAGCAGAGAAGTAGACAAGCAGAGAAGCAGCAAAAGCAAAAGGCGGACAAGCAGAAACGCAGAGAAGCAAAGAAGCAGAAAAGCAGAACGGCAGAACAGCAGAAAAGCAGAGAAGCAAGAAAGCATAGAACCAGGAACCAAAAAAAATCCAAAACCTGCCGCGGAAACAAAATATCAATCCCAAGGAATTTAATGAATTTCATGGGGTCCGGAAAGCAGATCCAGGGGGTCAAAAAAGCAAGGTGGGGGGTCAAAGAAACAAGGTGGGGGATCAAAAAAACAAGGTGGGGGTCAAAAAAACAAGGTGGGGGGTCAAAAAAACAAGGTCAGGGGGTCAAAAAAAAACAAGGTGGGGGGTCAGAAAAACAAGGTTAGGGGGTTAAAAAAACAGGGGGTCAAAAAAACAAGGTGGGGGGTCAAAAAAACAAGGGGGGGGTCAAAAAAACAAGGTGGGGGGTCAAAAAAAAAAGGGCCCCAAAACAACATGAATGAAAGGTAAAAAGGACTGTACGTGATATAATATGATTTCGTTAAAATAGCAAACCTTGGCTATCTACCCTTTACCTTCTGGTAATTCCTCACATTAATTATCTCACATTGCTAGAAAATCTTCCAACAAATGGAGCAGGCCACAAGGAGAAATCCCTGCCATTTTTGATGACCAAAGGAGAAAATCCCGACCCACTACAAGTGGCCAAGTGCTGGAGGTCTCCTTCTCCCCGACCCACCTGGGATTTGTGCTCGACGCTTTTTTAGCCAGTGTTTTTTGGAAAAAACGTGGTTTGACTGCAAATTATATGTTCATCTGCACTTCTCCGAAACTGGCCATAGAGGCCAACATGATCCAGAATGGTGGATATGAATCGTATTTTTGGATGAAACACTAGTATTTCATATACAATATGAGTTGGCTTGATAGGTGGCATCTGGTGATCGATACATGAGAAAAATGTGGGGTTCCCGAGATAGCTCAGTTAGTGTATAACTCCAATAAGTATTGTTTTTGGTTTATGGCACATATGACTAGAGTGACTAGACACACCAACTTAGCTAGTTGTGTAGGGTCACACCTAATAGGGATTCCTTTTATATTGAGCAATATTTTCACCAAAGATGTATTTATATATATAGTTATGTATATATATATATATGTATGTGTGTGTGCGTGTTTGTATATAGTTATGAACATATATATATATATATATACATATCTATATACATATATGTGTGTGTGTAACATCTAAATAGATGTAAAACTTCTCTCTTTTTCTTCCTTCTGTCCTCTCCCTTTCTAAACCTAGTGCAGGGGGCGACAGGGTCGCTGCATGGCTGTCGCCAACGAAGCTCCATGCAGTTGACTAGGATATGGAGTCTGATCAACTCCACGTACCTGCCTTTTTTCGGACATAGCAAGGGGCCAAGCTTAGAACCCCACCCACAATATTACACAATTTGCTGCACTGTTGTCGCAATCTGGAAGATCATTCAGCTGAACGTCTATTTTTCGTAGGATACATTGTTAATTTCGTTGTTTCATCTCTAATCTGCATGTTTCAGGATTCAGTTCCTGCCGGATCATATAATGATCCATTCTTGTCTAGTGTGATTCCTATGGTGACTCCGACATGGTGCCATAGGGCCAATTGAGGCAACCCCAGTTCAGGGTGAATGTCGACTGACTTGAATTCTGAATTCACACATTTTAATATGGTAATTCGTTTAAGTAAAGCGCAACAGTGGCCTTTCCGTTTTGCACCTTTTTGTGAAGTCCCGCGTTTTCCGGTTGTCCTTTGTGAACCCAGTGGAATGCATCTCTATTGAGTGAAGCCGCTCCGAACTGCCAGAAACCTCCGTTTTTGCAGCAACCTTTGCAGTTACACGACATCATTTCAAGACATTGTGAAAAGGCAGGCACACGACTTTCAGGTGTGGTCTCTTTTCTTTTGGTTGTCTGGTGAGGTCAAACATATTGTGCACCTAATTCGCTGGAACTGAAAGCCGTTTATGCCCATCGGGGCAAGACTTGACCACGGTTCCTGCAGGGACAATCGCACGACATCTAGGTTTAGGAACTGAGTCCTGTTGTTTTACTAATTGTTTTGGTTTTCTGTCTGTCATCAACTAGTCCCCCATTTGGTCCCTAATTTCCCCGCGTGCCTCTCCGTAATGTGTCGTGGGGTTTAGGTGTGTGCGCTGTTTTTGGTCAGGTCCGTTTCGCCGTGTAGGTTGGTTCCGGAGGTCCGTCTGTTCCCCTCCCCCCCCTGCGCTGTTTTTGGCCGTCTGCCCGTCGTGTGTCCGCTTTTTTCTTCCTCTTGCCTTTCAGGGTTGACCCGGCTCCGGCCGGGTGTGTGTGTGTGTAACATCTAAATAGATGTAAAACTTCTCTCTTTTTCTTCCTTCTGTCCTCTCCCTTTCTAAACCTAGTGCAGGGGGCGACAGGGTCGCTGCATGGCTGTCGCCAACGAAGCTCCATGCAGTTGACTAGGATATGGAGTCTGATCAACTCCACGTACCTGCCTTTTTTCGGACATAGCAAGGGGCCAAGCTTAGAACCCCACCCACAATATTACACAATTTGCTGCACTGTTGTCGCAATCTGGAAAATCATTCAGCTGAACGTCTATTTTTCGTAGGATACATTATTAATTTCGTTGTTTCATCTCTAATCTGCATGTTTCAGGATTCAGTTCCTGCCGGATCATATAATGATCCATTCTTGTCTAGTGTGATTCCTATGGTGACTCCGACATGGTGCCATAGGGCCAATTGAGGCAACCCCAGTTGGGGTCAATGTCGACTGACTTGAATTCCGAATTCACACATTTTAATATGGTAATTCGTTTAAGTAAAGCGAAACAGTTGGCCTTTCCGTTTTGCACCTTTTTGTGAAGTCCCGCGTTTCCGGTTGTCCTTTGTGAACCCAGTGGAATGCATCTCTATTGAGTGAAGCCGCTCCGAACTGCCAGAAACCTCCGTTTTTGCAGCAACCTTTGCAGTTACACGACATCATTTCAAGACATTGTGAAAAGGCAGGCACACGACTTTCAGGTGTGGTCTCTTTTCTTTTGGTTGTCTGGTGAGGTCAAACATATTGTGCACCTAATTCGCTGGAACTTGAAAGCCGTTTTATGCCAATCGGGGCAAGACTTGACCACGGTCCCGGTGCAGGGAATAATCGCACGACATCTAGGTAATTAGGAACTGAGTCCTGTTGTTTAACTAATTGTTTTGGTTTTCTGGTCTGTCATCAACTAGTCCCCCATCTGGTCCCTAATTTTTTCCCCGCGTGCCTCTCCGTAATGTGTCGTGGGGTTTAGGTGTGTGCGCTGTTTTGGTCAGGTCCGTTTCGCCGTGTAGGTTGGTTTTGGAGGTCCGTTTGTTCCCCTCCCCCCCCTGCGCTGTTCTGGCCTTCTGCCCGTCGTCTGTGTTCGCTTTTTTCTTCCTCTTGCCTTTCAGGGTTGACCCGGCTCCGGCCGGGTGTGTGTGTGTAACATCTAAATAGATGTAAAACTTCTCTCTTTTTCTTCCTTCTGTCCTCTCCTTTTCTAAACCTAGTGCAGGGGGCGACAGGGTCGCTGCATGGCTGTCGCCAACGAAGCTCCATGCAGTTGACTAGGATATGGAGTCTGATCAACTCCACGTACCTGCCTTTTTTCGGACATAGCAAGGGGCCAAGCTTCGAACCCCACCCACAATATTACACAATTTGCTGCACTGTTGTCGCAATCTGGAAGATCATTCAGCTGAACGTCTATTTTTCGTAGGATACATTATTAATTTCGTTGTTTCATCTCTAATCTGCATGTTTCAGGATTCAGTTCCTGCCGGATCATATAATGATCCATTCGTGTCTAGTGTGTGTGATAGTACTAGTTAATAAATATTATATAATACTAATACATATTAATACTAGCTGTTACTAGCTACAAAACGGTATCAAAATGGTATCAACCAACTCAGCTATCCCAAAAAATAGGTCCCCTTTTTGAACCCACGGTGCTGCCGCCAAGGCACCCCAGTTCCTCCAGAGAAGGGATGAGCCGCGGAATGGGGCCATCCGCCTGCTGCAGGCTCTGGAGCCCCCAGGTCCTCTTCTTCAACGACCGAAAGGAGGCACCTGGCGACGCGATGGCACTGGGGAGCTGCGGCCACTGAGATTCGATAAAACGACACAAAAAATGGCGATGGAAAAAACTTCAGATCTCAACATGAAATTGACATTAGAGACATGTAGAGAGAAGTAGAGTGATTTCACTTGGGATCAATGAGAATGTAGCAGTAGGAAGATAGGGTTGTATCGCATCGAATCACAGTGATAAGAATACTTGTCCCATGGTTTGCAACATCTGCAATAGAACAGGGATGCCTAGCTGCTGAAACATGTCTCGTATATGTTGTAGATGTAAGTTCAGTTGATGTCCTTTTGCCATGTTTCACCTAAGGATTCTACAAACATCATTTATGAAGGTCAAGGTGTACGTGCTCAACACATCCACGTATCAACTGGGACAGTCATAGATGATTTTCGTGTCTGAAGATGGGTGCAAAACGACCGTTAAAATGACGAAAACATGATGGAACATGATGGAACATGATGGAACATGATGGAACATGATGAACCATGGAATTCTGGGGAACCTATGGGAACCAAAAAAATTGGAGACAAACCCGTATGGACTTACCTCGTTCACGGCGTTCAGTGTCTCCGATCTCTGCCAGAAGGGCTAAAGTGATGACCAAAACATTCCACAAGATTGCTACAACCTCAGTCTAGCAGTGTTCAAAACTATTCAAAACCCGCAACGCTGCTAACCCCTGAGACCCATTAAGACTGGTTGGCTTTCAAAAATGTTAAAAAGTGATTCACACTTCATGGATGAGTATACCTTCCAGTATATTGGGCAATATAATCGCTGAACTAATCATCAACCAACAGGGGTTGAACACAGCCACAATCTCTCCAACCTGATGATGGATTGAGTTGTATCATGTTGTGTCCAACATTCTTCGCCCCCTGCTAGATACTATTAAACTATAATATGGGGATGTCTGAGACTAGGGTATCTCCCTAATCCACTGATTAATCATCATTTTCCCCATAATTATTCTCCCCATTTTAAAAAAAAAGTTGATATAGTTGTTTGAGGGTGTTATATCCAATTCTCAGACATTCCACAGAAAACCCAGCCCCAAAACAACTCATGGTTGGTGGATTTGTCCAATCGGCATAATCCGGACCAGTTGGATGGTCAGTGGCAATCAACGGAAGGGCATGCCGAAATCATGGAGTGTCAATTTGTGATGGCTACCCGACATGATAAACTGTCCCATAACTATGGAAAATCACCATTTTTTAATGGTAAATCAACATTTCGACTGGGCCATTTTCAATAGCCATGTTTGTTTACCCGAGGGTAAGCGTTAGCCTTTAATTACTTACCCTACGATTTCGGGAATCAGTCCATGATCATTTCCATTTGAAGAGGTGTTACTTCCATGTGTCTCAGTTACCCAAGTATGTGTACCCATATATGCTCACTGTGAAATCAGATGGTCACCCAAGCCCAGCATCTACGGGAGACCGTTGTGAAGCTTAATGTGGTAGACAGTTAAATTGTTTACATAGGTTTACTACGTCAAAGGAAAGACAGACTAAGGCTACAGTAACTTGGTCTACTTTGTATATATATATATTGATGTCAACTATCAATTGTTACCACAAGCATGATACAGTATGATACAGTCATGTCGCCATGACAATTCAACATCGGCAATGTTTGAAATCTAAAAGATCCCTAGTGATTGGAGCTTTCCTAAAATGGGGGCACCCCATTTTATCATCCATTTCAATAGGATTTCCATGAAATAAATCAACCAGCGAGCTTGGGGTACCCTCATTGATGGAAACCCCTTATGATTGAAGGTTTACTAGTGGTTATATATTGATTTGTCCCCCGTGGCCCAGGAACCGCCACCAGCACCAAACGATCATCTGCTTCTGCCCGTCGCAGCACACAGCGCACACGGCGCACAGAGCTGCGTCTGCGTTGGAGCGAGGTCAGTTGAGGTCAAAAAATCGGAAAAACATCATGGAACTATGGATATACTATGCAGAAGTAAAAAAAACTGGGTAAAGAAACCAAAATTCACCAAAATGATATATATATATATATTATGTATTATAGTATTTCATATGGATAATTACTGGTTGGTGGTTTCAATCCCTCTGAAAAATATTAAAGTCAGTTGGGGTTACTATTTCCAATATATGGAAAAATAAAAGCCATGGCCATGTTCCAAACCACCAACCAGATTCTGGATATACTATGATTCACACTATCTGGATACAGCATCCAGCATCCGGATCCGAAGCTCTGACCCATTTAAGTGGCTCCAGGTCTTCCAGGTCTTCCAGGTCCATGAGCACCTCGGAAATCCGTAGTGAAGCGGCGGAAAGCCTGGGGCCACGCAGGGGAGATGACGATGGACGGACCCCAAACGGAAAAGTCCTGGGAGTTTTCAATGAAGAACTCATTTTTCATGGAGAAAAAAATCTTCATCCACAATCAATGGGAAATTCATGACTATAAATCGTGGTTTCATATGTTTTCATGGGATTTCATTGGGTTTATGGTGATGAATAGGGATTCAACCAACAGGCATGGGGATATTGTATAGAAGCCATGGCCCATAAAAGTACATGACTTGGCTACCAAGTTCACCCATGATATGCACGAAAGAAAAAGAACTGGGGATAAAATGGATTTACCGATTCATCATATCAACGATATGATCACAATGGTCACAAAAAAACTCACATGGACAAGGTGTTTCAATCCAACCCAAAAACTGTGGTGATTTGTTGAACCAAGGTTCTTTGTATGGTTCCCCTGTACATACGTCATCTTGTGGTGGGGCTAAGGAACCCAAACTTTGGATACAGCTACCGAAAGTGGATGTTTGACTGCAAAGGATACACTCCAATACACATCCCACATATGCAAAAATTGCCCACTGGCCACTGGTTAGTTCTGGTACTGGACTGTAGTGAACACGGTATAAAACACGATCACAACTGAGGAAAACATGTCCACATTTCTGAAGGCGATTCTTCGGGCAACAACCGCCTGGAGACAGCATTGTCTGCACTTGGCACTTTGAAGATCTTTGAAGCAGGAATGTTTTTCAAATTCCTCTTTTTAGCCCGTGGTTCACGGTTCCACATACCATCCCTAATTACTCATTTGGCAATATAAATGTTCCTTCTGCATTTGCAATCTCTGAAGATCTCTGGAGTAAGCCCATACTTGTGGTTGTTGGTGGTTAGTAAGCCCTCGACCGAAGCCCTTGTCCTTGGGGTTACCCTTGGGAGGTTGAATGATGTTAACAATGTTTAAATGAATGTTAAATGCCCATATGCCCATATGATTCTTCAGCATTTTTTTGGACCGCGCGTCACTGCCAGGTTACCTGGTGATGGCGGTGGAATGCCAAATGTGGCCAGTGGCGGCATTGCGACATGGCACGCCACGGCGCCGGCACGAGCTTAGGCACGGTCAACGATGGACAAAGATGTTCACCCTGATGGGGCCGGGGAAAGATGACCCCCGGACGGTCACCAATGAGTATGCCGCTATGCCCTTGCCATCGACAAACCACCCCAAATGCGTTTTCTGTTGCCAAGATTTCCTAAAATGATCTAAAATGGTGGTACCCCATTTATCATCCATTTATAGATTGATTCTTCAGTAACCATCCAGGGGATCCCCCTAAAATTAGGAAACCCCAAAATCCGACGTCCAAGACTGCGAGTTAAAACATTTCCCAAAGCTGACGTGGTTGGTTATTTCTCAGCGAGAGGAAGTTTCCCATGACCAGTGCCGCAAGGTATGGTATGGTAAAACTCGGGGGTGCAGAGATAGTCATGTTTAGCATCAAAGATCCTCAAATCAAACCATATCGTTGTTTTTTAATGAGATTATGCTTTAGAATCCAGCTAGCATCTAATTTTGAATGAGGAATGAGATTTGTGAGCAATACTGTGCCATATGCGCTATTTCGAGCCATACTATGCCATGATTTTGCAGCTGCATCCCTTCATCACTGCAGCTATGGCGAAGCTCCCAGCGGCTTTGTGGGGGCGGTTTATTATTCTTTGATGCGGAGAAGAGAACCACTCCCATTGAACCAAAGGGTTAAGAATAGCTGGCATAGCCAATTTCATATTTCATAAACCATCCCATTAACAAAATTAACCAACCATGACTGGGGGCATACCCAATGTCATAAACCAAAAAAAACTCTATGTGGTATGGTTTATGGTTTAGGGTTTGCCAGATTGCTGGTATAGACTAGCTAAGGCCACGGGCGTTCTCTTGAAAGTTACAAAAGAGAACCCTGTGATAGATCGATAGATAGACAGACAAACAAACAGATAGATAGATAGATAGATTGATTGATAGATAGATGTTGTATCACCAAATCATTGTAGCTCACAAAAAAAGGCCAGGGCAACCTCCCTCCCCTTAGCGCGGTGGGTCTTTTCCGGCACGCACTGGACATTGGACGGGACGACGAGATTTCAGAAGCGGAGCTTCTTGCGCAAGTAGAGCACGTCCTGGGTGCTGAGATGACTTACCCTTCGCCCTCTGCATTGCTCTGGCAATGAACAACATGCAGACCCCCTTTTCTTTGTATACAAGTATGTAGGGAAATAGATGAAAACCGATGAACATGAATGGTGGATGTCCTACTCATTACGCGAGGGTGGTTTCTGCGATCCACATGCGTCCCTCCACGCGATTCTAGATGTTCTGATCAAATAAATTTGGGAAATAGGAAAGGAAAGAATATCACGTTGAACATGCGCATGTCTAACCCTCAAATCCTCAAAGCTTGTTCCAGAGTCGCACTGGAAAGGGTGAACCCACTATAGCTTCCATTTGCGCGGAAAGGTCTAGGTGAAATTGCGTGGATAGCGTGCCGCTAAAGATCAGCACAAAACTTTCAATGAAATTACACACCATGCACCGAGCAATCAACACGTCTTTCAACTGCAACAACTTCCAAATACTTCAGATACTTCCATGTGAAACATGAAAATGATGAAGACCTTGGAAGATCTTCTGACTTCGTGGCTTAAAATACTTAACATGAAAATGAAAGTTTTGTTTTCAACGCTAAAACTTACCATGAACATCTTCCGACTTCCAAACGGCGCACCTTGGAAGGGCGACCGGCTTTGTCCGGTGGCGGTGCTTGGAACTTCTCTTGGAACAAGCCTGGGGTTTTTGTGACTCGCTGTTGGGAAGCAATGCCCAAGTTGTGGTACCCTCTTGTAAACATACAAAAGACAAAAAACTATTGAAAATGGCCATTTATAGTTGATGAATACCCATCAAAAATGTTGGGTTTCCATAGTTATGTTAGTTTAGGGGAGGGTATATGAAATTGGGTGTATAAATGTCTATAATTTGGTACTGCCAATTTCATAAGCCACCCCCAATATTGCCATCTCCATGGGTGATCGAAACCATGCAAAATTGGAGGTTTAGTAGATTAGATTCACCACATCACGCCCCAAAAGTTTGACATTTAATTTAGGCTTGGTCTTTCTTGGTCCATGTCAGCCCCAAAGCTAGGAACCTAAATTCCATGCAAAGATAGAAACTATTCCCAACCATGGATCAAGATATGGCATTGTGGATCCCGCAGGATCCAAGGCAACAATCACAACAAACAAATCAGCAAACGCAAGGAAGAAACATGGTTTCCTTTCTGCAGGTGTTTCCCTATTACTCTCTGGTAAACTAACATAACTATGGAAAATCACCATTTTTAATGGGAAAATCAACTATTTCTATGGACCATTTTCAATGGCAAACTGTTGACATAAACAGAGGGTAACGTACCTTGGGGACCATCCAACCGCGGGACATCATCCCAAAAAGATGCTTAAAATCTCACCTTAGAACTTCAAGAAACCACTATATAATCGACCTGCTAGTTGGAGGATCAATTACTCAATTACCAATGAGAACGTGCATAGTAAGTGTGCCACTTATATTCACTTATGCAGTGCAACAACTACTAAGGGAACATGATGATCATGGTGGTGCAAGTGAGATCAAACAGCTACCAACAATTTTACACGTCTGGAATCAACAACATATCGATTTTGGACAGTGAACCTCCATAAGCAAATATTTCAAACATAAATATAATATAATATTTAATATTTATATATATATATGTATATAATTATATAAGGGTCATTTCGCTTCCAGGTGTCTCGCTTACTAGTCAGGGCAGCAAAAATACGGAAAGGCATCTAAATTCGGGGAAACATGGGTATACTATATAATATATATATATATGGAGATTCTGAAAGCTAACAAAATCTATCACTGTTGATTGATTTCTACTTCTTCGCAACAAGTCTACCCCAAGGGCTCCTGGGCAGAACTGTTCTCAGGAATTCCACCCGATTTCATGGTGACCTTTTGCCGTTCCGTATCAAAAAACTCGTTTTGGAAAGCTTGGAGCTAGCGTTGAGGACATGATCAAAGCCTCACAAAGATATATCCAAGTTGATCTTGAATCATGGTGCCTGATTCCAGTTCGAACGTCCCAATATGCAGGTAACTGGCTGCGTTGGGTACTATAATATCACCACCGTTTTTAAGGTGGGAGGACGTACCCAAAATGTAAGCTACACTTTTCAAGGTGTTTTTGGGGGGGCCTTGAAAATGTAAGCTTACATGTTGAAGGTATTTTGAAGACCCTCCCCACAAAAACGACATGGGGGACGTTCAGCGACCAATTTTACATTTAAGGGGGGTCCCAAAAAAAGTATCTTACATTTTGGTATGGTCCCTCCCTGACAAGTAGCCTTAAAGGGGTGGTGATACCATAATGTGCTTATCTATTCTCATCGAGTTTTTTTTTCCAAAAAAATGCTCAACCATCCCAAACAAAATCAGCCACCAAGTTGCTCTTGGCGAACTTACGCGCTTCCTTTCGGCCATCTGGGGTATCCATCTGCTGATCTGTCACCATAGTGGCAGGGGTCAGTTCGTTTGGCACCTGGAGTGCAGCAGTGAGGAGATGATGCCGATGGAAGGATTCCTCAATACCCGGAATGTTCAAGAACCATGAGGTATATAGATTTAGATGATTTGACATATTTTCCCCGTTAAACGAGTCTTCACTGAAGTCTTTACACTTCACAAACCAACTCTCCAGCCGCCTGATATCTGGTAGGCATGATGTGATTGTAGTTCGCGTACTTCACAAAAGGCCTAGGTCGGCGGCCCAGTGGGGAACTCTGTGTGAATTTGCGCACTCATATGTTTATTTATTGATTTGATTCTATTTGTATGTGTATATATATATATATACATGTGTGTGTGTTCGTGCATATCTATTTTGAATTCATATTTCATATGTATGTAGACACACCCATAATCACATTTATTGTATGTATATATATATATATATGTGCGTATATGTGCAAATGCACGCTATGGATGTATGTATATATATATATAAACCATTATCATATTCTATTATCTCGCTGAATTACAATATGTGCATATATTTGCAATAATTTGCTCACTGAAAATAGCTGAAATTAGCAACCATCATTCCAGCGACGTCACGGTGAGGTCATTATAATTCAAACATATACTGTATATATACTTTATAATTATATATATGATTATATATATATGTGTGTGTGTACGTATATATATATATTTATGTATGTATGTATGTACGTGCATATAAATATACATATATCATATATATAATTATATGTATATATTGATATGTCCATATGTGCATATGTACATATATGGAGGTTTCCCAAAAAGGGTGTACCCCCAAATCATCCATTTGAATAGGATTTTCTACTATAAACCTACCATTTGGGGTATCCCTCATTTATGGAACCCCCCATGTAGAGAAAGAGATGAAGGCAACCACCTCCCAGATGATCATGTCGTGATGAGAATCCCATCCCCCAGTATCAGATAGCAAGAAAATTTGGATGTACCCTCTGGTAAACTAACATAGCTATTGAAAATTGCCCATTTGTAGATGGTTTACCTATTATAAATTGTGATTTTCCATGGCTATGTTAAATTACCAGAGGGTATTTGACCTCCGTTTTGGGGGAATTCGATATCGGAGGACCTTTTTTAGGAATCTGACGGAAGCTGGATTTCACCCAAACCATGAAACAAATGCCAAAGAACTGCTGAACCACCCTCAAATGTGAACCCTCCTTGCAAATACCTTTCAGCCCCTGGAAACTCAACCTTGGAACCCCATCAAAAAAAGGATCTCAGTAGGAGGGTGCTTTACCCAAAGAAACAACCATTTGAGTTCGTTCATTGATCACTTGCAAAAAGGTTGGCTTTCAGTGAACTAAATGGTAAACCTAGCAATGGAACATCACAATTTTCAAATATTTTAAATAGGTAAAACTATACATGGGCCATCTACCCTATAGCCATGTCAGTTTACCATAGGCTATTTGGGAAAATAATGAACATCATCTACAAATGATGCTTGATGATGGTTGAAATGGATGGAAATTGTCCAAATTATGGTCCATTACCCATCGTTCAATTCCTTGGATCTCATGGGCAGGATTCACCGGTCACCAGCTCCTGGGGATCGGCACTTCACCTTGGTCCTCTTGGTGATCTTCTTCTTGGACATCTTCCTGTGGTTGTTGAAACACAAACATATTAAATGATATTGAATGTGGATAGACTTACAGTAATTACAGCAACCTGCAAAGATAGAAGTTCGGAAGATCCTTTCGAAGAATTCGCTCGTTTTAAGCGATTTTTGGATATCTCAATGTTTTAAACCTCCATTTTCCTATGGGTTTTCCTATGTTTTCCCAATTTCCCATGGTTTTTCCTATGGTTTGAGGCAATGGAATTTATTGGGCTATCCTTGGAGGCTCCAAGCTCTCCGGATCCTGCCTGGTGACCTTCAACGGCGCCCGATCGATGCCCGCCACCAGGCAGTGCCCGAAGGACCGCACCTTGCTGCCGTCATCGAAGGCCTTCACCACTACAGCCTGCGGGGGCGCCACGGTGGTACCCTCTGGTAAACGTACAAAAAACGATGGAAACTCACAATTTTTAATGGGTAAATCAACTATTTCTATGGATTCTATGGCAATTTTTTAAATAACGAACTGTAACAAATTACAATTGTCCTAACAATGGCCAGCAGGATACCAATTGTCAATAGGTAAATCAACTAAAAATGGCCGTTTCACTTAAGCAGAGAGGAACCCACCCCCAGTAACTAAAGATTGCCAGTTTCAATAATCCCGTCCCCTATTCCTAAACCTCCCCAAAAAAAATAAAAACTGGGGTCCATCTCTAATTTTGGAAAATTTCAGCTTGGCCAATTTGATTTTTAATTGATCCCCTTTAGAAAACAATTTAAAAATGAAGCTACCATTTGTGGGTTTCACCCCCTAGTAATAAAAATAATGAAACTTAGCAATTTTCACGTTTTCCCCTGTGGATCCTGTGGGAACTCCTATTCCTGGAAGCCTTGCGCTCCACTGAAAATCAAACAGCCACATCGTTTTTCTGTGTTGGGCGCCTTCAAGGTACAGGATGAAAAGGGAACATGGGAAATTCAAAAGATGGGAAAGCAAAGAGGCTACTTTGACTGACAAACAGCGGCAAACCAGAAGCACCAAGATGAAAGTGGAGAGATACACTAACTTTTCAAGAAATCCAAAATGGTGGGGCAGCAGTGGGGCCTATTTCAAAAAAAGTTCCTAATGTGTGTGGTAGTGTATGTCTTTCGTTTTAAAGTGTTGAAAAGGACTGGCATCTGCACAAGGTCCAGGAAACACTGTCGCCTGTGGTAAATTGCGGTGTTGGCAAGGCACTCGCAAATTTAATTTGGCAGACTGGCAAACAGCAAGCTTAACAAAGCACCCTGCACACACCCAGCGCAAGGCGCAAGCCATTTCTTCAAACAAAGAAACCATCACAACAAGACTGGATTTTCCATTCAAAAGTGCGCTCACACACTTCAGATTAAATCAGGAATGCTATGGTGACGGCGGTCTCTCTGCGAAACAGCTTCAAGGAATCCAAACAAGAACAACAATAACAACAAAAAGATTCAAACTCAAGGTCAAGTTGTCTCTGGGTGGACTTGAATGAGATCCCATCCAAGCTGCGGGCACAAAATGCCAGCAGTGAGTATCAAATCAAATTGCAGCAAAGTTGGTCGAAACAATAGTGGGTGAACGGCGAACCAAAATCTTCGAGCTGAACACGATGCCCGATTTTTTTCTGAGCCAAACTGTGCTAGGTTTTCCCAGCGATAAAAGTTTATGAGCCCAAAAGCTCTCAGCTCAGACAATTCAGTCTTGCCAAGCACCTCGACCCGAAGCCCGCCGAAGCCCTGACTGCATTGCAGTCATGGCAGAAAACCCGAAAAAAAAGAGAAAACGCCAGGGCCAGTCTACTTCAACTTCTCCAGGATTTGCTCCATCCGAGTGACGGACTTGCCACCACCACCCTTCACAATCTTCACGGCCGTGCTGTACGCCTCAGCAGATCCTTTCAAGAAGACAGACTTGCGGAAGCCATAGATCAAAGTGCAATCGGAAGAAACTTCTACCGTCACCCATCCTGTCGGAACAAAAAGGATGTCATGCTTCTTGAGAATGCACTGCGACATGTTGGCCCCACGCTTGCATAACTCAATGATCTTGTTCTCATCCGCTTCTTTGAATTTTTCAAACAGGTCCTCAGGGCTGAGACCGTCAGATCCATCCCCAAGGGACTCCTGGAAGGCTTCCACAAATGACTGCCACTCCAGAAGAAGATGGCGAACCTCCCCAACTGCAAGTACTTTGATAAGACCTGCATGGTTGGTGTTGAACCCCACATGTTTCATCTCAGCACTACATCCAAAAAGCCAGGCAGCTTCCATGAAGGCTGACCCGCCCTTCACCTCTGAAATGTCAACCTTGCGGCCATCTCCGATCCATAAGTCGAACAAAGCGTTGACCTCGTTCAAACCAGTCTTGGCATCAAGTGGGTAGGTCACGTGATGCAACTTTGCCTGTGCCATACTCTTTTTGTACTGCCCTCCCCATGATGTCAAAGACCGGGACAAAGCAGTTCCACCAATGCATTCCTTCACAGCCTCAGACTTCTCGGTATTGACCATGATCCATGGAGATGCCCAATCACCATCTTTCAGTGATTCGGGATCGTCAATTGCATTGACTTTCGGAGCAGCCTGTTCATCCCAGGTAGCTGTAAAGAGGGCTGGACACACTTTCTCATGCTGAGTCTTGCGTTTCTTGATGGCATCAGCCGCAGTTTTGGCCTCTTCTCTGATCTTCTGCAGCTGAGCCTTTGCGTCATCCTCGGCCTTTCTTTTCTTCTCCCGGGCAGCTTCAGCCACCTTCACCTTCATATGTTTCACCAAGTCATCCGCAGATTGCTTGATGCCCTTTGTAAAAGTTTGCATGCACACCTGGGCGTTTGCCCATTGCTTCTTCAACTCAAGAAAGGCTCCCACTTCATGTGTTTCCAGAATCTTCTCCACAAGGCTCTCAAGCACAGCCAAGGGTACAAGGGCCGTCTGCTCACCATCCCAAAACTTCTGCTGCGTTGTCCTGCTTTCCTTGAGAAAGTCTTCAAAGGACAGCTTCTTTCTAGCATCCACTGCTTCCTTCACCTTCGTTTTCTGTGCATCTGTCATACCATCAGTCCAAGCGCAGCTTGACTCATCGGCACCCGCAGACCCGGCAGCTGAGTCTCCAGAACACAGCGAGTTGTCTGGGACCAGCTGCACGATGTCCTCTGGAGAGCCCAAGCATCGATGTCCCGCTTCAAATCTAAATTGGAACACACGACAGAATGCAAGCAAGGCACGGTCAGTAGTTTTCAACTCATTTGGGTGAGCACGCCAAGCAACGCTGGCCGCCACCCCTGCCAGCATGACCTTTGACAACTCGGCTTTCATTTTTCGGAGCCCGGCGTCTGCAGATCTGTGAAACATAGGTCTTTCCCTGGTCATGTTGACCGATTTCTCTGGGGGTTCCAACTTGTCTTCAACCTCAGGTTTCACATTCCCAGGGCCCTCAGCAAGAGCTGCACCTTTGACCGGCGTTCGCATTGCCACATCAACATGTTGATCAGAACTGATCTGGAAATGGTCATCACGGAAGCCCAAGTCTTGGCGACGCAGGTGGTCCTGGCAACGGTGCAGAAAAGAACTCTATCAACAAATCAGTTGATAAAGAAAAATGAACTTAAACACAGTGACCAAACAACTGACACATAAGTTACCCCCACAACTGCCCCCAACTATGTCCTTCAAGATCCGACGGTCTTCCAGAGACGGTGCCTTCATCACATCTGATCCTTCCGTAACTCTATTGTCCACGTAGTGCTCTCTCTCTCTTGTTTTGATTTCATGCGCCGGGATCCACAAGCGCAAAGCTCCATGAAACCCTTTGCTGTCCCGTTCAGTCTGGGGATCACTGTCATAATCCCTCCACAACTCAGCAGCTTCCGACTCAGACAAGCCCCAAACATTCTCACAATGTTTGTAAAAGGCCCGTTCTGTCATCGGGACATCACCGCTTGTGTCACGTTTGCCAACCCTTTGCCCAACGATCCGCAAGAACTGAGCGAAGTCCACCAAGCCTTTCTTTTTCATCTCAGGAGGGTTGTCCCGAGCGAAGGCTTCCACTGCACGGCCTGCAGCCATATCATCTTTCATGGCCTCATCGAACGCGCTTCGCTCTTTCTCCGTGAGGCTCTTGCGGCTTCTTCTTTGATACACCATATTGTCCCAGGCTTTTTTATGATCGTTTGTTGCACAGAAGCGGCTCCCTGGGTATTTTGGGAATGGGCAGCCAGGGCAGATGCAGCTGGTGACAGGCTCTCTTTTCTTGCCTGCCCCACCTGCCTTCGACTTTGCCTTGGCCTTTCCCCTACCTCTGCCCTTGCCTCTTGACGCTGCTTTGGCTTTGGCCTTAGGGGCCATCTGATTGAACTCATCACCCCAATCCTCAGCTTCCTGCTCACCCTCACTGCCATCGTCAGCAGGAGGCTCAGCATTCTGAGGTGGATCTGATTTCTCTGCCGGCGTGTCCATGATGGCGCAAACGCACTGAAGCAGCAAAACACCTACGAGGGGTATGAATGAACCAGCTCACTGGTGATGCAAGCATTCAATAAATCAAACCAGCAAGGCGGAACCAGAGGAGCTTGGAGATCAATCTGAATCAATCTGAATCTGAATGTACGAGCTTTCGGAAGCCATTTCATTTTGGATCGTTTGGAAAGGGGCCCTGCGAGACAACAAACTCTCAAATAAAATCCACGTGCAGCACGGCACTTGACACTGAAACATGCAACTGCAAACTGCAACAATGCTGCAACAACTTAATCTTGTTTTTATAATGCATGCCTATCCAATGTCCAAAAGCAGTTCAAGGTTCACATGAAGAAATCTGAAATCCGAATCCTGCTGGGAAACCACGCCTCTTTTTTCCTCACTTGCAACTGTCTGATAGCTAGTCGCGTACAGGTCGCAGCTGCCTTTCAAACCCAAACTGAAGCCTTCAAAGTCTCCAGCACAATGATTGCTGGACTGGACACAACCAAAGAGTCACAGTTGGATGGTCCCAACCTCATGGGTGCCAAACAAAATCTAAATAGAAACTGCAAGCTGCCCCCACGCTGCAACGCATATGGGTCCAACGGATTTCCCCCAATCCAAGGGACTCTCCTACTCACAGCGTTTTTGCCTTACTCAAAGTCTACAATCGGCCCACACCTACGAAGCTTCTTTTTGTCCTGCTCTGGGACTGGCTCCTCATTTTCCTCTTCAGACCCATCACACAACCACTGCATAAAATCGAAATCATCATCATCATCACAGACGCGAGTAGTAGCAGAACTACCACCATCGCCGTCAGACTCCGAGGAAGATGAACTTGAATCCCCTGGTTCCACCCTGCGGTATCCCGGACCAGGCGCAGGGGGCAAACCATCGTACAAGCGGGGACCTCCAGCTGGGGCCACAGCTGGGTCCACATCCCCCACTTCCTCTTCCTCTTGATCGCCAGCATCAGCAGCAGCTGGGCCTGGCAAAGCCTTCGCAGCAGCACGGCGAGGTGGCGGAGGCGCCAACCAATACAGATCAACGCCATGGTTGCACGCCTGTGCCCAACAGTGACAAATGTCATCCACTCCCTTGAAACGGAAAGTCTTTTGCCGGTTGGGGTGCTCAGTGAGCATGACACCCCTGAGATCAACCCTCACTGACACGGTCCCTTCGGTCTGTGGGACGATCACTTTGTAGCTATGCTGCCCGGTTGGGGCGAAATCAGGCAAAGCAGCTTTGTCCAACATGTCAAGCAGGGGGTAATACATGCGGAGAAGATTTCCATACCTGGGGACAAAACGTTCAGCTGATGGATCCTTCTTGTTCTTGCTCTTGTTGCTTGGATCCTCAGACTGTGCTGATGGAGGATCCGCCTGGCCTGCCTCAGGGTTTCAGCACACGGCATGGGAATTTCCACAAAGAAACGTCTCACAAGTCAAAACTGAAACTTGAATGATCTTCAATTACCCAAGCTATACAAGATTTTAAGGAAGGAAAAGATAGAGGACTCAAGATGTTCAGTCTTCAGTTTCCAAGTCTGGCTTTTAAACATGTCTTGATTCTTCCAGGGCACGGAGGGAGCTGCATCTGGCACAGCTGGCACGCGCTCACCCCGCTGGGAAACATCAATCTGTTTCGAAATCACAAGAATGGCTCCACCGGAAAAGTAAATCACGCCGAGGAGTCTCAGAAAGGCTGAGCAGCAAAATTGCGGAATCACGTCCATCCATCTTTTGGCAAACCGCCGATGTCAATGATATCATAACATAATATGACAAGGATGGAAGTGTTTGACTCAAACTGTTTGACATATTCAAGGGAAGGTTGCAACACAACGTGACTATAAATTGTCATGCAAAGTCATCATCATAATCATCACACACAAAGCATTGCAAATCTACAGAAACATGATCCCTTAAGAACGTGGACACAAGATATTTGATGTCAACCAGCCACAAAATCGATCCCTCTAGCCTCTAACTTTTTTCCATCCCAGCATTGGTACTGGGCAAAAACATCTAGCTAAGCAACTGCGCGAACCGCAGAATTAAACATCCCGTCAAGCAGAGCCCTCTTCTTCATCTCCATCCTGCGATTCTGATGGAGACGGCTGCCTAGTCACATACCTGGGCTCCAACCGGGCTGTATTGCAAAAGACATAAAGCTGCCAAGCCAAGATTGCCGGGACTGATTGGCAATTTCCAGTCAACCCTTGCAACTCCCTGTCAGACGCCGACAAGACATACCTGGCTAAAGGCCATTCAAACCTGTGGTTCAATGTCTTGCTCATTTGAAACCCCAAAGCGAGAAAACGGTCCAGGTTCATCGCAAACTTCCCGGTGTTCATGTCAAGGATGGTTCCATGCCTCAAAAGCACTGGAAACATTGGTCCAAAATCTGGCCCTGGGCTGTTTGGCCAATGGTCAAGATCGCAAATGAATGTCCCCCAAAGCTTGGTGTTCTGCCCTGAGCTTGCCATAGGCTTCTAAGCGTTGAAGCTGGCCTGGGGTAAGAATCTTCCTCATCAGCTTCTCACCCTCTGGCAATTTTGAACCAAAGAAACATTTCTGCTTCAGCTTGCGTTCATACCATTCAGCCCGCTCTGCGTATCCTCCTGGAAGAAAACACTACCAGTGAGCATGCAGGACCTTGCAAACACAGCCTCGAAGTCTTGCTTCACAGCATCGGCCCCTGTGGGCCCAAGCCATACAAGACTGTTGGAAGATAAGCCAGCTGACAAGAGACGGTTACGAGAAGTTGGCCATCCCAAGGTGGAAGGCCCAACGGTTGTATGAACTACCGTATGGGAATCTTCCAAGGGTTTCACCAAACAGCCTTCCACATCCCAAAGTTCTGTGCATTCCTGGAAGAACATGTCTTCTTCCGATCTCAGTGCCAACTCACGGCGTTGAGCCAGCCAAGAATTCCAAGCATGCTGACTGCTGTGCGCTTTCCTTGCCCTCTTTCCCTCTGAGCTCCATCCCTGGCAGCAGTTGCCAGCATTACCAACGATCAGCGACCCGCTGAAAATGCCTTGGGGGCGGTTGCACAGGTTGAGATCCGTCCGAGGTCTGTTGACAACACAGTTGGTGCCGTGCTTCAAGCAAAAATCTGCATGCTCCTGCATCAGATGAGGGCAGCCCACAAACTCTCAACTGTCCCCCTGGGAAAAGTTCTGAGCACAGGAAATGCTGGAGTTATGGGGACCACAGTTTGACATGAAAGTTTGGGTTCTCAAATGTTTCAACTCAAATCGGGACAAGGTGCAATCTCTTTGAGTGAAATAGTTTGTAATTTGAAATTCCCGAAAACCTTTCCAAGTGTCACGTGATGTAATGTATAATGTATGTGATTTGGGAAACCGAAAAACCTGTACAACTCCAAATCTCAACCTTGTGAAGCATGGACTGGGACCACGCAAAAACATCAAGCCCTAGGCAGCAGTCCTGGTCAACTGCCCAATGCCCATTCTCCAGCAGAAAGTCTGCCATTGCTTGGTATGCGTCCTCCTTAGCCTTGATGGAATCCTCAGGCTTGGGACTGGCAGCTAAGCACCATTCCTGTGCTTCAGGGTGAAGCTGGGCCCTGATATCAGCGAAAACACAAGATTCGCCAGCATCAAGTACCTCAGACATGTGAAGTAGCACGCGTTGTGAACTTGGATCTATGTCACATGTCTTTCTCACCATGTGCGGCACATGGATTCCCTTGCATTGGCCCAGAGCCATGAAAAGCAAGCGCTTGGCTTCCCTTTCTGCAAAGATCCCTGAATAGTCGCTGTGCTCCACAACGCCCCAGCGGAGCAAATCAACACACCGATCCTGCCATTCAGGCTTCGAGAACGCGGCCTGAACTAGTTGCTCAGGGTAGTTGAATAATTCCTTGACAGATTGTGGCCCTTGTGGCAGCCGCATCTTTGCCAGAACATCCAAAACCGATCCTTTCTTCCATCTCTTTCTTTTGGCATTTGTCTCACTATCTGGATTCAGAGGGTCCGTGAACCAATCTTCGTCTGGATTGTATGTCCGGCTCTGTCGCCCCGCCATGGCCACATGGGTGAGAAGTGAGAAACGTCTGACTCTGAGAATGAGAGACTTGTAGGAATGAGTAAGTATGGAACTTCAAACTCTCAAATCCTGTTTTTTCCATAACATGATGGAAAGGTGGCATAAACCCAATTCCTAGCACAGTTAACCTAAGCTTGAAACGCTTTCCCTCACTGGCAAACAAATGTTTAAGCAACCTGTTCCTCTGAACACAAATGGCCTTTTTAAGCTAATTTTGCCTGGAACCACAAATCAGCGCAGCCAAACATTGAAAACTTCAAGGGCAAGAAACCTGCGCCTGCTTGTGGCTGAAACAAGCAATTCTTTGCCAAGCTTGCCACTACAGATCTCAAAAGCGCACTAAAACAACCACGCACGAAACCGCACGAAATGCACGAAATTTGGCCCGTCACAGGCTCGAATAGAACTTAGCAAAAACCATGCAAAAGGCTATGCACACAACAAAACATTCAAGCGTTTGTGAGCAACCCAACGCTAAATTCGAAGATTGAACATAGGAAAAACCTCTAATTTTTTCGCACGCGATGGAGCCCAGAATCAGCGCACGAAAGCGCACGAAGGCGCACGAAAGCGCACGAAATTGAAAGGGTTCAAATCAGTCAATTTTGCAATTTTTTATCAAAAACCAACCCTTTCCCTTTAAAGTAGTCTACAGAATCCATCCCTGGCGAAGGATCTCCAAAAAGGAGCAAAATGCTACCAAAATGGATTGCTAGAAGAATTGCTTGAAAATTGGACTTGCGCAGAGCTTTTCCTTGCGCAGACAGTTTTTGCTCCAGAAGCCCTAAGTTCCCACGGCAGAAGCCTAGCGCACGAAAACCAGCTGTGATTTAGAGACAAATTTCATGTCCTGGCTATGTTTTTGCCATATGGATGGCAACTCCAAAAGTTTCAAAACATGTAGAGGCATACTGCCGTGGAAACAACAAAAGCTTTGCAGTTGCACATGAACCAATGAAAGCAGCTAGCACGAATCAGGAAGCTGCGCTATTCAAATCAGCTTCAGCAGGAAGGGTTCCAGATCTCCACGCAGGAATCACGTCAGAGTCCCACATGGCCCAGTGATCAGTAGCATTGTCACAATTGCATCCCAAACTTGCCCAATACTTCAAACACAGGAGGACAGTGTCAGCACCACCAAATGTCACAGCACGCTTCTTGGTGCATGCCCGTTCCACATTGTGAGAAGCCTTGGCACATCGAATCTGATAATTCTTTGGATCTTCACCTGGAGGACCCACAGGCGTGATCAGGTGATCACCCCAATAAAAAGATCGGTCTGTCACTTTGGGCCCTTTCACCTTTGGAGCTGGCTTCGCCTTTGCTTTCACAGCCGCCTTTGGCACTGCTGATCCAGCTGGCCCTGGCTGACTTGAGCTCGAGCTTGAGCTCGAGTTGCTAGAGGTCGAACTTGAATCCGAATTTGAACTTGACTCAGAGTCAGAGCCACCCGAACCCTCATCATTTGACTTGTCCGAACCAGCCACCTCAGAGGGTGGTGGTGGTTCAGATGGAGGAGGAAGAGGAGGTTCAGCCTGAGAAGCGACAGGCTCTGCCACTGCCACCGAGCCGGGCCGTGTTTCTGGGCAGCCCTCAGCGTCACTCCCAGAGCCGGCTGCATCACTGGACGAAGCAAGAGAACCAACCCCGGAAAGCACAGCATCGATTTCCATGTCACTACCCCCAGCCTCAGCATCATCATGCCCTGAAACAACTGGGCCAGTATCTAACTTTGCTTTCTTGGTGGTGGTGGGTTTCCTGCCTTCGCTCTTTCGTTTTGGTTTTTCTGGTTTTTCGCTGGGCCACACCTCATCTGAAAGATGGCCAAACTTCAATCTTTGCTGTCTAGGCCGTTTCGTTTGGACCTCACCATCTTGGAGCCCCAAAACCTTTTTGTAGTAGTCGTCAGACTGTCCATAAAGCATCTCTTGGATCCGGCCTGGAGAGCCGTCATGAACACACATCTCAACCAAACCGAGCAAATAGAAGTGGCTCACAGTGCAGCGACCCTCATGTGTGTACCAAGTTTTGGCATCCTTTTTGCCTGACCGGATGTCCTCGCCCACGTGCTTGAACTTTTCCCTCTTGAGTTGCTTGTGCTTCTTCGCCGTCACCACTTCGTGTGACATGCCATGAGAATCCAATTCCAAGACTAACTGGAAAGTAGATGCTTCGTGCATTGGGCCATGATGTCTTCCCAGAAGTGGCTTTCCTGAATGCAAGATGACGCACTGCTTGAGTCGCTGATGGGCTAAATCAGTCAGCCGCCAAGGTGGCCCAGCAACAAGCCCTGCTTCAGACAAGTCACCTAACGCATCAACCACATCTTTTTTCATATCAAGAGTGACAGCTAAGCCATCAGGATATTTCATCAAGAAGCGCACAGCTTCCAAGACAGCCCAACGCTTGTTCTGTGGCAGGGTTGACATGAACTGGTTGTCAAACCGGTGAAGAATTGCATCATCCTTGGCCACCCACTGATGCATGCGCAGAAGCTCAGACAAACTGAGCTGGTTGACATGCAGTGCAAGCGGTGAACTTGCACAGTCATCACCTCCCAGATCTGCAGCTGCAATCGAAACAGTGATCTCCTTCTTTTTAGGATCTATGCCCAGAATGCTGTGCAGCTGGACCAACCACATTCCTGTCATAGCTGCCTCTCCCTCCACATGAGTCCTGCGAAAGCGGCTGGGATTTAAGTGCAAAGCAGAAGCCATCACAAACTCACGTGCTAAGGCGTCACCGGCACCATCCAACAAGTCTGCCAAGGAAGCCAGCAAACCTAAATCGTTTATTCTCTCCGATATCACCAAGGCTTCAGAGCCAGACGCAGGTTCCCACTCTAGTGATCCACCTCTATGGGCTGAGGAAGCAACAGGAGCTAGCAGAGACTGCAACGATCGGACCATGGCTTTGTTGAACTTCATGCTGAAAAACATCTTGGCAGAAACTGCTTTGCGGATATCTTGCAAAGCTAGGGATCGGCGCAAGTCCACACTGCCCTGCTGCAAATCATCTTCCAAAGGTAAAGGTTCTACCACAATCTCCCTTGCCTTCACCACCTTTTTCTGGACATGTCTCGGTACTTCTAACGAATATTTGCAAAAAGGATCATCATGGTAAATAACCCCGAAACCCACGCTTTTCTTTTGGAATGTCTTCGGGCTGATCCACCCACACTTTCCAAGCAAGTCCTTTGAAAACCCCAACTTCTGAGCAGCAGCACGACCATTCGGTACACCATCCATGAGATCGGCTATCTGGGTAGCGGACTCTGGATGAGCACGAAGGTGCGCTCTGATCTCAGGCAATCGATGGGACAAACTTGTGTAAGCAGCACTATGGTGGGGCGCACGCTGAGAAGCTCTCTTTGTGCGGGCATGCTGCCCTTCCACCCTCCACGCTGATGTAAACATCAACCGCATTTCACCAGCAAGCATCTTCAGAGGCTCTAGTACCCAAGTGTCCAGCCACACGCCTCCTGCTTCCAAAAACTCATGAACAGCGTCCATGTTCTGCTTCACCGTTTGTATTTTTGGATGGTCAGAATTTGACTCCATGCACTTACGTAAACACTCACTGCGAACCCTTGGGTCCCAATGGGCAAGACCGGCCAATGCATGTGGAGGTTGAGCCCAAAAGCTCAGTTTCAAAACATATGTGGAAATCAAATGCCGCCTGCACATTTCAAAGTCTTTCATCAACTGCAAGACTTGGTCTTTTGCCAAGCCCCTGGGCAACTTGAGCTCCAAAGCTGTTGCGCTGCTTCGGAACAGGGATTCCAACAAGTCAAAAAAAATTCCCGCAGCAAGCTCAGCACACCGCCGTCCCCGAAGGGGGCAGCTTTCACACATTGCCTTTACATCTGCGCTGTCTGTGGCTTGAAGCAACCCATCATGGCACGGGCAGCCATTCACAAAGCGAACAGCTTGGCGTTGGACAACTGCCACTTGCAGCAACACTTTGATTGAACCCCAAAAGACATCAGAACACAAAGCATCATCTACAGCCTTCAAGTTGACCCCGAACTCCTCAGAGTCTCCACCTGGCCTGTGAACTGGAGCCTCCCCTTCACCCCCTGCAGTAGCAGCATCCCCCTTCCCAATAAATAGTGCCAAATTCCAGTGATTTCTCAACGCTGGCTCCAAGTTGTTGATCTCTTCTATGGCACTAGCTATCGTGTTCCATCGCTTTTCATGAACAGTGATGTTGAAAGATTTGATTTCTTCAGCAAATGCGATGGAAGGCCCTGCCTGGAAACATGTTTCGATCAATTGTTGCTTGCTCTCCCGGCCAGCCAAAAGTGAACAAATGGACTTGAGGGCTGCTATTGTTGGGGCATAGCAGTCCACAACATCTTCCAAATAGTTGGTGGCATTATGAATGATATGCATCATGTCGGGCCCTTCAAAGCATGAATCAAAAGATACCACGCCCTCATCAACATCCTGGCACAACTCCACATCAACAAAAGCATCGTCAACGTCATGGGCGGGAAACTCCTCAGCAAACATCTCAGAATCTCCCTTCCCAGTTTCCTCTTCTCCAGCATGCATGTATGGTAAAAAAAGGTCCAGCGTGCAGTCTGAAATCCGGCTGATCCCCTTTTCAGTCCCATAGTCGGTGTGCAGACTTACAACAGAGTCACAGAGTTCACACAACGCACTGCGTGAAGAGCAAAGGAGAGCAAGCGTGTGCAAAAAGACCCTTGTTTTTGCCGGGAGATTTGTGCGTGAATGAGCCAGCATGATGATGGGGGCAACATGCCAAACAATACGGTCTGCAATTCTCTTCATGCACGCCTGATCAGCTTCAAAACATCCAGTTTGCAGCCTCTCCTCCCAATCTTGGGACATATAGTTGTCCAGCTCAAGGATTTCCTGCAGCAGGAACGTGGCCAAAAAACACAACCTATAGGCTGAAGAAGATGAAGAAGAAACTCCGCTTCCGTAAAACATGAAAATGCTTTGCAATGCACCAACGAAATCTCTCATGAGCATCATCTTTGAGGACAATACTACTCAATACAATCCTTAGCTTTGTCCATGACTCTAATAATCATTACTGACCCCAGGAAGTCCATAAAAATTGCATGCCCTCTTGTTATTTTTTTTGAGCTGGTGACTTCGTGGGGACTGTCTTCCAAACCGGCAAATCTGCAACAAAACATGTAACTCTCAAAAGCTGAATGTTTCGGCGTCCAAGCTCAGCCAATTTTTTTGCAAGCACCGATCGCAAAAGTCACCTATACTCAGCGTTGAATTAATCAGGCTTGAAGCCAAGAGCATCCACTTGTGTTCTGTACATCGGACAAAAGCCTCAACTCTCAGGGCAGGAAGTCACCTCTGGTGCTGGAGAAGGCCGGTGATACACATAAGCAAGGCAGTGAGCGGTTGAACCACACCGCGGCTGCCCGAGCTGGGTTCGGAGGAAGGCCAATGGTACTGCTGGTCCTGCTGCATCTGCCAGTTCTGCCAGCTTGCTGCTGGTGCTGGCACTGCTCCTTGGTGCATCCGTTGGTGCCAGTGCATCGACACCATTGCATGAGATGGTGGCTGTGCAGGCTCAGGAGGTGGCAGGTGTCCATGTCGGGTGCTGGGCGGAGACCGAGACCTCTGAGATTGTTGTTTCCAACCACGGTCTTGCCGCTGATCTTGATTGCCTCTCAAGCTGACTTGGTCATCTTCTCTCCTCCGTCCGCTGTGGCGGTCACGGTCATCACGATCTTCAAAGCGCCCACCATTGCCATGATGGTCGCGATTGTCATGATGGTCCTGACGGTCACGATTGTCACGGAGCACTAGCCGATCCGCCTTGCAAGAAGGCTTGTGCTGCATCCAACTGAAATGGTTGTTCGCTACCCATTTCCCACATTTTTTGCATTCCTTCCTTGTGTCAGTCTCACCCCTCCGAGTTGCACAACGGACACTGGTCTTCTGGTGTGACTTCCATGCCTCATATCGGTTTTTCAACCATTTGTTGCATATGGGGCAGTTCATGCCCTCTTCATCATCTTTGTTGGAGTGCTTTGAATCCTTGGGATCCTGCACGTTCTTGGAAGGGACCTTCGAACGTCGATCTCTATCTCTCACATCCTTTGCATTTGGCGCCCTAGCCTCCCTCCGAGACTCTTTCTCCTTTTTCTCCTTCTTCTCATTCTTCTCCTGTTCTGGAGTTGTATCATAGGTGTAAGAGTCGTCATCTCGACCTGGGGAGCGGGAAACAACCTTACCAGTATCAAGCCGCGGCTTGTTGCTGGCAAGCTGAGGCGCCGCAGCATCCTCACGCTCAGAGGACCCACTGCTCAAAGAGACTTTCCTTTTGCCCCTCTCCTCAGCTCTTCTCGGAGAATCTCTGTCCTTTGAAACGGATGGCATGTTGTAGCCACTGTTGCAGGCTCGAGCCAAAGCTGACATGAAGCTGCTGCCAAATTTCAATGCCCCAAACGCATTTTTAAGACCCTGTTTCAGAGGTGATTGGGGGATTGACTGGAAATCAAACACGAAACACTTGAAGAAAAATGCCACCTGTATAAATTACCCCAAATCTTGCACGCTGCACGAAGCTGGCAAAAATTATCGAAATTCATTCCTTGGATGCCCATGACAACCCATGAAAACATACATGTCCCAAAGCCCCAAGCAAAAAGCAATCCTGGTGCAAGAGCTTCAGGTCCGCTGCATCCACAAAATTAAGCACCGTCACTTGGTACTCTTGCTTAGCCTGCCAAGTTGCATCAGTTTGAGCAAACACTCTGAGTCCACGACCCCCGCCCTGGCGTAGTCTTTCCATGACCCAACATCTCATTAGAAGTGTCCAAGCCACGTCCAACCTAGCCCTCACCCTTGACACAGTTGCTGCACTTGGCAGTCTCAACGTGCCCCCATCATTTCCATCTATAAAGGAAATTGCCTCAACTCCTATTTCTGGTGGCAACGCTACAAGGCACACATGTCTGAGCATGTCTCTCAATTCCTGGTCATGGTGCCATGAGCCGGCCACCCAAAAAAAGTGCAGCAACCTGATCGCGGGATACTTGCGGCGTTTAGTTAAAATGACATCGTGCTGCCGTCTGAAATCGAGCACTTGGAACTGGTCAACCTGCAAAGCTTTGGCGGCAGTCATCAACTGAAGTTGCAAATTCCTCCTGGCTTCTGGGGCCGGAGGCCGGGCATCCTGGAACAACATTGAATGAACTGATTGGAGGAATTCAAGCATGCGTTCTTTACCTTTCACGGAAGATATGTTGAAAAAGTCCTCCTGTGCATTGTTGGAAGCTGTGGCTAACTCATGCGAAGGGAGAAACAAAAAGGAATCCCGTAGTTTCGCCAGATCGTTGGATCTGTCGGCCTTCAAAATGTGTTTCACATGCCAACCTGCTTTCAAATCCATGTTGCTCAACTGCCCTGGGAGAGCTAGCTTGGTCCAACAGCCATTGGCAATGAGAAAAGCAATTGGCTTGGGCACTTTGAGCGCCAGGGTTGGAAGTTTTCCTCCACTGAGATCACGCCAAACGTTCAAGGTAGCTTCATCAACCCCAAGAACATTTGTGGCAAAAAAACGCTGTGCCCAAACATCGTTCATATGAAAAAAACATGTTGACCGCCCTGACTTGGTCTCTGCATCCTTCAAAGAAAGTCGATGCAGAAGTGGCTGTGCCTTCAACACATTGAAATAAAACAAATCTCCGTGCAATGCGCCACCATCACCCAAATTGTTCCATGTGTTGAACTGTGCCTGCATCTCTAACGATAGGGGTAGGAGGGCATGGTGCTCAGCTAGAGGTTCCAGCCAAACCAAGCCTACCACCTCATTTCCTGAAACAAAGCGACTCAGGACGGCACCTTCTTCCAAATCATTGCTTTGTTCATAAGCTTGTAAACTGGATTTTACATATGGATCACCAATGGCCTCTTCATTGATCCATTTGTGTTGCACCCTGTGGCCTGAGCCTGAAACATCTCTTTTGCCATCTCCAAACGAAGACAGCCACACAACTTGCGAAGTCATTGCAAACAGCAGTGGCAACATAGGCATCTGCATTGCAAAAGACGTGCGTGCTTCGTGCTGTGTGTGTCGCGATATGTTCATGTGTTCTAGTTCACTTCAATTTGAAACAGGACTGTTGTGTAAATCAGTGTAAAGCCCGTTTTGGGTGAAAAAAAATCCACAGATCCCATATGTTTTTTTTTAATGTTGCCAGGTGACAAGAGAAGCTCTGAACTCCAATGTTCTGAGACAAAGCTGAGCTGCAGTTAAAGATCTGAGAAGAAAAAACGTCCCAAACACACACGACTCCTTACTGTGTTGCTCATACATGACTTACAGTTGCGGCCTTCAAAGTTGCCTAAATGCCACATGTTCTGCAGATGAAAGACGCTGGAATCAACACATGTTTGACTCAATCCGCCAGCAAATCCATGTTTCAAATTTTGAAACAACGGATCTGCGCGTGTGTCTTGGAGCCATTTTCAAAAGGAAGGCAAACAAGCAAAAATTGTGTTTTTTTTTGCAAATCATACGCGGCTATCTTTTCCATTTTTTTTTGTATCACTCGAGCCACATGTCGAAAGACCAGAAGAAAGCGTGAAAATAGCTAATAAAACTAGTCAACCCGGGGTGTTTCTTATTAGGATCCGTCTTTTAAGATCGAAAAAAAAGAAAGCATTTTATATTAAGGTTTTTAACTGAGTATTAGGGGGAAGCTTCGAAATCCAACTTTTGGCAACATAAATTAGTTTTTTTAAAGGAAATCTAATTGATTTTGAAATATAAAAAAATAGTTGTTTACATTCGGGTGTTTAATTTAGTATTAGGGGGAAACTTCGAAAATCAATTTTTTGGCAATATTTTAATTATATAGATTGTCGTTTAAAAGGACGTCTACATAATCGATTTTGAAATAGATTTTGTTTGTTTTTTATATTAGGGTTTCTAATTTAGTATTGGGGGGAAGCTTCGCACCCTAATGCTAAATACACCCTAATAATAAAAACTACCTGAGGTGTTTATTATTTGGGGGGGTTTAGTACTAGGGGGAACGGATTAGCTACGTTAGTTTACTAGGTAGGTGGCGCATGACTTTTGAGGGAATTTTGCAACATTTTTTCATGACCCGGATCGAATAGTTGTAAAAATATAACCTCGAAAATGTGGAGATATTGTGTTTTAAACATCAGAAATCCGGAATTCACCAGTGAAAAACGTTGATTGGACCTGGTTCAACCATCAAAGCACTGGTACAAGTTGGATCAAAAACCCACCAGTGTGACCACGTACCAGCTGTTCGTGGAGGATGTGACCTTCCAAAATATGGGTTGCTTTCCAGATTCTTGAAGCACCTAATTCCTTGGGTGCAGCGCATGCCCCAGTTAGGTTTTTTTCGATGCACCCCCAATGAAACATTACACCCAGCCGCGAGGATTCATGGGGTGGTTGGTTCCTGCTGGCATGGCCAGCATGATCCGAAAAAAAGGGCCTTCTTGCCGGCGTAGCGACCCTGCCGAGAGCAACACGTGCCAAAATAATTTCTATGGCCAAATCATGATCTCTATGTATATATATATATATATGTATAAATATATATACATATATATATATATATATACATATATACATATATGAGATAATGGCATAATGACATAATGACATATATATATACATATATACATATATACATATATACATATATACATATATACATATATACATATATACATATATAAATATATACATATATACATATATACATATACACATATACACACATACATATATACATTTATACATATATTTACATATATACATATATACATATATACATATATACATATATACATATTTACATTTATACATATGTACATATATACATATATACATATATACATATATACATATATACATATATACATATATACATACGTATATATATATATATACATATATGCATATATATATATATCTCTCTCTCTCCCTCTATATGTATATCAGATCCATTACCTATACCTATCTATCTATGCATCTATCTACCAGTACCTATCTATCTCATAAGTTCCATTTTTCAAGTGACAAACTTGTAAACTTACCATGTATGCATTTGACGCTTTGTTAAAATGTTTTTGTCTGGCTTGGTTGATAAATCGTAATTCCATGCGTGCCGCTTCTTATTTGAATTTGGAAAATATGACTTATCTAAATAATTAGTCTGAAACCCTGCATTTTACCTTTTATGCTTGAAACCGAAGCTAAAACCTGCAGGAAATGCTAACGCACATCTATATGGAGTGGGTGCCGCTGCTCATTATTAGTCGTGGAAATTCAAGAATTGTTCATCTGCTGCAAGGCTTGTCGTTGCCTTTGCTGGCACTGTTGCTTTTCTCAAACAGAAAGGATAAACTCAAGTTCTCTTCTCTGACGGCGACTGGGTCACGGGTCAGCCAAAGCCGCTTTTTGCAACTTTTGCTAGCGCATTGCTAGCGGGGATCTACAGGGTAAAATTACGTATAAATTCGCAAAATTGAACGACAAACTTAAAAAGATAGGAAAATGGTTGAGTAGTACAGAATTCACTAAGACATCCTTAGGTTTAAGGCGCTAAGTCTTATATCTTATTTTTTCTTCATGCTGAAATACCAAGCAGCCGGCAACACATACAAAAAACTTTGAACATGGATGTTAAAAATCACTAGCGCAAACCTAGCGGGTTTGCTAGCGCTGCCGTGCAGAGTTGGTGAATTAAGTTGCGTGCCGCCTAATAACGAAGAGAAAAAACCACTAGATTTAGACTAATTAACAACAACTAGTACAAAACTTCTGTCAACAAACAAAACTCATCTGTCCAGCCCATTCTTGGGGTGTTCCATGGCAAGTTATTTTCCCGATCTCGGGTGTTAACTTGGAGATGCCTCCACAGCAACTGCCCCACATGAGGTTGCTGGAGACTGTCATGCGATCCTGTTGCTGGAAAAAACCCATAGAAGTCACCACTGTTGACATCTATGATCCATAAATGATAGATGCGATAGAGCATGAGATTGCCAACAGGTATAGCAATAGTTGGCGGCTGGCAAGTCAAATTACATGACAAACATGCACACACACACAGACACATGTAGAAACTATTTACCATCAGAATTATGGAATGGAGGTTTCCAAAGTCATGGGGGTACCCCCCAAAATCATCCAAAAATTAGAACATGACCATGACTTAGTATTGAAACCCATGGTGACGACTGGGGATAAACCAGCTTCAGAAACCCCCATATCTATCCCGTGGCCCTGAGATATTCCCAGTTTTCAGCCTGTAGCATCACCACGATTCGACCGGCTTTCAGAAACTTACCTTAGAGAGGATCGAGGGTCAGCCGGTAGGTGCTAAAGCCGGGTACATTTTCAAAATGATGATCCCAGGCATTTTCGAGATGATCACCCACATTTTTTCCATATCACTATGTTCAACCCTAAAAGTTTGCATTTTAACATCTCTAAGTTTCTAATGTGTGTGTTTTTTAACAATGCCATAAACCAGCCCCCAGTCATCACCATTCTTATAGGTGGTATGGTTAAAATGGCATAGTTTTAACCACAGATTCCCCAGTTCGGATCAAGATCAAGGCACCCATGGCTGCCCCCGCGCCCAGCTGGCGCCCGGCTTGGCTCCGCTGCGAGCCCGAAGCACCGAAGCGCCATGCTTGATGGCGGGGGTTGTTTCATATGGAGGAAGGGAATTTAAGCAACAAAAAAACATCAAACTGGACATGCTGGACCTTGAATGGGATATTCATGGGAGAATGGGAGTTTATCCAACAAAAATTGTGACTTAACCATTGCTTAATATGGAGGAAGGGATTACCAACCCATCAAATCTGTCAGAACTGTTGACACAAAGCGCTCCGGTCCGGAGGCGCGTAGACCGGGTTCAACTTTCGGTCATTTTCGATGCGAGTAGCAGAGTTCGGGCCCAGCAGTGCAGTTGTGTTGATATCATGAGGTTGACTTTGCATCATGTGTGTTGTCATTAAACTAGATGATATTATATTAATGAGATAATCTCATACTTGATATTAATGCTAATCATTACATATCATCTACAGTAATTGTTGTTATCATGAGATAATCCCAGTCACTTGGCATTAACATCCACGAAGCTGGATGGAGAATCCCAAGGGGACTTGGGACGACTTGGGGCCATGGCCAAGGGGATCCCAGGGGCCCAGGCCTTCCCCGGGAATCCAGTTGACTTGGACGGTGGCTCATGGCAACAAGTTTTAGCTTGGCAAGTTGAGAAAGGGGTGGAATACATTGGAATACTGTCATGTCCGTTTTTGTGTAAAACGTCCAGCTCTCGGCTCAACTCCTAGCAGTGGTAGAGCTGCTCAGCAGATGGTTGAGGGTCGGTTCAATCACGGCGTGAACTTCTTTGATGCCTTCTGCCATCCGGATGGCGTTAGCGTTTCCGTTTGGACGCAGCAGCTGCATCATACAATGACAAGTTGTGCTCAGAGCACTTTCACCTTTTATGTCCGCAACGTTATGCAATGCTTGCTGCTTGAGTCTGTTCCTGCGCTGGCCTTTGTAGAACACAAATCCCTCGGAACAGCTTGTTCAAACTCCGTACAGCTGGTACAGTACAGCCACTAGACTGGACCTTCACCTGGAATGCTATTTATGCCAAACAAGTTTGGAGTTGAATACGTCACGAGAGCCGGGGCCTGGCCCTTCCTGTATGCAAGCTGGTCCTGCTTTGAGGAACTTTGCGGGAGAGCATTTTCCCCTGCTTACGTCATGTCCTTGTGTCTTCAATCTGTTAGTGGTTCTGCGGTTTGGATTCAGGCATGACGGGCGCCATGCCCACATTCTGACACTACAAGGTTTTGACCATCATTTCAGTGGATCAGTGCACCAGCTTCTTTGTGCCCTTTTTTGCCAGGGCCTCCAGAGGTTTTGCCCTACACTTCGCCAATGCTTTGCAAAGGCCGAAGCACACATCACAAGGAGATCATAGGAGACTGCTATGAAGCCGACAATTCAACAACTCTACACATCTCGCGCCTATGCTACATCCTTTGGCCATGCTCTGCTACATCCATTGACCATGTTTGGAATTGTGGAGCCATATGGCGGTCCATGCCGAAGATACTGTGATCGATTCACACAGCGTAAGTGGCGCGTGTCCATGAGGGTGAGGAACATAGCTGTGGGAGCCGGATTAGCCCCGTGGCTTTCCGATCGACTGGATTCTATCTGTAGGGCTGGTTTTGAAGAGGACCCTTCCTCGAATAGTTGTAAGCGCTTCTTCAGCCACTTGATGTCGTCGCTCTGCTTTGCATGTTCCTTTGCGTTTGCCTTCGGCTTTTCAAGCATGATCTCGCACTCTTGCGAGTATTTTTCCAAGCGTGTCTGCAAACCCTCAAAACGTTGCCCATGCAGTAGTAGGTTAGAACAGGTCAACTGGGCCAGCTGCTGCTCTGATGTCTGCAAGGTAGCGGAACCAGGAATCATCTGAGTCAGCTGGATGGGATGTGGCTGCCTGACTACCGGCCTTGCTCGCGATTCCACACCAGCAAGGAGAACCAGGGCATGATCCAAGTGCCTTCCAACTTCGACCAAACGCATCCTTTTTGCCATACGTCTAGAGTCTAGCAAATCCCACACACGAGATGAGCTTCTGCTCGGATGATGCCATGGCAGGACAAAGTATATAGCTACAACAACGGTCGTGCCCAGAGGGCCTCGTAACCAAATGGCTTGATCCAATTACTTGAGCCAAAATGGCTACGGCGCAGCCAGCAAAGTTCTATGGTTTCACTGAGTTCTCGCTCAAGTGTTGGATACGCTGAAGGTTTGCAACCCTTTTGTACACAAATTGTCCTGGACGTCCACCTGAGACTGGCAACACTTTGGCAATCACTTATCATGTCCATGTGCCACGTGCGCACTGAACCTCGCTTGGTTTGACTGCCACTGCTACCGCCGTGGCATGAACCGTTGCCGAAGTCCGCGCGTGTTCATTAGTCTACTTTTACTTTACTATTGATGATAATCTAGTTTCAAGAAAAAAACAAATGAACATCCGGCACAGCACTTTTGTTCTCAACCTTTCTGAGCACATTGGCCAGCGGCAGCTACCACTGGTCACACGCTCAATTTCCTCAGTTTAGCAGCGCTGCAGTTGAAGTGAAAAGTATGGACATGAATATCTGAGAATGAAGGCCAGTGGCCGGCCATTTTCGGTCGCTTTGATTTACAGAACCTGGCTAGCTGATTGGGCGTTTAAGGGTTGAATTCCTCCGGACACCAAAAAAACATGAAGCAACTGTCGGCCATTGGGGGTTGCCACCACTCCAATCGTTCGATGTTTGGTTTCCAATGCAGCCATCCACAAAGAATTAGTTTCTGCGTCCAGGGTTTCCCTCCAGTTTCCCTGCATGAAAACAACGAAGGGAAAATCGACTGGCTACATTGCTACATTTAGTCATGTCCATGTATATATATATATATTTAATTATATATCAACAACGCCGGAATTTAAGTCAAGCCACTCGTTGGTCCAAATTGTGTCAGTGGATATCCCTATCAAATAATCTATACTGGTTGGTGGTTTCAACCCCTCTGAAAAAAAAAATATATATATAAGTCAGTTGGGATTATTATTCCCAATTCCCAACATGGAAACATATAAAACATGTTCCAAACCACCAAACAGTACAATAAATTAAAATAATTTAAAATATATTAATAATTAATATAATTACCCTCTGGTAATTTCACATAGCTATTCTCTCCATGACCATTTATTGTAGTATAGTTGATTTACCTATTTTAAATTGTTATTTTCCATAGCTATGGGACAGTTTAGTATAACAAAAAGCAGCGCTCGGCGCTCGTCGTCCAAGGCACGCTTTCTCTTTGTCGGCACCTTAAAACACCACGAAGTCTCAAAGAATTACCGAGGACGGAAACTTGGCTGAACTCTACTAAAAATTCCAATTTCACACACACATATGTACATATATATGTATACATGTATATGTGTGTGAATGCTATATACAATATACATATATATATATATTAATATGTGTGTGTGATATATTTCATCTTCAAATATCCATCCCAGTCCCCAAATAAGTTTCCACTTGCCGACCAAGGCGCTGAACACATGTCCAACTGCTCTTGCCTTGGACCGTGCCACGAATCAAAAGGCCAAAGATGTTACTGACACTAGGTTTCCTATAGGCTTATTATAATCCCCAGTAAAAATGTGGTAGTATAAGACCCTGTAGTAACCAATCAATGGCAATGAACATTGAATAGTTGGTTATGAATAATGTCAAGTTAGGATTAATAAACCCCGCGGTATTAATCAACCCCCTCTGCCCATTTTTTTTGCAATTTAAAAACAGGTGGTCCCCCAGGATTAGTAAACCGTTTGGCTGGGACATGATTAATCAACCACCAGTGCTGAAATCCATTTTTTTATCCAAAAGTTTCGAATGGCTTCCTTATGGTTTCCTTGTGCTATATTTAAGTTGAAACCACATGAACACCAGAACCCATCACTGCTGATCATTGAAAAATTGAAAAACCTACTATTCCCCAAATGATCGATTTCTAATTAAATTCTTTGTAAAAATCATCAGTTTGGATAGCTCCCAAAGGGTACCCCCCATGAGCCCATGTCCCCCATTAATAACAATCAGGGTTTGCCCCTTATTAATCAACCCCCATGTCAGGGTCCGTTTATTCAGGAAAGACCTTGCAAGGTATACCCTGACCTATACGGGGGGGGTTGATTAATCCGATGTTGGCATTAGTTGTTTATGCTATGTCAATGGCCTTATACTACTAACTTTAATAGCTAATGTAGTAATCAATCAACCAGGGGATTGGTAAAAATATGGCAATGAACATGTTCACACACTCAATGGGATACCCATGTTGGACTCTTGCCGCCAACTTCCGAAAACTTGAAGGGACTCGGACCACCAGCACCCCGATCACACACACACACATATATATATACTGTATATATTATATTATATATATATATTGGTAAGAAATATAGTTTGATCATGTTTGATCTACAGTTTCTACTAAATCTCTTACTCTACTCTCGTCATTTTCGGCACTGGGACTTACGACTTCCCTGGGGACCCTGGGGACTTTCGGCAAGGTCCAAGAGACATCTCATCGAGATGCAAAGCCTCAAGCTCATAGCTCAAGTCGTGGCGCCTCGGAAAAGCAACGTCGACAGAACTGGGCTCCAGAAAAGGCTGCCCATAATGCTGCCCATGTCCATAGATCATCATAGATCATCATAGATCATAATAGCCAGAAAATTAGAAAATATGAGAACAACTCTATCTCGAAGCAAATCATGCATTGCATGATGCATCCTGGGCCCAGCAGCCATAAGTAGTAGGGCAGCAGGAATTGGTCACGTTGGATATCATGAGACCTGCCGGGGCCAGGTGTCCAGCCCATCAATCCCATCCGCACGAAATTTCCACTGAGCTCTCGGGCATGTTGTAAATCTTCTCGAAGGCATTCCTCACCGTCTCGGCCTTTTCATGCTTCAGGTTTCGGGCCTCGTTTCCGGGCGCTTTGGCGTTTTTTAGGGTTCCGGGTTTTTGGCAGGATGCTGCATCACCATCCAAATGGGATATCATGGGATATCAGTCTCACATGCAGACAACTTGGTGACCTTTCAACATCTTTCAACTACATCTCAGTCAGGTTCTCAAAATGTTGCTATTGCCGACTATGAACTTGCAAACCAATGGCATCACTGGCAGCAGTTTCATGGATACAAACGTGATACAAGATATAGAAGCCACATCCAAGTAGCTGAGCCCCATTCGAAACCAGGCCATCTGCTGATCATCTCGGAAAACCCAACTGCTTTTTCGAGCCATGCAACAGAACCTGCAGGCCGAGATTCAATAATGCAACTCTCGTAGTAGTGCGGCCTTGGAGCGCAGGCAGAAACTGATCCTCTCCGTGGAATTTGGTGGATGATTATCCTTATGACTGTGCTTGTCCCAGTCATAGAATGTAATCTGCTAAACCCAGCAGATTAAACCAAGCATTTGGTGGTCATGTTACATCACCGGGTATATTATATCCGATTGATTATAAGCAGGGAAAACAAACTGTTTTAACTACTGGCTTTACTCATACCATATCCCATTTATCGACCATTTTTCTTTAAGTCTAACATTTCCATACTTAACACCCATATATATATAGATATAGATATAGATAGATAGATATATATATATATGGCACTGGGGTTACCTCATTACTTTGGGTGATTAATTATCATTCCCATAAGATATACTAGTCCAGACTAGTCCTATATTGTTCCATAATTATCCTGCTTTGTTATCAGCGGTTTACCTCACCAAGCTCAGATAATTATAATTCAAGTGGAATAACTAAACGCAATACCCTCTGGTGAACTAACATAGCAATGGAAAATCACCATTTTTGATGGGAAAATCCACTATAAATAGCCATTTTCCATTGCTATGTTAGTTCACCAGAGGGTACCCCATGTTTGGCCATCAATTAATCTCATATTTCATCCCGTATCATCCTTTAGGTCTATTAAATCCAATGTTGTCTCATGATTCTCGGCAGATTGTTGTTATATGTTTTTTTATCCCATCAATAGTTACCACCATTTATTGATACGTGTCCCCATTAACCATAACTAACCATGACCATTAGATCTCTCTCTCTCTCTCTCCATCGCCATCTCCAGGAGTCTAGCCAAAGGCTAAAGACGAACCATTTAGATACGAGTATCTACTAAATCCCATATAGACTATAATTATCCAACATCTATATGGCTATAATGGAGAATTCTCCATTAAGCTATTGGATATTGATTCAATAGTTCTATAACTAACAATTAAATCCATAATTATCTAAATATATAACTATACATTACCATTCGATATCCATTAAAATAAATCCCATATATACATATATATATATATATATACTGTATATATATATATGTGTAAATTATAATATATATATATATATACTGAAATTCACAATTTTTTTTGGCCACGCCTTGCACGCCGCAAGCCCCGCTGTCCCGCTGTCCGCTTGTCCCAGCTTCGGCATGAAGGCTTCCCTGGCCTCATGTAGCGACCGCATCAGCTCCTGGAAATGGGATGTGGCAACCACCCATCAACTCGTTGGATTTCGCCATTGCAGTAGAAAAATCAGTTGCAAAATCCATGTCCTAAAAGAATGGGGCATATATAAATTTTCATGATTCTAGAGATGACTGAACCCTATCTTAGGGGGTTAGGGTTACTATATATATATATAACTTGCTCTAACCAACACAACATGATTTTTACGGGGATCAAAAATCATCAGCCGAGTTTTGGGATGGAATGGTTGTTTTTCTTCGCCGGTTTTACCATGCTTTTTCCCATGGAAAAAAAAGGGGTTCCTGATGGTTCATGATGGTTCCTAGAAATTTTACTGTAAGCCAATCCATGCCAATCCATTGGCAAAAATCCCCTTGAAATTCACCTGATTTTCGCATTAATTTTTGCTAGGCTTGGAGGTTTCCAATCCATGGGGGGTACCCCCTGGTAAAAATCATCCATTTTAAATAGGATTTTCCATGAAATAAGCTGGATCCATGTGACCTGGGTATCCCCATTTATGGACAAACATTGGCGGCCTGCTTTCCAAATAGAAAAGCTCAGCTCCAAGAAGATGTCCCCGCTGACTCTGCCGACCAAGCCAAGGGGCTTTGTAAAATGTCATTTACCCTCTGGTAAACTAACATAACTATGGAAAATCACCATTTTATTGGGGAAAATCCACTATAAATGGCCATGTTCAATAGCTATGTTAAATTACCAGAGGGTATCATTTGCTAGTATGCATTTTAGTAAGCCCAATTTACAGCAGGTTTCTGAACATTGCACATTTCTATGAGATTGGGGTCTTTGCACCAGCATCCAACTGTCCTTCCAGTGTTGGATATTGCGACGCGAAGATTTCACATACTCAGGCCCTGCGGCTACGAATCTACCACTGGTTGCACATATGACGATTGCATATGTAATTATATGTATACATAAATATGTTTACATATTTGCACATTTCAGGTAAAGCATTAAATAATGCATATCCGTGTGCAATATCATAGAATTGTGTATACATATATAGATATATAGACTCAAGAGATAGGCTATCTGTATCCATCTGTTGACTACACAACGGGGCATTCTCACTGAAAAAAACGCCAAAAACGCCTCACCACGCAAAAAACCTTGGTGGCTACACGATTTGAACATCCTGGAACCACAGACGTTGATCCGTGTTGATCCAAGGTGCTCTTGGTCAGCATATCATTCATCTCCCACATCATGCCTGGGATGCTGGTCCACTGGTCGGAAAACACACTGCACCGACACAGCCTGACCTTAAAACAAACACAAGCTGGTTTAGCCAAGACATAAACATCCAGTCACAAAAACAATCAAAAACATACATACACACACACACATATATATATATATATTAAATATATATATATATTATAATATAATGTGAATAGTGATAACACATAATCACTGTTCTATTTATGTGTGTGGGAATATGGTTCTCTTTTTTCTTTGGTTCTCTCTCTCTCTCTCTACCTCTCTCTCCCTCCCTCCATGCGTCTTTAGATCATTTTGCGGCTTACTACCCAATGCGTTCCCCCAAAGAAATCGCTCATAACCCAGGCATTAACGAAGCATACCCCAGACGACGCCAGCAGTGTACGAGATTTTTTCGAGTACGAGGCACACTTGAAGGCGTCGTCCTCGCAGTCACGCCAATACCACTTTAACATCAGCAAGGGCCTCTTCAGATGTGGTGCCATGCTGCCAGGGATGCGAGATCTAGGCTGTTTTGTTGCAGATTTCCACCTTTGATGGTGATCATTTAGTGACCATTCTAAAGTCATTCTTCGAGATGGGAAGACGCTCCGACTTGGCCTTATGAAACATGGAGCAAGGAAATGTTAACCACCATGGGACAAAAATGCAAGAGCCTGACCATGTTCTTTAGTTTTCTTTAGAAGTTTTTCAGCACACAGCATCGGCAGAATTCTGCTGGACCAGCGGCCGGTCATCTCGATCTTCCAAGAATCTCGGCAGCTTCTGAAGGTTGATGGTCATGTCATGGTCCTAAGACGAGCCGATGGAATCTCAGGTGCCCCCGGCACCTGAGATTCCACATCTCCCTGCTGGAACTTCCACTTTTTTCATGGGCGAAACAGTGCAAAATCGTATATGTGCCGTCCCAAATCTGGAGGGTGGATCATTTTTTTGGGCCCAAGATGGCCAAGTTGCATATCCCACCAGCCAGTCGTATCTTTCCATCCACTCAGGAGGAGTAAATTTCAGGTACTTCGAAGTCAACCTTTCCTAAGTCGCAGCATGGTTCATCAGGCCTCATGCTGGGATGGAAACAACTATATATATAATATAATGTCAACCCTGGTTTTATAAAGCCCTAGGCTGTTTAATTGGGAAGGTAATTTCAGTATCAAATCATGACTATTGGGGGAATACCCCCCTAATCGTCATAAACCATGGCTTATTAATCCGGGGTTGACATTACTAGTATTACTCCCCTCTGGCCTTCTGGTAATCCAACTGCCTGTTCTAAACCACCATGGGCTGATCCATGGTTTTTTGAGGGAAATCATCTGGGCCTTAAAGATGAGTCGTTGCACAACCATGGGCCTTTGGGACGTTCCTTCACATTGTCCATGACACCTATGGATTGTTATGAATAATGATAAATTAATACAAAATGTCATTAACTATCATCAACAATGATTAAAATATATCATGAATATCATGAACTATCATGGAAACTTACAATTTTTGATGTCATTCAATCTCATTGCGTAATCAAACAAGGCGATACGATACCCCCGAGCAAGCCCTGGTTTACCACTGGCCCTAGTCATTTACTGTTCACGTATGGGGAAATATATTTCATGTTAAATTGATCTATACTATATAGATATGACCATTTCATACCATTTCATGATAATCACACATCAAACCAGGTCAAACCACAGTAAAGCACCACATTGATGGCTCCATTCAATACTCAATATCCTCTGGTAAACATACAAAAAGCTATTGAACATTGCCATAGAAATAGTGAGTTTTCCCATGAAAAATGGTGGATCTTTCCAATCAGTTTTTCTTAAATGTTTACCATGTCGGGTAGCCGTAACGGCCATTTCTCCAGCGATCAAAATCCCTCACCAAAGCGACACCGAGGATCTCCAGAGACCTCGGCTTAAGCAAACCTTTTCCTTTTTTCGGTGGTGCCTAACACGTTTTTTTACCCGAATAGATTGGCTTTATAAAGAAAAGGAAATGAGATATATGAGGATTGGAGGATAATTATCTATATGACATCATCAATTATAGATATAGTCCAATATATAGACCAATATATAGTTATCTATAAAGTGATAATATGGGATGATAATATGAGATAATTATACCCCAACAGATTGGAATGTAATAGTGATAAAGCAAACCTCACTAGATGAAAATGGTGGTTTAAAGATTGGCTTTACGATTTACGAAATTAAGTATCATACCTACCCATGCAGCATTTTTCCAAGCGAAACTTAACTACACCTACAAACATAATTGCAAGGCTCCACTAATTTGTTTGTTGTGTTACTGTTTTATTCATCTGTATCCCGTTCATCCGTCATTTTCTTAAGTACAAATTTTCATGCTTAATCCCCCCTGAAAACGACATTGGGGTTACCGCTCTGTCGATTCACCAGCATTGTCCCATAGTTATCCCGGCTTATCATTGGATTTGCCTCATGAAATTTTGATAATTGCAGTTGAATTGGGTCAATGTCTGCCAATAACTAACCTCATACTTAATCCGATATAATGATATAATCCTTTATTGTTGATTGATTAATCTCATAACTATTCCCATTAGCATTCTATTATCCCACCCCAAAAAACTAAATCCTTGTCATGCCAAGTTTAATTCCGCAATCATCCATAATCATCCCATATTGTCCCATACTTCTCCCATAATCGTCCCACAATTCTCCAATTTTACATGGTTACAAGGTTGTGCCCCCCCAGTTATAAGTTGGTTTATAAACCATAGTAAGTATGTCAATATATCTACCATAAACCATGGTTATTGGAGTTATCAACCAACTTAGCGATTTAGCTCACTGGGGCACCACCAAAAGTAAGCATCAAAAAAAACGCCACATCAGTGGTACCTCAACCGGGGCGCGTAGGGCGTGGCATCCTCCAAAGGAACAATCTTGAGCTTCCAGCCCTGGCGTTTCCAATACGCCAAGGCCGCCTGCAAAGCGCGATGGAAATCATGGGAGAGATCATAGACTTTTCATGGGATAGTCATGATATATGAATGAATCAAATAGCGGAATATTCCCATGATTAGTGGGAATAGAAAAAGGTGTAATGGATATTCATGGGTATTTGAATGGATTATTTGACCAAATTAATGGGATTAATGGGATTTGAAGGTTTAATACATATTGATGGGATGGGAGTGTAACCAATGGAAAATTTATAACTAACATGGATAATGGGACATGAATAAGATATTTAATTGGATACAAATAGATACTTAAAGGGGTATCAATGGACTATCACACAAGTTATTGGTATTGATTGGATTCATTGGGCTAATGAATATATTAAGATATATTAATTGTATGCAAATAATGAGCTCTATATCTATTGGATCTATTGGGATCTGAGATTAATGAATATAATTACATCTAGTAATGAATTGGTATACAATTAATTAATATAGATCCATTAACTAATTCAGATCTATCTATTAAAGATATGAATTCTGAACGGGGCGATTCACTCGCGAGCAGCGTTTGGCGCCTTGGGTGCTTTGCGCTTGGTGCGCGCGTCCAGGAAGAGGAAGGCATCCACCTCGCCGGCACCCGGATGGTACCCGGATGGTCATAACTGGAACCATCCTGGGTGGTTCTTCCGCCGTTGGTAATTTATGGGTGATTTCCTATGGGTGGTAATTTACCATGACAAATATTCCTATAGTTATTATATTATATAAGTCATTCCCCCAGTTGGTAATTTCATAGGTAACAAACGACCCATCCAAACAAAAACCATTGACAAATTGACATCCATTGACCCCTAACCCAGGGAGTGTATTCTATAACAACAGGGACACCAAAAATTGCTGTCCCTTTTGACCAAAATCCGTTGCCTGGAACATCTGGAACTCAAAAAACTGTCACCAGCACGTTCTTAACATGGATAGCCAACCAAGGAATAAGTTTATCGTATCTGAAAAAGGATAGATCCACCATTACTGGTATCATCCCAGTTTTTTCGGCCTGGATTCCCTGGAAATCCTGAAACAAATGTCCTTGTTGTATGCCAAAAGAAACATTTTGTATCAATCACCATGCCGAGCATCTGTGTCCGGCACCTGGGTTGAGCAGGTGGAAACTCTGCAGAAATAGCAAGCCTCTAGCGCCTCCAGTGGCTTCCATAGCTATCTATCTTAAATTACCGGGTAGAAATCATTTCCCCACATTTCCCCACTACCATGGCCCAAAAACGCCCCGCAAAAACATAGCGGCTCATCTCTGAGTGACGCATGGGACTTGAAAGCCGCGAGGTTCTTCGTAACCGCCCAGGTTGTAAGTGTACACCGCAATATCTGGGCTGCTTGGATCTACCGGTAGGACATGGGCCGATGGTTCCAAGATGTCCCGCCCAGGATGGGACCAATGCAACTTAAAATCACGAGATCGGGTTTGGCCCGCTCGAAACACATTCAATTATAGATGAAGTCATGAAAAAATCACTGCTTTTGTCAAGGCTGTCGTGGCTGATGTAGGGATGGGCCAGAACCTAAGATACAACGAGCCTCATATCTTGTCATGTTCGCAAAACGCTCTACACTGTACCATTCGTGTGTGGGTCCCAAGTCCCGACCCAGACTGATTCAGCCATATTGGGCTTGCTGGTGTTGCTGCTTTTCCGGCGGTGGTGGTGGTCCTCTTCGTCACAAGACGAATAATACGTTACATGTCAACCGTGGTTTTCTGGCAGGTCTTCAACATATTTCAATATGATAATTATGGCTACGGGTCAAAGCCAAGACCCTGTTGAGCCCAAAGAAAAGTAAAAGCATCATCCACGTCTGTGAATTATTCATTGATGGTTGATTCATGTTAAATCCTAGTATTCCATTATAAACCCACCAAGTAAATCACCACTTTTGGGGAAAGGATTGCTCATCTACCATCCTCTCGAGGCTGTGTCACGCCGCCGGGTCACGGGCTTTTTGTTTTATGTGGCGCTTGGCGCAGCGATGGTTGGCCCTGGAAACCGGACACCATGGGAAAACCCCAAAACACCATGGGAAGGTGTCAGTGAAACCATGACTTACACAAATACGCAACATCAAATGAAACTGTCCCATAACTATGGAAAATCACCATTTTTAATGGGTAAATCAACTATAAATTGCCATTTTCCATAGCTATGTTAGTTTACCAGAGGGTAACATCAAATGAATATATGGTTTGGGGGGTGGACATCCATTTGCCAGCTGTTTTGGTGTTCAAGGGCACGGCCTCCCGATACGACTTTTACAAGTTGATACGACTTAACGCTAGCGTTAGTAACTCTGCCCTGGCTTGGTGATGATTCCCCAAAAACCAACAGCATCCAACAGCTACTATCACGTAACGTGACGTCCATGAGGTCGTTATGATTCCCCCAGATCTCAGTTTTTTGGGGGTGAAGGGTTGGTAAATATTTGCACGTGCCGAGCATTTGAGATATGCATCCTGGGTTCGCGGATGTGGGAAAAGAATGGAAAAGCTATTCATGTTGGTTGGAACCTGCATATACCATATCATATGAATCATATGTGGTCATATACAAGAGTCAACAAACATGTATATCATGGGGGGTAGTCCTAGCTATCCTGCACCCACCCCCAAAACATGTAGTTTTGGCAACTATAGCCGGGTACACAATTAAAGACATAAACAAACAAACTAAGCAACTAACTAACTAACTAAACTAAAACTAAACTAAACTAAACTAACTAACTATATAACACTAACAAAACCCCCCCAAAAACAAAACAAACAAAACAAACAAAACAAACAAACGACCCATGCAACGAATTTCCACTTTCAAAACCGAGCACAGTCACCACTTGGAGCCCCGCCTGGCCCCACAGCGGTCCACCCCAGAGCCCATCTGTATGAAAGCAGACCTGAGATCATGGGAGAAATCGGTGCTACCCCCGGTTTTATATGGGATTTTAATGGGATTTTATGGTGGTTTAATGGGATCTAATGGGATTTTAATGGGATTTTCATGGGATTTTATGGTGGTTTAATGGGATCTAATGGGATTTAATAGGATTTACCCTCCCTGGTAAACTGTCCAATAACGAACTGGAAAGATCCACCATTTTCAATGGATCTATTATAAATCACCATTTTCAATAGCTATGTAACAAATTACCATAGGGTAAGATATCGATGGAAAATCCATGAACATCCCCCATAAATGAGGGATGCTCATAGGAAGGGAACATCATCATAATTGGGGGGCTGTAAATGGGGCTTTAATTCGCCTACTGAACCAAAGCAACTTAGCTATCGTGTGTGGGCCCACCTTGGAAACGTGTTGATTCAAAAAATGTGTGGTAAAAAGCGACTAAGAAAGAGGGGATGCAAAATCAAATCCTGATAGAGACATCAAGAGACTTAAGCAACAACAGCAAAGATGCAAAGAAAATAGCAGCGCTGAATGTAGTTTACTCAACGAGCTTGAGATACAAACATTTCTGGCGGGTACTGCACAACATTACGTGTATATATATATATAATTATATATGTGTGTGTGTGTCTGCGTGTGTGTGTGTGTGTGGTATATATATATATATACATGTGTGTGTGTGTAAAAAATAAATAAAACTTTTGTGTTACAGTAAATTGTTCGCTGGATTTTGACTCACGTTCGAATTCAGGATATACCCATGTTGATGGCGTCCCAGATCTTCTTTTGGAATGACTGGATTAATCCACCAATATGAACTTCTGCCATCACAAAACGAGCTTTTCTGGAGAGAGTTTACCAATGGTTTCCGTCATGGGGTAGGGATATCGAATAAACTAATCCTGCTCTCCCTTTACAAACCGTGGCTCCCACATTATTTCTCTCTTTTTGCTTCGCCTCCATGTTTATCCCAAGAATGAGGTGCCTTAAAACTCGCAAACTCAAAGCTCATCCAAAATACATACCCATGTTAAGCATTCAACGTTCATTTCAATCCATCTCCACCATACCCAATCAGGGCTTCTCACTGGGTCTAACATGGTTTTAGCAAACAATAAATCTGGGCAAATTATAACAATTCACTAACCTGAAAACTTGCGGCCAGTTTGGGATGTTTCCTCTGAAATAAACGATGATTTCCATTGATTTCCCCTATCGCAGTGCTATTTTTTTTGCCCAGATAAATCACATGAGACGGGCACCTTCCATCCTTCCGGCTTGGATCAAGCGTCACATGCGTTGACCTGTGAGAATTGGTCGACCGTTTTTTCGACCAGAGCGGAGCTCACTGCGAAACAACCACCGGCAAGGCCAAACATGTTTGGGATCTATAGCAAACCCAAAAAGATAGAACAGTAAATCCATGTAAATCCCACTAAAATAGTGGTAAATCACTGTATATTATATATCCTTTTTGGGGTGACTACGAAAAAACATTATCGTTGGTGTCTCTGCACCTCCCCCTTTTGGTCCCTTAGGAGGGTGAAGCTTCGGTACAACCACTAATTCAATGCCACTTACAAAGGCAATATCTAATTCATCCAAAGTGGGGGAACTATAGTAACTATCCTCTCCAAGTCAACATCGATCCTGAGAATAAGCTATAGTTTTAGTGGAAGCTAATCTTCTAATCCCCTTTTTGACGTCTATGTTACCCTCTGGTAAACTGTCCCATATGGAACATCACCATTTTATAGCTGGCTAGTCATCAACTAGAAATAGCTATTTTCATCTATTTTCGATAGCTTTTTCTAGCTTTACCAGAGGCTACCCTCTGGTAATTTAACATAACTATGGAAAATCACCATTTATAGTGGATTTTCCCATGAAAAATGGTGATTTTCCATAGTTATGTTAGTTTACCAGAGGCTAATTTGAGGGATGGTAACAGTCCTCCACCAGTCCTCCATTCCCATGGCCACGGCCCGGTCGACCTGTTGGACCTGTCCACCGTACCCGCGCGGCGCATCAACGGTCCTTCGGAACGACCCTAGGACCCTTTCATCCTGACATATCCTGACCACAATGAACTGTAGCAACACCCAACAAGATAGAAAAGTTGATCACAGTTATTCCGTAAAATTCAGTGGGATATTTATGACTTTTCCATCTTTTTCTGGGTTTGTATAGGGTCTTGGGAACCCAGACGTGAATCCTACACCTTCACCGCAAACTCCACCAACGCCAAGAAAAACCAGCGCAAAGATGAAACGCCAGCGGGGTGCCATGGCCTGAAAGAATGGAACAACATAGGAAAAAAACATAGAAAAAACATGGATAAAAAACCATAGAAAACCATAAATATCCATAGGAAAACCTGTTATACATTGGTAAAATCCAACCAGTAGATGAGAAAAACATAGAAAAACCCACCATACATATCCATAAATCATCACAAATCAGCTGGGATAGTTGGAAACAACCTAGGGGGGCCCTTGCTTGAACCAGGAAATCTATGGCTGGTTAATGCTGGTTAGTCTATCGCTTATGTATTGAGCTATTGTCGCCATTGGTGGGTCATAAACCGTTATCCTGTTCGTTCGGGAACTTGTTGGGGACAATATGGGACAGCACAAACAGATTTGCCATGGTGTGTGTATATCAATGTATAAATCATAGAAATACAATATAACATAGACATGTCGTATAGACTCAACAAAAACAAACTAGACGACGGATGGCCCGAGAGCGTAGAGGAGCAGGGTCTTCTCTTGTTAGTATGGAGACGCAATTTTAGAAACGATGTATGAAAGATGTGTTATAGGCAGTCGAGAAGAGGAGTATCAAGACCAAATAGTGAGAAGCTTTTACACACAGTAGCTTTTACACAGACACTTTTACACAGAAAGCTTTTACCCACAGAAGCTTTTACATACAGAAGCTTTTACACAGACACGTTTACACACAGACACTTTTACACACAGACCCTTTTACACAAAGGAGTTGCTTTTACACACAAATGCTTGTACACACAGAAGCTTTTACACATAGACGCTTTTACACACAGGCACTTTTACACACAAACACTTTTACACAGAAACACTTTTACACACAGACGCTTTTACGCGCAGACGCTTTTACACACAGACGCTTTTACACACAGAGGCTTTTACACACAAACACTTTTACACACAAACACTTTTACACACAGACGCTTTTACACACAGACGCTTTGACACACAGACGCTTTTACACGGACACTTTTACACACAGACATGTTTACACACAGACAGTTTTACACACAGACCTTTTTACAGACAGGAGCTGCTTTTACACACAAACGCTTTGACACACAGAAGCTTTTACACATAGACGCTTTTACACACAGGCACTTTTACACACAAACACTTTTACACACAAACACTTTTACATACAAACACTTTTGCACACAGACGCTTTTACACGCAGACGCTTGTACACACAGAAGCTTTTGCACACAAACACTTTTACGCAGAAACACTTTGACACACAGACGCTTTTACACATAGACGCTTTTACACACAGGCACTTTTACACACAAACACTTTTACACACAAACACTTTTACATACAAACACTTTTACACACAGACGCTTTTACACGCAGACGCTTGTACACACAGAAGCTTTTACATACAAACACTTTTACGCACAGACGCTTTACACAAACACTTTTACACAAACACTTTTACACACAGAAGCTTTTACATACAAACACTTTTACACACAGACGCTTTTACACACAAACGCTTTGACACACAGACGCTTTTACACACAGACAACCTCTACACACAGACGCTTTTTACACATAAACGCTTTCACACACAAACACATTTACACACAGAGGCTTTTACACAGAAACACTTGAACACAAACACTTTTACACACAGACGCTTTTACACACAGACACTTTGACACACAGACGCTTTTACACACAGACGCTTTTACACACAGAGACTTTTACACACAGACGCTTTTTACACACAGGCGCTTTTACACACAGACAAGAACGGCACAAGTAAAATCGCACTTTTACCTCAGTTTTTGCCGATCGACCCTCATTTCGCGCGAAAGGGTTGCTCCAGGACAAGTATAATCGCAATTTTACCTCAGTTTTTGCCGATCGACCCTCGTTTCGTGCGAAAGGGTTGCTCCGGGACAAGTCAAATCGCAATTTTACCTCAGTTTTTGCCGATCGACCCTCATTTCGTGCGAAAGGGTTGCTCCGGCACAAGTATAATCGCAATTTTACCTCAGTTTTTGCCGATCGACCTTCATTTCGTGCGAAAGGGTTGCTCCGGGGCAAGTCAAATCGCAATTTTACGTCAGTTTTTGCCGATCGAAATCGCAATTTTACCTCAGTTTTTGCCGATGGACCCTCATTTCGTGCGAAAGGGTTGCTCCGGCACAAGTCAAATCGCAATTTTACCTCAGTTTTTGCCGATCGACCCTCATTTCGTGCGAAAGGGTTGCTCCGGCACAAGTCAAATCGCAATTTTACCTCAGTTTTTGCCGATCGACCCTCATTTCGTGCGAAAGCGTTGACGTTTCGTGACGCGCCGCCGGCACCACCCTCGGCCTTAAGAGAGAAAGATAAAAAGAAGGCGTGAGAGAGAAGGTGAGCAGGTGTGAAGATAAGAAGATGTGAAGATGAGCAGATGTGAAGATGAGCAGATGTGAAGATGAGCATATGTGAAGATGAGCAGATGTGAAGATGAGCAGATGTGAAGATGGGAAGGTGTGAAGATGAGCAGATTTGAAGATGAGAAGATGTGAAGATGGGAAGGTGTGAAGATGAGCAGATGTGAAGATGAGCAGATGTGAAGATGTGAAGATGGGAAGGTGTGAAGATGAGCAGATGTGAAGATGGGAAGGTGTGAAGATGAGCAGATGTGAAGATGAGCAGATGTGAAGATGAGAAGGTGTGAAGATGAGCAGATGTGAAGATGAGAAGGTGTGAAGATGGGAAGGTGTGAAGATGAGCAGATGTGAAGATGGGAAGGTGTGAAGATGAGCAGATGTGAAGATGGGAAGGTGTGAAGATGAGAGGATGTGAAGATGAGCAGATGTGAAGATGAGAGGATGTGAAGATGAGAGGATGTGAAGATGAGAGGATGTGAAGATGAGATGTGAAGATGAGAGGATGTGAAGATGAGATGTGAAGATGAGAAGATGTTTGACAGACCCCCACTATTGGAAGAACCCTGCGCTCAGACGCTCTCGGGAACAATGGATGACCCATGGACTTTGACGGTCCCACTGGACCCATCTGAGGCAAGGACACCATGACTTGCCGACGGAGAAACCTGTCACCCGGTTAGCAACGAGCTGGGTAGCTGGAGCCGAAAGATCCGAAAGGAGTCGGGCCACGTTGGTGACGGTTGGTGGTTGGGTTGAGTTTGAGCCACTCAGCCACTCAGTTGGGATGGCAAATTGAAACCTGGTTATATGTTTTATCAAAATAAATATGATGAACCACCACTTCCGGTTCGACAAAATGCTGCATGGTTGGTCGCCCCAAGTTAGATCTCCCAGGGGTTCTTTGCAAACCAATGGTAGGTCTTTGCAACATCTATATACCAGCTGGTTGGTGGTTTCAAACCCTCCGAAAAATATTAGTCAGAGTTGGGACTATTGTTCCCAACATATGGAAAAATAAAAAAAATGTTCCAAACCACCAACCAGTAATATATGTTATATTCTGCGTTCCCCACTGGTCTTGTGGGACCCAGGGGCCCATTGCCGCTGGATTGGCAGAAAAATCCTAGGAAGAGCAGCAAGTTTGAGAGTGATTTCAAGACATTTCAAGCATGTCAATGTCAAGTTCCAAATCCTGTTCACTGACATGGCATTAGGTCCAAACTTGTTTCTTTCAGAATTTGATATTACGGCGGTAGGGTACCGCCCCACTTAGCCTGCGACTCTTTTGCTGTCATCAAACGACTTGATGCAGGGTGAGACCACACATTCCACCATTTTCAGCTGTCAACATGCCCCTCGTTTGAGCCCTCTCCGGCGCTCCTGCCATGAAATATACAGCTGCCCTGGGCTTGAACACGCAAGGGGAATGGCGCCCAGGAAAAATAGGAAAATAGCATGCTGATGTGTGCTGAGTGGTTCTCCTGGAAGTGCCAGGGTCATTTTCAAATAGACCCAGGGTATTGGTTTCACCACCAGTTCTACTGCTTATACTGCCAGGTACTGCCATGGTGATGTCCCACTCTGGTCCTCGAGTGCTTCCATGTAGGGTGCGTCAATGGGAGGTGCCACAGGTTGCAAGACCTTGTAACCAGCATGTCGGTTACGTGTGTGTACCGTGTGTCACATCCATCATCAATTAGCTTTGCATGCATGTGTTTACCCAAAACATGTCAAAAAAATGTGCGAAACAAATGATGAAAGATATGTATTTCATAGAATTCTATGATGACTATGAAAATTCGAACAATGCAAAGAATTTGGGTCCCATGGATGAATTCTCGGCAAGGCGTTCACCAGCGCTGGCACCACTTCGCTTCCATCTGGGATGCCCCGCTTCGTGCCGGCTCCCCACGGGGTAATTGGTGTCCTGCTGGTTGTTGTTAGGACAGTTTGCTACTGAAAATTACCATAGAAATAGTTGATTTACCCATTAAACATGGTGATTTTCCATTGTTTTTTGTATGTTTACCGGAGGGTGTATGTATGTATGTATGTATGTATGTATGTATGTATGTATGTATGTATGTATCTATCTATCTATCTATCTATCTATCTATCTATCTATCTATCTATCTTATCTATCTTATCTATCTTATCTATCTTATCTATCTTATCTATCTTATCTATCTTATCTATCTTATCTATATCTATCTTATCTATCTTATCTATCTTATCTATCTTATCTATCTTATCTATCTTATCTATCTTATCTATCTTATCTATCTTATCTATCTTATCTATCTTATCTATCTTATCTATCTTATCTATCTTATCTATCTTATCTATCTTATCTATCTTATCTATCTTATCTATCTTATCTATCTTATCTATCTTATCTATCTTATCTATCTTATCTATCTTATCTATCTTATCTATCTTATCTATCTTATCTATCTTATCTATCTTATCTATCTTATCTATCTTATCTATCTTATCTATCTTATCTATCTTATCTATCTTATCTATCTTATCTATCTTCTATCTTATCTATCTTCTATCTATCTATCTATCTATCTTATCTATCTATCTATCTATCTATCTATCTCATCTCATCTAATCTAATCTAATCTGATCTGATCTAATCTAATCTAATCTATCTATCTATCTATCTCTCTCTCTCATATATATATATATGGGTAGAATGATAACACTGCCATAAACCAATGAATAATGGGGGTAAAACAATGCCATAAACCACCCACGACTGGGAATGGTAAACATACCACCTATAAAAATAGTGATTAGGGGAATGGTTTATTATTGTTTTACCCATTTACATCTCTATTAAGACACTAATATTGAATAAACCTATGTGGGGAACATTAATTATAATTGGTGAAAATATAAATAGAATAGTCCTAGAAGGAGCTTGTTAATCATTTAACGGTAGCGTATTAATCATCTGACAATAGTAACCTTTGGGTTTTGGTCGGGCCCCCGTGAATGCATTAATCTCCGTGGATCAGCATGACTGGGGTCTGACTTAGGGGCTCAAGTACCTTCTCAAGACGCGTTTGGATCGAAAGGGAATGGTTTTGCTCATAAATAAGCAAGAAAAAACGTAGTATGTGTATGATAAAGTCCTGTTTATTTCCAATAAGACCGGCATTGCAATATCGTAGCTAACATGTAACTACACAACAAAAACAATAAATTCATGAATAATTAAACAATCATTGTTAGGAATGAAATCATAGTTCTCCCTCTGCACCCAACCGGCTGTGGCTACACCTATGTAGTCAACCTCCACAAAATGTCTGTCGTGCAAGTAGTATCTACCGTCAACCTTTTTTGAGCGGATTTTAGCCAACAGGCCTGACTCTAACAAGCACAGCCGGGTTTACAGCTGGTAACTTGGCTATGTGGTAAGTGTTTTCATATTGTTTTCATCATACTTTTCATTTCTTGAAGTAGTTCCTTCGAGGGTCATGGCAAATTACAGTACATCGGCGCCGATGACGCTTGAAAAAAATGCGCCGCGGAGCACCAACAAATCAAGCCCAAAATAGCTCAACATGAGAGCCAAAACAACCAAAATGGCTGATGCAAATGTCACAAACTCTGCAAACTGTGAAAGATTTGGAGTGGAGAATTTACCTGAGAAAACAGATTCGGTGATTTTCCAGTACTATGTTCACCAAATCGTATATGTTTTTCACCATGTTGCATCATGTCACCCTGTCATGAAACCATGGGAACCCTGGGCATCCCGGCTGCATCCAGGCTCTCACCTGGAGAATCGAATGGACCCTCTGGTTATGTCAAAATAGCTATTGAAAATGACCATTTATTGTGGATTTAAATGGTGATTTTCCATAGTTATGTTAGTTGCCCAGAGGGTATATACAAATCAGAATTGTTCATATTTCCAAACTATAAAATTTCCAAACTATATAATAAATAAACAAATAAATATATATATATATTTATCACATGATATCCGGATGCCTCATCTTATAATTTTGTAGTCTCAAAAACAAAATCAAACTATGTTACTTTTACACAAATGAAGCAGCCCCCCAAAAAAAGAAAACACATTTATAACTACCTTCGTAGGAATTTGTTTTTCCATCTTTTACGGGTTACCCGACTCAAAATTATCATAGGTATGGAAAATCACCATGTATCCACAACTTTTAGATTTCCGGATTTCCGGGTGGTGCCCCATATGTTTTCCATTTAATCCTATTGGTTATCTCCTGTGGTACTCCCATTCATTAAATGGCAACTTGTTGTTAGTTATATCATTAATATGGCATGAATTGCCCTATCCTATAGTACTATAATATACTATGACTATAATTTAATAATCCAATAATCACCCCTTTAAACTTTAATCCCACTATTTACCCATCATGCTCCCCTTGTACTCCTGTTCTATACGAATTATGTATCCATAAAATGGTTCGTTTTAGTCGCATTATCTTCCCATTATTTCATGTCATATTCCCATTCTAACCCCACTACGATGCATTATTGCTTGTTAAAACCTAGTATAATCCCAATAAATAACCAGTTCTTGGCTACACATCCCCAAACTTATAATGTCCATTATTGTTGGTTATATATCCCATTATAATCCCAAATGGATTCCCATTATATTATATCCTCAAAAAAAAGGAAAGAGTGGCAGTGGTGTTTTAATTAAATCACCATTTATTTATAATTAACCAGTGTGGGTTTGGTTGAATCCCCTAAGATTCTTGTTATTTGATACCATATTCCAATTTAAGTTTGTTTAAATTCCGCCATGATCCATGACTGCTGATTGAATCCGTGTACATATTATATATATATTAAACTATTTTTGTTTATTTGTTTATGTATTTATTTATGTTATATATAATGTGGTAAACTCAACGTCGTAAACCATCCCCAACATCTCCATATTTATGGGTGGTATAAACCATCCCCAAATGCTAGGTTTGGCATTTCGTTTCCCACATCATTCCAATGCCCCATCAATTATCCAGTAATCATCCACTATTGATGAGTATACTCAATGTTAAGCATTGACGTCGACCATTATATTTATATAATTCACCATTATGGCCAACATTAAATGGCTATATACACCATTGGCTAGTCATTCTTTGAACCAAATAGAAAGCCCTTTGATTACCCATTAGCCATAACTAAATTGAGATGATTGGGGTGAATTATTGCTGTTCAAATCTATATTTTCACATGATCAGAGATTATATAAACATATTGAATGAATTGTCCCACTATATTATATATATACCCTATATGTTCCCATATATTCCATGATATTCCCAAAAAAAAACTATTCACATCTATTCACTTTTTTCATCATTATCCCAAAGATTCCTTTAAAAAATCCCATGATTTATACTATTAATCATTATCCCATATTTAAAATCCCAAATATTCCTATTAATCATTACCCTCTGGTAATTTAACATAGCTATTGAAAATCACCATTATTAATGGGAAAACTCACTATAAATGGCAATTTTCAATAGTTATGTTAGTTTACCAGAGGGTATCCCATTATACAATATTCCATGATTTTCCCATGATTTTCCCAGGGCTTTCCCCTGGATCACTCGGCATCAAGCGGCGTCCGCCACACGCCACAAAGGCGCAGAACAGCGGCGCGAGCGCCGCGCCGGGGCCAAGATCGCAGAGCTCCTCGTGCTGCTGACAGCTGTAGACCTGACAGCTGTACCTACCCGGCCTGGTAATTTAACATGGTTTAATGGAGGTTTAATGGAGGTTTAATGGGATTTTATGGGATTTATAATGGTTTAATGGGATTTTATAGTGATTCAATGGGATATTAATGGGATATACCCTCTGGTTATGACTAACATAGCTATTGAAAATGGCCATAGAAATAGTGGATTTTCCCATGAAAAATGGTGGATCTTTCCATAGTTATGGGACAGTTTACCAGAGGGTATAAGTAGATGTAGTTTTAGATACCCTCTGGTTATTTAACATAGCCATAGAAAATGGCCCATTTAGAGATGATTTTCCCATTAAAACCTCCATTTATAAGGGATTTTCCATGGCTATCTTAAATAACCAGATGGTAAATGGTAAACTACTTAGATAAATGGTAAACTACTTAGATGTATTAGATGTTTTAACTGTTTAATGGTAATCTAAATTCTAATATATGGTAATATAGTACTATGACTTTAGTTTCATACATTTAAGTATACTAGTTTAATATAGTGTAATATAGATGGTGTATGTATATATATAGTACTAACTTTAGTTAAATATAGATGGGAAGCTACTTACAGTAGATGGATTACGATCTATAGTATTTACTTAACATCTAGTAGATATATTACCATCTATAGTTTCATGGCAATCATAAACTAGATGGTAATATAGTTCTATAACAGTAGTTTAATATATGGTTTGGAGGGCAGGTTTGTGTTTTTTTTGGCACCTCCTAGCCGAGATTTTTGGAGCAATTTCCTTGTGCTCGTTTGGAAGGGGTAGGTTAAAGGAAAACCATTTATCTGTTGTTACTGGGCGGGGGCTAGATCGAAGTTATATATATATAGTTATTGCATTATACTTGGATGGCAATGGTCATACTTAGTACCATATACTTAGGAGTACTAATAGTAGATGGGTTATTACTTGTTACCAGGAACTTATATATGTATTTACTATGGACACAGAACTCCTTACTAGGTACCATGGAACACCTATAACAACTTGTAGAGGTTACTAACTTCCCGGTTCATTCCAATGGGGGGTTGTAGACCCCACCCGGATGGTACCTTTAAAAAATGGATATGTCCTCCCCACAGGGTAAATTCACAAGTAACTTGACCCATCTCTCTGGGATGGGAGATCTACTGTAACTCTTTGGAAAACTCACAGCAAGGTCCAGATGAAGCTATACAATGCCACCATGTGCCACCCCAAATATTCCCAACAAAATCAACCAATGGTTGACCGGTGCTTGGGGTTGGAATCACCTTGGGATTCCCTGAAAACACGGGATTCTAGGCCCAGGCCCCAAAACCACCGAGTCAACAGCTTAATATCTGCGATTATCCAGGGACATAACTTTTATAACTGATATCTATCTGGTGGTTACAACTAATATCTAGGATTGTTAGACATAGAACGACAGAAAATGTCTACCCATGGCGATGATGAAAAGACAAGTTTAGTGGAATGTCAATGGATATACTACTAGGATCTATTAGGGACATAATGGGATGGTTTTCGCCAACACTGAGATTTGGGTTAAATTACCCGTATCTAGCGATATAATTCCATCAAACATCTAAAGAACTGATTTAGCTGCTGCAAGGGGGGGGAACAGTTTGGAATCGCTGAGTTGGTGCCAATCACTCCGTTTTACGGTAGATATATCGAACCAGTTCATGGGTGTAACATATGACCAACACAACCAGGGGGCACCAGCTTGTATCGGGGGATGCAAGCATCAAACATCATCAAACAATATGAAACAAACATGGAATTAAAGAACCAATGGTGATGTGGGTGTGTTTGTCAAATGAATGGGAAAACCTTAAAAACAATAAAATCCAATTGATTATTGTATCATATTATCCCACATCCCCATTATTTGATGGCCCATTGGAGGGGACATCCCATTTTCAGCCGAACCCATATGTTCATAAATTAGCAACAGATATGTTCCTTCAACTTTACAAGGGCCGCATATTTTGTTCGGGTGCTTCAGGTTGTGCCTCAGGGTCCCCACACTAAAATATCCTCATTTCTGAAGTGGATTTCCCCCGACATTGGTGAAAAAAAGGGACCTCTGCCCCAAAATCCTCCAAGTTCCCTTTGGATCCTTTTTGGGATCTTTTGGGATGGTGTAGGAAACATCCCTAGGACCCTAGGATGGAAGCCAATGGTCTGATTTTCCCCCCTTAGGCATCCTTTTCCCCATCCCGTAACAAGCTTGTGACATACAGTAGCCCTCCGCCAGCATCCGATTCCGGTGGCCGTCTCCCCCAGCACAAGAGATCTTCCAACATCGTGATATGGAGCAATGCCCATAGAACCTGCATGGACCTGCTGCTACTCCACTCAGGATGATGGATGGGTTTGTTTTGAGAAAAGATGAGAAAAGGGTCTAACTGCCTACCCTCTGGTAAACTAACATAGCTATTGAAAATGACCATTTATACATATATATATATTGTTGATTTACCCACTAAAAATTGTGATTTACCCATTAAAAAGGTGATTTTCCATCGTTATGTTATGTTATTTTACCAGAGGGTAATGGCTGTGCCTGGGATGGCCGTCATTGCAGCTGGGGCGCTGTGTTGGCTTTGGCCAAGTAACCTCGACATACCTGGGAGCCGGGAGGCCGGCTGGAAACCGCAGCAAACATGGGGAAAGTGAGTCTGAACCATTAAGAATCGATAGGGGGGTTGAAAGTAAAAATACGTAGGGAAAACGTGTATCATATTGTGTCATTATATTATATATATATATGTAGTTAGTTAGTTAGTTAGTTAGTTAGTTAGTTAGTTAGTTAGGTTAGTTAGGTTAGTTAGGTAGTTAGTTAGTTAGTTAGTTAGATAGTTAGTTAGTTAGTTAGTTAGTTAGTTAGTATTAGGTTAGGTTAGGTTAGGTTATTATTAGGTTAGTTAGTTATCTGGTTAGTTATCATAGCCGGTGCGAAACTGTTGCTCTGAGATCTCCCCAAACGAGTTTCAGCATGTAGTGTAAGGCCCTGCTAGGAGTCCGCAACCATGAATACTTACAGTAGCTTCAACAAATGCTCCTCTTGGCTATTGGCTAGTGGCCTCAGTAGCAACTTGTGGTTGTCTCAGTTTTTTCAATATTTCCCTCATCTCTCCAAGACTTGCCAAAAACGAGTGCACACCATGCCCATCGCCATCCCGTTATCATCGGCTATCCCATTCTCCAGTTTTTCTCCACATACGACGCCACGTACGCCACGGAACCACAAAGGACTCTTGGCTGCTGTTTCTGGAGGCTCTTGGTTTGCAGCAAAGCACTTCCTGCCAGGTCACCCCGGTCTACCCCGGTCAACTCAGCCGCTGCTCCGCCCGGTCCCCCCGGTCCACCCGCTCCTTGAAATCTCTTGCAAGTCGGGCGTAAAGCTCTCCAGACCTCTCCCCTGCGCAAATGAACCCCGGTCATCTGAGGATTCACTTGGAAAATCAAGTTGAAAATTGCCACCGGACGATCAAGTGGTTGAAAAATCTGTCTGAAGATATAAAAAATACAAAAAAATCAATTGGGGTCATCATCATATATCTATGGGTGAAAATGTTCGCATCATATGATTCATATGGCTGAAACATGCCACCAGTATCCACCAGTATCCACCAATATCCACCAGCCATGGTTGATCAAAGAAGCTGGGCGGATCACACTTTTTCTGCACAAACCGCCCGCTCTCGCCAAAGCGCCAATGTGCCAGCTACAAATAAAGGGAACTGTTCCGGGAGCCGGACTGTCAAGACCCCCCTTGCCTTGACGACAGAAAATGACGTATTGAATCTGTTGAACGAAGTGTGCTTTACTATTGAACCACATATTGAAGGACATATTGAATCTGTTCATGTGGCGGGACCAGGCATAAGGTGTTTCCTCCTCAAGGTATATCAGGTCACGGAAGTTCCGACCGTGGAGGTCTAGCAAATGGTACACGTAACATGATGAATCACTAGCCTTAGAGGTGTCAATCTTCATGGCCAACTGGGCAAAATCCTCTTCCAAAGCACTGAAATTCAGGAACTCGGCATCTTTCAGGCAAGTGATTGGTTGTTGCTTGTTTAAACTCAGAGATTGCCATGATCAAACTGGAGTCAAATAAATTCTTATAATGTGGGAAAGCCAATGCCATATAAGTCACCCATAAAAATTGTGATATTGGGGATAGTTTTTTTTTATTTACCACATTAATATCGATACCCTTTGGTTATGTAACGCAGCGAACTGGAAAATCATAATTTTTATTTATATATACGCATGTGCATCATCATCAATCAGCTATGTTTTTGGTCATGGCTTGCTGTCAAATAAACCGGATGGTAATATCTGATTGAATCCCAACTTGATATTCCATTAACAATAATGGAATATAGCTTATTATAACTATATACAATAGTTTAAAAAATGTCATGTTTCATATCCCATTACCCATTAAATACCATATAATATGATAACATATGATAATATATAATATATACCCTGTCATATAATATATAATAATACCATTACAACGTAGATATCCCTTGTTGATACCCCATTAAATCTATCCTGTCATGTCGATCATCCATCAGATCCTGCCGTCAACAGCACGGCTTACGCTGGGCGCGACTCGCCGCTATGCTGGGCGGCAGCTCCGGCGATGGCCGAGGGACGGCCGAGGTTTTCTCAAGAATTTGGATCAACAAAAGCCATTGATAGACACAAATCATCATGAAATCTTCATCTGGTTGGTGGTTAAAAAAAACAAAATATGAAAACTATATGAAAAATATTATATAATTAGTCAATGAGAAGGATGACATCCCGTATATGAAATGGAAAAAAATGTTTGAAACCACCACGTTTTCCACGTTTTCGGACCGCATGCTGGCTCGGGTTTAGAGCGCAGCAGTAACGTCTCAAGTGATCGAAACAAGCACCTAATGGACCGCCTCGAGGAGCATGACGTCACACTGGTTGATCAGTGGCAAGCTTTTCAGAATGGCCGCGTCACGCACACACGGCGCACTCAGGTTGGCAGTGAGCCACTTCTCCACCTCAAACAACGCTCTCGAACTCCATGGCAAGGCCACTGACGGCAAGTAGGCCTGGAGGCATTCCGACCTCGGCTTGCACTGGGCCAGGGACACATCGACTTTGGCTTCCAACCACAACTTTTTAAGGAATTGCCTGAACCACTTCACCCTCTGCTTGAAGTGGTACTTCTCGGCGTCCAAATACTGTCTGGAAGCTGTGTCCACCCAATGACCATTGACTCGTAATGGCCCGGGGTTGCCCCAGGTGAGTTGGTAGTCAACGTACAGCTGTGTGAAAGAAACCCAAACTACCTCCGCAGTAGGATCTGTATCAAGTCGCTCCCAAAACCACTTTGTAGCACGTTGCAGGTGCGCAGTGCCAAACAATCTGCTGACAGCGGGCAGTGCCTCACCACGCCAAGGCCCCAACTCAAAAGCAACTGGAAAATCCCTGGTGGCCCGAGGGCTGGCAGCAGGAGCATCTTCGTGCTCAAGGCCTCCTCGGACATTTCTTCTCCCAATTGCAAGATGCAAATTTCGAACCTGTGTGCACAAAGCGTCTGCAGCAAAAGTTGCCTGAACATGTTTCTCCCAAAAGTCCCAAAACTGTGAAGGACGTGACTGATTCGCACACCTAGCCGCTCGGTCTGCCATGGCATTGTAAAAGCACCTCCAAGCTTCTTTTTGAGATCTCGCCGCTCGCAATTGTTGATGCGCCGGCACCTTGTACACCCTCACCTGTTGTCTGCCCAAAACTTCAACCGATCGTAGCACCCATTGCCAGAGATCTGAATTCGTTTTGTTAACAGAAACCTTGCAGTGACCTTTAAGGAGTTGATTCAACCTGGTAACCACACCCAAACAGTCAGACCACAATCGGATAGGGGCACGCGCACACGCAGCACAATGCAATGAAAACGCAATGGCATACAACTCAGCACGGTAGGCAGTTTGACAGATGCCAGGCAAGTAGGAAGCTCCAAGGACAGGAGCCCCTTGCACAGTCCAATTAGGGCCAAAGGAAGGGGCACACACAGCAGACCACGCCGCAAGACGGTAGTAAGGAGACGACGGAGCTATGCAGGAGCCATCAGTGAAAACATCATTCCATTGGCCTGGTCGAAGTCCACAGGCTGGGTCAGGCGGTGCAGATGGAAGTTGCCCCAGCAACGTAATCCAGTCATGCCACGTAACAGGCAACAGCGCCCAGCCTCGGAGGGCAAGAGCCGGCGGCAGGGCCACGGCATCCCGGAGGTCTTGGTGTTGTGGACACTCCCAAAACCGGTGGTGAAGCGTGTCAGTTTGGCCACACCACCTGCAAGCATCAGATTGCTCAGTCCACTTGGCCTTATAACTCTCAGTGTAGAGCCCGCCGGAAAGTCCATGGCGGTATAGGGCTTGGTCATCAGCTGGCATGCCCGCCAGTGCTTTGCGAGTGGCAAACGTGTCGACTTGCCACAACCCTCCAAACTCAGCCCTGTGCGAAACACGCTGGGCCACAACCCTGTGCCATGCCCATTGGAGGCGGAGCTCAACTTCAGCATAATTGTGATCATGAAGACTGAACCGTCCAAAACTATCCAAGACCGTCCCATCCCTGTCAACTTGGATTCCAACCTGACGGAGCCTGCTGGCAACGATGGACGCAAGAGAGTTGGGGGGTAAGTCCAGTTCCCCAAGAGACACCAAGGCAACAGCCGAAGTCCAGAAGGTAGCATCACACTGTTGTCGAACCGCCCGACAAGTCCACAACAAGCCAACCAGTTGAGGGTCAACCAATGACTCAATCAAACCAAGCACAACATGGCTGTTCGTGCCAGGGCGTTGACATCCAAGGGCACTGATCGCTCGGCGACGCAAATCAGTCCAAACACTGTCGCCAACTGGGGCACTGGACACCCCGTGCAAACCCCGAGGCCAAGCTACAGCACGCAGGACATGCACCTTGGTATGGTATTTGGCTTTGCTAGCCTTCAGCTTTCCCCAGAAATCTTCAAGCTCAGCAAGGCGCTGGGTCAAGGTATGGTTGGTGTGCTGGCGAGATATACCCAGGTGCCCACCTAACTCCCTGGCTTGGTGAAGGACACGGATACCACTCGCTCGAAGCTGAGCTCGGGTTCGGCTGTCAGTGGCCCAACCGAAAGTCTTGCGGCGATCAACTGTCAGGTCCAAGAGACCAGCATATCCCTCCACCAGTTCAAGTTGTTTCACAGCAAAATTGGTATCCCAGGCATCCACATAAGACAAAGACTGCACGGCAGGAGCTTGATGTTTCAGCCACAGGGCAAAAAGGTGGTCAATCAACAACATGCCATAGACGCTAAGTCCACAACCCTCCGCAAGTCCAGTGGAGGTGGCAAACCCAGAGGAGAAAGACTCTCGCACTTTGAAGTGCCGGCACATGCTGGACAAAGCCCCAGCCCAGGCTGTGGTGACCTGGTGTGGGGTGCCAACCAAAACAGCAAGACACAGGGCTGGGTATCGGGGAATGCAGTTGAAACATTTCTCAATGTCGGCTGACAGGCCGGACAAGCTAACCCCGGAACTGTAGGCTTGTTCAACCTGCAACATCACATGATGCCAAAGGTCTGCAGCTTGTCTTCCTGGTCTATTACCATACACTCCATCATCGGCCCATTGATCCGCATGGAGGAGCAGATGTCGAGCATGAAGGCTGGACCATGCACGGTAAGCCAAACCAAAAACAGTTATGGGTCTGTAATCCCCTACCGCTGAAGCCGACTCAGTCTTGGCCAAAGAGTGCACTTTGCCGGCCAGCAATTGCCTCGGCCACATGCCATCTGTTTCGGCCCGAGTGAAGGCTGACAGCAGGCTTTGAAGGGTGGGTTCATCGGCAGCGATCCAATCAGCTCTGCTGACTCCATCAAGTCCAGTGGCAGCAGTCTTTTTCTTGCGGTGGAACTCCGCTTGCAGGGTAGGCACATCAACCTGGAGATGGGGAATGGTGTGGCACGGAAGAACCTGTTTGGCAAAATCCAACAACGTATTCCATCTATTGAAGGGCGTGCCATCATGTCGGCACCACCTCAATTTCCACTGTTCATGGAATGCTTCAAAAATTGCTGGCAAATCACCAAGGTGCTGAGTTTGTACCACCGGTTGCCCTGGCTGAGCATGTTCGGTATCAGTGACCCATACCTTGTCATGTTCACTATGGATGACTTCAGTTGGAACGCCATTCACCCAAAGCGGCAAGTCAGGCTTAAGGGCGGCTGGCGCGGTCAAAACCAATGCGCTCTCAGCTGTGTCAACCCATTCCACTTTGGCATGGACGGCATGGAGCAAGGATTCCACGGGCTCGGCAGGGCATCGGGCAACTTCTCTGAAGATGAGATGTTTATCCGAGGCATGTCGGTTGCTCCAGTGGGCAGTCTTGGCACGCAACAGTTTTGTCTCCAAAGACCTAACCTCAGCATACACAGCATCATAGATCTGATGGGCAACAACCGAGTCAGGACAAAACTGGGGAATTGTGGCAGGGTCCAAAGGACTGACATATTGACGAGACAACCACCATTCAGGGAAGCTGGGCCAAAATCCAGGTGCCCGCAGGATGGAATTCCAAAGACCAATGCCATGCAAGTTGTCCTGCCTGTCAATTGACCTGCCATCAATCCAGCGACAAAAGTTCTGGAGCCTGCGAAGCTGCTTGAACTGTTTGGCATGCATAGCAGAGTAGCCGAAGAATGCAGGTTGAACGTCACTACTTCTTCCCTGCCGGATGGGTGCTTGCTTGGTGCACTGTCGGAGGGGCTGCACCTGTTGGGCTCGGCCTTGCATGCTGGGCAGCCATTCATGGCCAACATCTTGTTTCGCAAGCTCTTCTTTTGCCTTCCAGAGAGACGAGTACTGCTCAGTGGGGTCCGCAGGCTCAGCAAAGGACACAGCGGTCTCCAAAGGCCTGACATGTGTCCATGGAACAGCTTTGGGGCAAGGCCACACAAATCTCTCAAGGCGACTAGACCGCCGGGAAAAATGGGCACGCAACACCGAGTGGTCAGCAAAAGTTTCATGGCAAATGTCAAGGCCGGTAAAGGCAAGAGCTAACTCTGGCGAGATCCACAAATGATCTTTCCTTGTGACCCCTTTGCACGTCAGTTGGATTGGGGCTCCGGTGCGGTAGTGGTGAAGGTCCTGGATTTCAACCCATCCCTTGGCTCGCAAGTCATTGGTGACATTAAGAGCTTCAGGTTCAAAGTTGAAGTCCCCTGCCAAAAACCTGGGGCCTGGTGTCATAGACAGGCGTTGGAGAGCAAAGTCGAGCATGGCTTCAGTGCGCTGGAGCGCCATGGGATGCGTCTTGCCCTCTGGGTAACCGTACACCACTGCGCCTACAGTCCAAGGTGCGGAAACATGGAATGCAGCAAACTGGATGCGGCCTGTCTGATACAAATCGTCTGGCCAGTTGGTGGCAACTGTGCGGCAGGCAACTGTTGAGGCAAAACCAACTCCGGCCCACATGCCGGCCTCACTTGCTTGGGAACGTGGTGCCATGGGGGCGCCTGTGAGAACATTTCGGTACTTGGAGTGCATCGACCTGAGACTGGTTTGGAGGTTTCTCCTCCCGGGTGCGGTCAGATGCGTCTCGCTCATGGTGAGCACATCAGCCTGAACTGTGTTGAGCATATGGAACTTGCCGTGTAATCCAGATGGATTACACACTCCCAACGTCCATTCCTCCACAGGGTCAGGTCCTGGGTGACGGGCTTCTCCCACTCGCAGCATCAACGCAAACATGATGAAAACAAAAATTGCCCGGAATGGCTTCAAAAGCCAAGGGAACACTCGGGACTTGGGCACCTGTCCGGAGCTCCCCCACCTTCATTCGGTCCTAGCCTTCTTTGAAAGGATCGTCTCCAGGCGAGACATTTGATCCGAAAGCATGCCCTGCATCTGCTTCGACTGCATGTCGAGTTGGACCATGACCTGTTGTTGCAGGGACTGTACCTGGGCAGTGCTTTGAACATGGTGGTCATTGACCGTCGACTCCAATGCCGTCTGACGGCTTGCCAATTGCTGGAACTGCTGCTCCAACTGCTGGAGCCGGTGGTCCTGGCTGTCCACTTCCATTTCCTGCTGCATTGGGAGCTTAGCCAAGATCGTCTGCTCAAGGCGGTCTTCCATTTCCTGCAAGGCACTGGCCGTGGATGGGGCTGCGGGTGGCAGTGGCATGGATGATGTAGCCTTGCGCCAAGGATCATGGGTCAACCATGGGTCTTGGGCAGCATCGGAGCTCATGCACAGCTTGACAGTTTGGGCAGGGCCGACCACCTGGTCTGAGTCGGGTGCAACTGGCTTGGTGTCAGGGCTGGTGATGACGATTTGACCGTGCGACAGCGACAAGACATTGGACGGAGGGGCATCGACGGCTTGGATGGCCCACATGAGACCACCGGGCACACCATGCAAAGGTTGCAACGGCCTGCACTCCCAACCACTGGCCTTCAGGATCTTTGCAAGGTTCTTCCTGTCACTTCCATATGGCCAAGGACCGCAATGGTAAGTCAAGCGGCTGCCTGGTGCCAAGTAAACAGCATCTGGTTTGACACTTGCAAAAACAGCCGGAAAGTGGGACACATGGACCCTGATTCCATATCGCCGGCCAGTCCTGGCAAGACCCAGACAATGCATCTCACATCGTGCAAGGTGTGCCACTTGTTGGAAGTCCATCTGGGGAAGCCACACCACCTGAAAGTCTGAGTGGGGTTTCAGAGCGTCTTCCGTTTTGGGCTCAACATACAGGCCTCTTAAGCCACTGGCAGCCAACACCTGAGCTTCCAAGCCCTTGATGTACCTCAACATCACAGCATAGTGAGATGCTTTATCCCACTTGACAGGCCGGCCAGCATCATTGACGTACTGTCGTCGGAAGACATCCAGCAGGGCATCTGGCGGTGTGTCGGGTTTTGGATGCCAGGACGGGCAAGAGCAATCTTCTTGGCGGCACGTACGGAGACAAGACAAAACTGACAGGATATGTTTCACTGGCTTGGTGGTGAACTCTTCCCAGCTGAGGTCAAGTTGGTCTTGGTACACGGTGATTCTGGCACAGGCAACATCGACCGTAGGGACAGACAAGGCATCTTTGGCACGGAATTGGTACACTACTTGTTGTCCAAGTTGGACCAGCACACCTGTCAAAAGCATGGGTTCCTGGTTGACGGCACACCTGACAGCAAATCGCAAGGTGGACCACTGGAGGCAAGTGCACAACTCATCAGGAGGGTTAAGCACAATCATGGCTAACCCATGGCTTGTCAAGGTCTGACCAGACCGCAGGATCGGCAAGGCATCGGTGTAGGAAGTCAAGGCCACTCCCTTTGCCAATGGTCCCAACATGGTGAATGGGATCTGAGTCAACGGTTCATCATTTCCAGTTCGGAAGGCACCTGAGTCCAAAAGGAGCTTGGTGGGGTCCATGTCAACAGGTCGTGCAGGCAAAGCTTTCTGTGGTGCAGCTGACTGAGAGCTTTTGGTCTGTTGCTTAGCAATGACCTTCTGTGCAGCTTCATCAGGTAGCACAAGTTGCAAAACTGGCTTCTGCATGTTTGCAAGAGCTTTGAGGGATTTCCATGGTGAAACACCTGTGACAGCTTTTTAGACTTCAAGGCGACCAAGGCTCTGGACAACAAGCTTGGCTCGGGACAACGACTGGGCTTGTGGGACACCGTGTGCTTGCAGCAGGTTGGAGGTAAGACCAAGGACATCAGGCGTGCCCAACCCCCAGCACCATGGTTTCGGGACATCGACCATCTTCTGAACTGCATCAATGAACCTGGCACGCAAAAGAGAGTGCAGTTCATGCAAGCGTTCCTCAGTCTGTGGCAGTTCGGCATCAATCAGGACATGTGCGAGGTAAGCTACAGCAGCAGCCCCGCAATGATCTCGGCCAAAGGATCGACGGGTGCAGGCGAGTGCAAACATTGGAAGATTCCATGCCTGGCTGACAATTCCATGCAGTGCACACAGGCCATTGATATCAACATCCTCATGTTCCCAGATTGACACCTGAACCTCACAAAGTCCCTTCGTCCAAATGACTGGGGTCCAATGGTCATTCATATGGACTACTGTGGCAATGCGCTTGAGATCCGGATACTGGGAAATCCAGCTCTGAGCATCTGCAACAGTGCCAACTTGGAGCCATGATGTGGCAAGCAGTGGATCAAGATACTGGAGGCCTGGGTCATTGGCCAGTACTACGCATGCCAAGGAGTGCATGTTGAGTTCATCATCACCCATCGCTCGGCCTTCTCTTTGAAGCAAATCCAAACGGGAGACACTAGGCACCAGGGCAAGACGCATGTGCAGGCATGTAGGACTATCCCGGACCAATGGTGGCACCAGTGCTGCAAGCTGTTCTTCATTCAGAGTCTTCAGACTCAACAAGGCATCCGGCATGACACTGTCTGCAGCTTTGGAACATGGGACATCACAGACAGACACCAACGCAGGGACACCGACTTCAGACGAGCCATGACCACCATCACTGACTGGGAGACCTGTGGACGCCCCTGCCTCGAATGCATCGGATGCATCTCCGGGTGAGATGTCGGCTGCAAAATCCAACGGAATGGCTTCCAGCTCTTCAGGGCTGAGTCCAAGCGGCAAAACGATCTCATGAGATGAGGCTGAAACTGACGACTGTACAAACGGGAGTACTCGGATGCTTCGACCAGCTACGCACTCATCATTGGCAATGAGCACTCCTGTGCTTGCATCACACCACCTGCCTTCAAGAGCTTGCTTGGTGAGATCAACCTCAGCACGGCAAAGCTGGGACAAGGTTGTCGTGTCGGCCACATGGACATAAACATTGGTGCCATCAGGGTGATGGATCGCAACTTGGGGAACAGTCATGGTCACAGGGGCGCTGACATGGAACACATCATTGGCTGCTTGAAACAGTTTGCGTCTGTATGATGCCAAAACATCCCCAGGGTTCACTTGGGACAATCCCAACACTGCTTGCAGGTGTTTCAGGGCACATCCACCAACCCAAATGGATTGAAGCGGTGACGCAAGCTGTCCTACTGCACAAAGGCACAGTCGAAGGTCAGGATGATCATCGGCAAGCCACGCCTGTGGTGGAACAAATCCATTCAGCAAAGCCAATTCCACTGGGTGTACATGTCGGTATGCCACTGCCCCATCAGTTGTATGATATGGGATGACCTGGGCATAAATACCCCTCTGTCGGATCAACGCATCAGAAAACCCTGCACTTCGGCATCCACAGGGGCAACTAGTGGCCTGAGAACCCCAACTGTGAAGGCATGTGGGTAGTTTGCCATCTTTCTGAAGAAGGTATTTTCTCATGTGGGAACCATCCATGGTGAACTTCTCAATCTCTTGGGGAGTGAGCTGCAAGTCCATTGTGGCTGAGGGTCCCCACTGCTTGAAAACCGGCATGAGATCACGGACTACCAAGTGCGGCTGCTTTGGCCATTCAGGCAAATCCACTCGGCCAAGACTGGGATGTGTGGCAACTACCCACCAGCGAAATCGTCTGGACATCCAAGCTTCTTCAAGCTTCAGGCACAGCTGTGTCACATGGTAGCCTAGGACTTTTTCCAACAACCGAAGATGGGCTTGGACGTACTGGTGGCATCTGGCAGGAGCGACGCACTCTAGCACTACTACTGGGCTCTGGCACAAATAGCAGGCTTTGATGGTGGCTGGAAGTGACAGCTAAAGCCTGACATGATCGTGAAAGGCGGATCCACCTGCTGGAGTAACTGCTTGACACTGGACGGGCAAGTGACATCAGACACAAGGACCGGCACAGACGGGTGACAAGCTTTGTGCAACTCAGCCAACGGTGGTTTCCATTCAACACTGGCAGCATGGGAAAATCCAACCTCAGACAGACCAACCCCGGAGCACGCAATGCCAGAACACAACTCAACAAAACGGAGGGCGTCGGTGGCTGGGCGAAGTCCATGAGCCACCACAACACTGACATCAGTGATCATAAGGTTAACACAGTCAGGACCTGGATCAGCCACAACATCCATAAGAGTCAACCTGCGGCAACCTTTGACCTGTTTGTTGATGTCCCCATACAGCCTCATCTTTTGTTGGTCGGGGATAACCACTCCAGCAATCATCTCATCTGTATGAACCAAACAGTCTACCACCAAAGACAAAGTGGTGCCCCTTTCCAACGTAGACCATTGAGGTGTGAAAAGATGACAAATGGATTCCATCCGATCCCAGTCTGTAGCCATTGCAGGGTGAACCAACGCTCAAAATTCAGGATGAACAGCCCCCCAACACTGGAATGGATTTGAGCCTCGGGGCTGTTTGAAACCACCAACCAGACACCTCTATAACAAACGCTCAAAAAGAATCAGGGTTGCCGCCATTAATCGTGTCTTTCGCCACCACAGGGGGCATTTGTTCCATCCGATCATCTTGGCCACAGTTCAACATGCCCCGCTGTTGGAGGCAACAGCGCCGCATCGCAGAAAAACAACCAACCTACACCCCCAAAATGAGATCTGGAAAATGGTCTTCAAATTGGATTTGACCGATCCGGGCTTCCATATCTAAATTTATGGGATATGTTTTTTTGAGGAGATATCATATATCATCAAGAACAACTGTGACACATGATCAGTGGCCATCATGGCCATCCTGGCAACCAGTGCCAATCCAGTTTCTTGGGGTCCGGATTCAACCTGGCCGATCTTTGGTGAGGATGATGTGGGATGGTGAAGCTGGTGCCGAGGTGAAACTAAGGTCGAGTGAAGATTGAGGGGAGAGCCAGGAAAACAACGTGAGATCGGCAGGTCATCCTGTCGTTGGCGGAATCTGTTGGCTAGGTTGCATTCATCACCAAAAATAATGCCGAGGGAAGGAAAGTCAACATAACATGACATGTATTAGAATTGCAACCACCGACCACCTTGTCATAATGACTCTTTCTGGCATACTTCGTGATACATGCACCATGTGTATATATATATAATTATATATAATAAGTATGTTACCATCCATTTACATCCCTTTAACCCGTAACAACTCTGCGGACACGGGACCAAACCACTCGGCCATCGCTCTCGAGCTGCTTGCTGTCCATGACGATGTCACCCTTGCCCCACAGGACCTGTCAGAGTGGCTGAAGTTAAAATCCAACGATCCCAGTTGTTGCAGAGCCATAGGGTCACTACTTGGATGTGCGGGCCCCACGAATCGGATCCGTGGTATATAATCCATATATAATCAAGCCCTAGAATCCCATGTATCAGTGGGGATATTCATGTACATCATTGGGGGGTATAACTCACCGTATAACCATAACCCATAACCACATTCCGTGGGATGGATCCCGTAGGCAACCAGGATATGGCCATCAGGGATTGACTACCCTCTGGTTGTCAAAATAGCTATTGAAAATGGCACCTTTATAGTTGATTTACCGAACTTAAAGATGGTGATTTTGCATAGTTATGTAAACGTTTACCAGAGGGTAACCACTATGAAAGTGCGATGACTCCGATTCCAGCCGTATCCCCGATCACAGAGAGGCAGCCTTGTGCCCCTCATCCAATACGTGGAGAGTGCTGGAACCTGATGCCGACTCTCAAAACCAAGAGAGACACCAAGAAAATGGAGAACTGAAAAGACTGAGAAATATATATGGTAAATATTGCGGTAATAGTTTTGTTAACCGGCAAAAATATACCCCAGGGTCGTTGTTGTTGTTCATTAATTTTGCGGTGAATAAAAATGACAGTCACTGCGAAGATCACCGGTTGCACCCAGCAAAAATGCCAATAAAATGGATGGTTCTTGTCAACGATCGTCAAGGAATCAACTATTTGAATTGTCTTTTTTACACGAAATTGGGCCATCTATACCATCTGGCTAACTGATAATCATTCACTAAAATGACAAGTTCTGCTAATATTGGGTGATAATTCCAAATACATAAACCATCATGCCAGTGAGGGAGAACAGTGAGGTTATTATAATTTACGCATAATTTACCCCAGCATACCACAGCTATGCAAGAAATTACCAGAGGCTCAACCCCATTGAATCCTAATAAGATGCCATATCCCATTAGATATCATGAAAAATCCCATCAAATCCCCTTTAATCTCATTGATATTCCATTCAATCCCATTAAATCATATTAAATCCCACTCATATCCCATTAAATCCCATGGTAACCACATGAGTTCCCGTGAATATCTGCCGAGGCACGTCCCTTCAGTGGCGCCACCTGGGAGGTAGGGTCGAATGATGGGGGTACAGTGATAGGGGTTTCCATACATGGGGGTACCCCAAAATGGATGGAAAAAAAAGGGAAAAGCCATCTATAAATGGATGATTTGGGGTACCCACATTTCAAGAAACCTCCATCCATAATATATATATATATATGATATGTATATGTATATATATGGGTAAATTATAATATTTCACTAACCTGAATTGTTGGGCCATTTATTTGGGCATGATTTAACCCTCACCCTGGTGGGATGGGTCAGTTCACCCGTTTTTTATCCCCAAAAATTTTGGGAGTTGATTCCTCCAACTTGACCATCATAATGACCTCGTTATAAGTTTTTTTTTCCATCCAAATTCTTAGATGATATCATAGTTATAGTATGATATATATATATATATAATTATATATATTATGGTATTATGGATATGGCCCAAACATGGCGTACCAAAGTCGCCCAGAAAATTATTCATGCTGCCTCTAGACACTCTTATCTTTCTCTCATTTTTGAGGCGCACGGACAGCACGCAGAAATAGAATTGCCATGTCAAGGGTTAAGGAGTTGACCAAGTGGTATCCTCCAAGCAGGATGTATCAAGGGGGTTATGGCAATTCCTTCCTGGTTCAAAATACAGCCCAATGGAACTTGATTTTGAGCCCCATGCAGCATGGGGATAGTTGAAAGGGATTTGTGATCAAGGAAATCAACCCTGACTTTGGGATCTTCAGGATGTGAAGCCATTTTTGTTCACATAGGCTATCGTCAAGTTACATGGGATTTATGATGATTTATGATGATTTATGATGATTTATGATGATTTATGATGTTTTATGATGATGTATGATGATTTATGATGATTTATGTGGGTCGTGGTTCTCCCACAATCATTTTTTTGGGCATTTCAAACATGAAGGATATAACTGATATGCCAAGCCCTGCCCTAAAAGGCCCTAGGGCGATGACCATCTGACCGTTTGGTGACCGTCTGACCCTTTGGACCCGTTGGACCCGTTGGACCTCAGTATCGCCAGTATCTGCCAAAAAAAGCTAGCCCCAAGAATTTCATGGCCTCATTTTCCCATCATGTCCCACATGTTCAACCATCTTTCCCCATATTTTCCCACATCTTCAACCATCTTTTCATATCTTTTCCCATATGTTCCACGAAGTTTCCAAGGCCAAGGAACTCCATCTGTCCACGTGGTGCAGCGAAGTTTCTGTCCACTCCAATACACTTCATGCCACTGCCAGCGCCTCATGGCTGGAAAATCCCCAAAGATGGAGCTTTTCTGTTGGGAAAATCCATGGAAGATGTGGGATTGAAGTGAATTTTCTCAACAATCATACCCTTGGTGTTGATGGAAGTGGAGAATGTTCTCCATGGAATTGTCCAGCCGCGTTTTTTGATGACACTGGAGGATAGTTGTGGTCAAAGCTTAATGATGAATCCATTTGTTCACCATGTTTTGCAATGTCTTAAGCATCTCTGAGGCCTGAGGCCCGGGCTTTCCACTATGATCCTTGCCGTGCCACCTGAAGCCAGCTCAAACCACATGCGCATTCGAGCACCCTGGATTTGAGTATTCGCGGCAGTTGGGAGGTATCTAGGGCATATTGGGGGTCTATGCTGGTGTATGTTCCAGAAATTTCACATACTTTCCATGTCCAATCTCCCGAGGACTCGTAGTTATATATTGGCGGCGGAAGTGCGAGAGTTATGTTTGTTGGTTGAATCCCTATCTGGTTGGTGGTTTCACCCCCCTCTGACAAATGTGTCAGTTGGGATCATTCTTCCCAATATATGGAAAAATAAAAATGTTCCAAAATGTTCCAAAATGTTCCAAAATGTTCCAAAATGTTCCAAAATGTTCCAAACCACCAACCAGCTATTAAAATCACCCTCAAATCCCAGCAAGAATCCCATTGATCCTCCATAAAATCCCAGGCGCCTTCCCACCAGTCGTTCCACCGCCGTCATGGCCATGGACTTTGCCGGGCCGATCAGCTGTACCGCGGGGTCTGTGGCCACCCCGTCGTCGATCCCGTGGTGCGCCGGCGGGGGCGGGCGCTGAAGGATGGTAATGGGTCGTGCAACCTGGTGGCAAGGGAGGACGTCCGGAAGCTGATGGGAATACGGCAATGTATGGTGGTTCCTTAAGTCATGGATCCCCAAGTGACCATGGACCATGGGTTTCAATACTTAATGGTCATCCATGACCTGGATGATTTGGGGGTACCACCATGACTTAAGAAACCTCCGAATATCTATACATCAAACATTCCATAGTTTGCTTGAATTTAAGTGCTCGGTTCTCCTTTTTTTTTGAGGAGAGGACCTATACTTTACCATATTTTACCTCATTTTGGGGGGAAATGACCCAAGCTTTTGTGGTAAACTCATTGGCACAATGTTTGGTGTTTACCATGGTCTAATGTTGGTAAAACAATAATAAACCATCCCCAATTTCACCATAAATAGGTGGTATGGTTACCATTCCCAAATGTGTGGATTGTTATTGTTTTAACCACATTAATGGGGATATAGCATGGGGATGAACCATGGTGATTTTCTTAGTGGATATAACATGATATAACAATTTTTATGGTATATGAATAGTGATTAATGGATGGTATATCCCCATTAATCATATATTATAGTGTTATACCATATGAAATTATCATATTTATGGTTTATGCCATCTAGAAATTATGGTTATACCATCTAGAAATTATGGTGTTACATCATTATCATTATGGTTTATAGTTTATACCATCTAGAAATAACATAGGAAATGGGGATATCAGTGATTAATGGATGGCCTAACCTACCCATCACCCCGCCTCCTCACTTGGCGGTGGCACTGTTGGTGGCCCTGGTGGACCTGGCGGACCTGGCTCATCCGGCTGGCTGGGCGTGGAGGCTGTGTCTGTCTGGCAGCTCCTGGCGAACTTGGCGGAACTGGATTTGGGTGATTTTAGGGTGGTTTCATGGGATTTTAAGGAGGATTTCATAGATTTGATGGGGGTTTTATGGAGGATGTAATGGGATTTGAGGGGTCGGATGGGCCACAGGATTTTTTCTGGTGATTTTTAAGGGGATTCAATCAGCAAGAATGGGGAGATTTTTCAAACCATGAAAATAGATGATTTAGATTGATTTACATGTCTTTTGGTGATTTGCAATAGCTACGTTAAAGTACCAGAGCTGGAATAGAAAGTTGAAAGGCACATAATTTTTGGCGTAAAAGACTGCCTAAAGTCTATATAATTATATATATATGTATACTAGGTTCCATAGTCTTGACAACGGTGGGGGTTCCCCGGGCCATATCTAGCAAACTGTCTTGACATGCTGGCTGCTTCTTGTTTACCTCAAGATCCTCAAATGATACCCTGGTAGAACGAAACCGATGGCGCGCAAGCATCAATGCAAAATAGGCCATTTCTTCCGCTGTCAAGACAGTTGTTGAAATTGGGGTAATGTGGCAGGACCTTGGGACAGCGAACGGAAATAAGATGAAATAAGAATCCATCGGTATTGTCCCCGGCGATAACAATGGACCGGCGCCTGCCTTGGCCATCGAGCATTTCCCTAAGAATGCCCGAGTCTTTCGGATTTATGGTGCAGATGGGTGCAGCAGGGAAATCTGTTGTCACATGTCTTTTATTATGGTCAGGGTTTGTTAATCCGGGGTTGGCATTATCTGGAAGAGCCTGGACGTCTTCATTCAAAACCACACACGATACATTGTCTTGACATTCTTGACATTTGGGTTTTTTTTGGTTTACTATGATGTATTTGTTCCTACGTCGCTTGTAGTCACTCACTGTCTTGACATTTGCAAGTGTTGAAACACAACCCTGCCAACCCTATCGTCTTGACAGCGAAGCAAACCCCCCTCCCACTGATTCCAACGGTGAAATTGGCGAGGGATAGGCCTTTGAATCACCCGCCAATTCTTTTGTCAGCCAGACACGTTGGATTACTAGAGAGGGTACTTCATCATGATCTTCACAGACACACACATATATATATATATATTAATTTAATATATAATCCATTCGAAGATCAGCTGAATTATAAGAATTCACCAGCCTGAAAATCGTTGAAATAAAGCCAGCTATGGGGATTTCCCATATACAAAGCATATCGAAGCATCATTCCTCAAGATTCCATGGAACAAGCCACTGCCGACCGGATCTTCCGGTCCTTAGTTCTTCTCCACCCCAATCGGTGCGCAAGACCTGTTCAGAGGCATCGCTCCGACCTTGGCAACCAAAAAAGATAGGAGGGGGCGACGATAGGATGATTGGAGGATCATAATAATAGTATATAGTATCTATAGATCTATCGTACCTATCTGAGGTATCTATGATTTTTTGGAGGATCATAATCTAGTCAGTACTATTATATATAGTTACCATAGGGCCATAGGGTCCATTGTTTAGGATCATAGGTACAACATGCTACCACATTTTAGTAGCTTCGTGTGTTTCTGTCTCTTTGCGCTTTATATCATGGGCATTCAACCAGCCCCTTCCGTTGGTGACCACCTAATCGTGAGTAAGCTAAAGCCTGTGTCGGGTGAAGAATGCTGAAGGGAACATCCTCATGCCATTCTCAAAAAATAAACGCATCCTCCTGATGTAAAACTTCCTTCACAACCAAAAAGGCACGCCACATTCTACTTGGGCTTCTAAAATGAAAACTTCCAGGGGTTGTATTTCATAGTGGAAGGGACTGCCTCCATTCCAGCTCAACCATACAGGGGATTTGGGAACAGCTACGGTACAGTGATGTCGCGACGTGAGGTCATTATAATTTCTCCAGATAACTCATTAAATAAATAAATAAATAATATATATATATGATTATATATGTATATTATTATATATATTATAAACTATGATATATTATGATATATTCCGATTATGCCACATATTTGGTTGCTTCCATCCCCAAGTTTTGTTGGCGCAGGCACCATCAAAGTCTTCCCACTCCGGGCATCTGTCCTGACCCGCTCGGAGCCACTTAGAGGTCGTGAGGATGAACCAAATACCCTCTGGTTATGTCAAACATAGCTATTGAACATGACCATTTATAGATATTTATAGTGGATTTTCCCATGAAAAATGGTGGATCTTTCCATAGTTATGTAAACGTTTACCAGAGGGTAAATGGGATGAAACTCATGTTGAAATACCATGAAACACCACATCCATGTACCTTTTTGTGGGCATTTGGAGGGAGGTTCGAACAACGAGTGCAACATGGTTCGAATGCAGTCGTGAATCTTGTCACGTGAAGCTTGTCTGACAAAGTCTTGCAAATAATTGAATATGCGCCAAACCTGTGCCCCCAAAACAATTGAATCGCAATTCATTAAGACACAAATTGCCGATCATTCAGCTCGACAATTCATTCAGCTGAAGCTATCTGGGTTTCTTTTACCATCAACAGTTTGCCGATCACCCAGGCCTGCCGTACCGCGTAGCAGTGCTTTCGCAGCTCCTGGTTGGCTACATCTGATGATCGCAATCACAGAAAACATCTAACTGGGAGTTCCAGATTTCAAGTTTTCAGATGCCATGTCCAAATGTCCCTTCCCCGATCATCAGTAGATTTCACCAGAGTTTTCTTGAGGGCGTGCCTTGTTTTTTAACAAAAGGGAACTTGAAATATGCAACATCAACAAGTCAAGAACCAACGTGAGGTGCAATTCGGGCCATAATATCCGACGAGTTGACTCAGGAAACACTTGTTGTCACCAGTCTTTTTTCACCGATGGGAGATGATGATACATCTCATCTATATTGGGTCCAGAAGTGAATGATCTTTGAATCAAGCAGCCCCCCAAACGATATGATGCATAGCCCCACGATTTTTACACGGTGTCAGACTGACTTGGCTTAGCAACATTGGACCTGGCTAGCCCCGGTGTTTTTGGTCATATCTCCATCCCCATAACCGGGTATAGGCCCAAGTCTGTCCCCAAGACTACCATCCAACCAACATAGACTGTGCCAACCGGGGGGTGGAAAATGTTAGTTTAGTTTCCTTGAGGGTATTTCACGTAAGATTCCTTTCAGGAAGGTATGCCAACCACCCATGGAATCGATACATGCTTCGCTCCAAACCTTGAAACTATACAGCCGGAAATGTCGGTCTACAAGTGAGTACCCATATTATCCATATTTGAAATTTGAAAGTGAGTTGTTGTATATCACGGTTGGTGCCCACTTCTGACCAAGTTGTTCTTGGTTCATGTTGGTTTGATCCTCATTTTGGCTGCATTTCAGTGTCCTCCATCATGAAGCGTCTTGCCCGATCACTACCTCAGGGATTTCTAATGATTTCTATGAACAAAGTGCCATGACATGGACAAATCCATCGGTCTATAATATGAAGGTCTTCCGAAAATGGGGGGCCTCTATATATACAACCATCCCGACTTGGTCATTTCGGATGAGGAAAACCAATGGTCTTGGGAGACTTGGGCACCCCTACTGGATCACATGGGCAAAAAAAGAACCGTTTCCTCACGCTCCCTTGGAAATACCATCTGGTTATGACTAACAGTTTGCCATGGAAAATCACCATGCTATTAATAGGTAAACCCAGGTAAACCATCTATAAATGGGCCATCTATACCATGGCTATGTTAAATAACCAGAGGGTATCTGTGGCTTTGATTTCTCCCTCCATCGCCCTGGCTTTGATGGGATAACCACATAAAAAGGATTTAGGAATCCATCTTTGACTTTTCCGGTGCCGGTTCCCCATCCCCAAATATCACCGGCCCAGGGCACAGTCGGCATCATCACCCGACAAATGTCTCAAGCAGTAATCCCAGTCCCTGCGATGGCCGTGGCTCCCGAACCACTTTGGGCGGAAATGCTAAGCATGCAAGCTGGTGCACTGGTGCTCCAGTTCGTTAGCTAAGTTGGTGCAAACAACTCCAATAACTTGGATTTATGGTAGATTGGTAGATATGATCTATCTAAATCTATCTATAGTTGCTACCATTTACAAACCAACTTATGATTGGGGGGAGCACCACCTTGCAAAAGATGGCAGAAGGTTCCTATTGAAACTACCACAGGACTACAACTAGATTGTTTTTGGCCATGTTTGCTGTTCTAGATCTGGGCTGCCATGATGGTATTCGACTACACCCATCACTCATCTTCAGCCGATTTCCCGAGTTTTGTTTGGCTTAACCCAATGGTTTAAATATAGATTTATCCCATCTTATCTTATCCCATATTTTCCCCATTCAAATTGCCATGACATGCCATGACATGCCAGCGAATCCCGCCTGAAGCGAGTGGAACACCAGGGGCAAAGATAGGGCGGGCCCGGCACCTTGGCCTTCGCGAAACAGAGGAGTCTGGTTGAGCCGGTTGAGCTAGCCATGGTATATTGGGTATAAATATACTGATTGGGCAGTATTAGATTCTGGTAGAGCAGATTTAGACATCATCCCTAAGCCACAAAATCAGAAGTAAATTGGAATTTAGATTAGATTTGTTATAGTAGATAGCTGGGAATGGTAGAAAGAAAAAGATCTATGAACTATGAAATATAAAAAGAATAATTCGAAGAACCAAACAGATTTTGCACAACTACGAGTACCTTGGAGTACCTTGGACTGGGCCCTGAAGAATCCACCTGGGATATCTCCAGTATTCTTCCAGTATATACCCGAAAAATCATGGACTTCGTCAATGGGTTTCGGATGACATCCCATATATGAAATTTGGAAAATTAAAAAAAAAAATGTTTGAAACCACCAACCAGATAATATAAGATAAAACCAACATGGTGATATCATGTGATATCCACGTTTTGGCCGGTAAAGTCCTGTTTCGCTGGCTGATTCCCCAGTTGAAATTCCCTATGCCTCGACATCTCCCCTCTTTTCGTGGCCTCCCTCCGACCCATGGCCGCCACTGACCGCTGCAACTGATCTGTGATGATCTGTGAGATTTGCTGTGGCCATGACTCCGATCCCAAAAAAGAGTTGTCTGAATTTGTCTGTTAAACAAATCACTGAAAAATCGACCAACATCTGGCTATTGTGCTTCAAAGGGTGTTCTACATGCTGGAACAAAACCATGTCTCTTCGCAGCTCGCCAAGTTCCTGAATTGGTTCCCTTGAGCCCCATGATCCATTGCAGCTTTTTCCAAGGGATCACCTTGTCATCCAATCTCCGGATTGCGGCAACGATGGTAACGGCTTCCAATTTTGGTGGCTGATCCTCATAGGAAAACCATGGGAAACCTGCCTCGAAAGACCTTGGCCACAAAAGCACCTCCTGAAATCGCTGGGTGCTGAGACATGGCCATGGGTGGTGGTCTGATCAAGAATGTTTAACACATGTGTGTGTGCGAGTGCGAGTTTGTATCAATGTTTGGGTCCATTTTTGATTTGGTACAAGTATCTCATGTGCGAGCCATCTCATGTGAATATGTCCATATATTTTTACACAATATTCTGGGGGTTTACACAATATTCTGGGGGGCCTTTGTTTTAATATGACCAACATGGGCTTTGATCAGGGGGAACTGACCTTGCAACGGAATATTCAGATCATAATCATTCAGCATATGCATTTGTGAAAATACCTCTCACTTATCCATAATTGACTATATAAGAGCTATATAACTTTACACATGCCGATATATGTATATATATATATATACATGATAGTATATTCATAATATAATGTGTATATATAATTATATATATGTGACTATGTGTGTGTGTGGCATCTATTTAAAAAATAAAAATAATTTTGATAAAATAGTTATAATGACAGAGTCATATGTACCTCTCAATGCATCATCTCGAAAAATCGTGGCGTCGGCACGCCTTCCCGCAGCAAAGCCTCCGCCACGAAGAGTTCCGAAAGCAGCAACTGATGCTGTACATACCTGGCATGGCGCTGGATCTGGTGCTGAAAATGCTGGGATTTACCCAACATTCATTGCCATTTCATGGGGAAAATGATGACAAACCATGGGGATATTGGTTGGTTTATTTTACCCAAATCTTCAGATGAACCCAAATGTTTTTGGGTCGGCTATCTGGGGATTTTTTACATTCACTTCCGAGTCTGGGACTCATATTTGATATGATCTTACCTAGGAACGGAACGATACTTCTGAATCAGAACATGACAGAAAAAAATCAGATCAACAGCTGGGAATTGATGAGATTCTTAAAGATTCTTACACTATTTACAGTAGTTGAATTCTTATCTGCTTAGTGAGACCATGAAGCAGAACTAACTCATTGCGCCAAAAAATCAGGTCACCGAGGGCAGAAAGCAAGGTTCACCTGCTGCCGTATCTTTTTCTAAGTATACCGTATCCATCTACATTTTGTTGCGGTTAAACGTGTTTTTTTTGCTTCAAAGTAAAACCCATATGATGTATATGATGCATATATATATTATATATATATATAATGTATTCATAATTTATACATAATAATTATAACAACACATGACATCCAAGAACTCATTTTACCCCTAGCCTAAGTGTGGATTATCACTACAGGACCAGGGCACTCGTCGAAGTCGGATTTTCCGGTGGCATCGGGAGCACCGTCCTTGGAGGAAAAAAGAGGGAAAACTTATTTTTCGGTAAAAACAAAATGGCAAAAAATGAATGAATGTCCGAGGAAACATGAGAAATTGATCGAAATTGCAGTGTAACAAGCGGACATGCAATTTGTGGCCACTTTGATATGGGGAAACGGATGACCTGTGCACCTCAAAATGCCAAGCTGCGCAAACAACCAAATCTGCTCCTTCGCCTGCGACGGGATCAGAGCGTGGACCTCTAACGTTTGTTTCAAGTCACCCGTTTCACCGGATTTTCCGGCCCTTCAACATACTTCTAAACGACATGTCGCTTATTGTTTAATTTGTTTATGATATTTAACTACATGAAAATCATGAAATAGAGACTCTTTGAGAGACCGACATGATACATATTATAAACATTTATAAACCCCTCCGGATATTTAACATAGCCATGGTATAGATGGCCCATTTATATATATATATATGTGGTTTACCTATTAAGAATGGTGATTTTTCATGGCTATGTTAGTCATATGTTAGTCATAACCAGATGGTATACCTGCTAAATCCTGGCTCCGTACTCCATCCCTGAAATCTGCAAGTCGTGTCAAGCCTTGAAAGTGCTGCAAGACCTCCTCTACCGTGGATTGATGTGTGATATCACCTGCGGCTGGCGGGTGACTGGTCATTGGGGAAATTGGGGATCATCCTATGTCTGTGGTCAAAAAAATAACATATTTGAAAGAACCCCCCTTGCATTGTGTTGGCGCCTTGTGGGTATAGAAATTGCAATCTTGAAAAAATGCAGCATGTAACGAAAAAATGGAACTTAAAAATTGCAAACAAAAAGCAAGTGCAGAAAGACAATGCAAACAAAATGGAAATCATAAATGCACCAAAAATGCAAGTGCAAAACGCATTGCAAAACACATAGAACTCGAAAATGAAAAAAATGTAACTGCAAAAACGCAAATGCACAAAAGGCTTTTCGGACACCCATTTGATTCACATTTACGGGCGTGAATGTGTCTTCTGCGCAGGTTTTACTACCTTGCCCAGGTTACTTTGCTGCTTCCATGTGCGTTGCATTTGGAATTTTCCCTTTTTCCCAGGTTGCATTTCTTCTGTCGAGATTCTCCACATGTCATGTCGCCTCCTTCCAACTTGCATTGGTTCCCCTTGTTTCATTTGTCAGATGTGCCACTTTCCAAGTTGTATGTGTTCTTTCCATTTTATCTCCATTTGCTATCTTTGCCCCTTTTCAAGTTTTTCCCTTTGTTCTGCAATTGTCAGGTTTGCCTCTTTCAGACTTGCATTTTTGAATTCCATTTGCTTGCATGGTTTCTCCATTTTTTCAAGATGTAAACATCCTAGAACAAGCGCAATTCGACAGCACAACCCTGGCACTTCAGTACTTCAGTGGGTTGGGGGGGTGATTTTCTAGGGTAGATCAAGATCCCTTCTAAAATCAATGGGCATATCGGTGTATCGGCACACCCCTAATTTTGGGAGCCAGCAACGTGGCACGCCTTGTACTTGAACCACACCAGGGATCCTGGGTGAACCGGGAACCCCCAGCCACAGTGGAGACCTTTACGGAGGTGAACATAACTCCAATAACCATCAATAACCAGTGTTTGTGGTAGATAAATAAAACTGGTTGGTGGTTTCAACCCCTCTGAAAAATATGAAAGTCAGTTGCGATGATGAAATTCCCAATATATGGAAAAATAAAAAATGTTCCAAACCACCAATCAGAAAATGATATCTAAAGTTACCAGTTATCATATAGTTCCCATGGTTTGTAAACCAAATACATAACTCGGGTGGCACCACCATGTATCCGATTTGATCTATCCCATTCTGAATGACCCAAATGAGGCCCTCGATGTAAAGCCAAGTGTCGGTTGCATGGCCTGAGCGTCAGGGGAGGCCTAAATCGATGGATTGTTTGAAGGGAAAACTCTCGGGAAGCCATGTGTTTTTTACCCAAAGATTAGGTGTCCTGCAATTTTCCATTTAACATTATTTGACCAAATTCGGAAATTTGTGGTTTAAAAGCAATGTAATCCCAAAATATAATTATGACCCAAACATGAACCTATCCTTCTATCACTTCTATCTACCTGTTCATGTGCCTAGGCAGGAACAGCATATGCTTTGAGCCCCCAGCTATCTTCATATGACCATGGCATGTTGAGGCTAGATGGGCATACAACCATGACTTTTGTCTGTAGCCATGACATCGCGAATAATCAACAATTTGAAAGCACAAAGTCATCTAAGATCTTTCCACCCAAATCATGCACAATCAGGACTTTGATATAAAACCAATCACTAGGAGTGGTCCAATTTTTGTTTGAACCTCCTGATGATCATCCACCCTGTAATATTTTCTCACCAAAAGAATAGGGTGGCTACTTGGTGGCTCATCCCACTTGCTAAGTGTGGAAAAGGGATAAGTAGGGTTAATCCACTTATAACTAGGGTGAACTATACCTACTTACGTTTCATGGGTAGTTCGCCACCGGCCGTACTCAACTTCTACCGGCCAGGTCACGTATTTGTCCACCGCCACTATCCGAGGCTGAGGTACATCCGGAAGGATCAGGCGCATGGCCAAAACCTGATCAGTCGACCCCAAGAATCCTCTGGTTAAATGGGTCCATGAATAAATGATACATCTATGAATGTATAAAAAAATATGTAGTATCACGATCGTTCACTATCAGTATCATGTTCGTTCTTCATGATCTCTAAATTATTAGCGTTATCTTGGTAATTAGGCATTATCGTTCATCATCACCATCATCATCATCATCATCATGATCATGCTCTTTAATTATTTAATCATATATATATATGTATATATTAGCATGGTTATCATTATCATTCATTATTATGCATCATCACAATTACTCATGATCATTCTTCTGATAATTCAAAATCACTATTGCATCATTACCATAACTATTGCATTCCATTATAATCATTAGAACCCATAGTATCAGTACTAATATCAATAATCCAATAAATATCAAACAAAAACGTGATTACTACAATCCATCATAGGATCATTGAAAATAATAGCACGACATATCCATTAACCATCTATTAACCATCCATTCACCATCCGTTCACCATCCGTTCACCATCCATTCACCAACCGTTTTCTCTTAACCATGCATTAATCATTGCGTATCATTCCCCACCTGCGACCATCCGCCCGGTGCGGCACAGAGGTCAGCCACATTGCGCACCTGAGGGAACTTGAGATTTCACAAGGGTTTTTTTGGGCTTTCACATGGGATTTTTCAGCGAATTGGAAAAAAAAACAAGTCGGAAATTGAGTTTTTTTCGAACAGTTTTTGATGGTTTTTGCAAAACCAATTGAGATATCTTGGATTTATATCATCATCGAAATTGGGATTTGAGCAACGAAATTGGGGAACTTAACGGTTAAGCGCTTTACCCTGCAGCTATTTTATTTAACACCACTATGGAAACCATGGACCATAGAAATAATAGATCGTTCACCTACTAAAAATGGTAACCAACAAAATTGCTGGTGTTACCTACTAAACCTGGGAATTGACAATGAAAACTGGGGGCTTAAGCAACAAAATGATGGTCAGGGTTGGTTTAAAAGAAAATCTACTGGCTTTTTGAACTCCAGAGATAGAGGTCTCGAGCCAAGATTTTCCCTTCAGCCAATTTCCAGAAGAATAGTTTGGATACTTTAAACCCCATTATCCACGGTTGCATGCATCCCTGTGTAATGGGGCTTTAATGGGATATGGATGGAGGAGGGACATCTACATAAATCACCAATACGTATGCTGCTTAATGATAACAGGAAATCAACCATCAAAACTAGAGATAGCACTGGTTTATATGACTAACCATCAACCAATTGTGGTGTTGGATGTGATCTCTTCCCACTATGAAACATACCTTTCAAGAGGGACTCACATTGGATAGATCCAGTATGTGTATTTATGTGTATATATGCACATTTTACATCATTTTACCAGTTTTTTTTGGGGGGGTACTCGGTAATCAACCATGACAACTGGTTAAATCCACAACTGAAAATTGGTCGTTTTCCCAGTTGGAAAGTTTCCCAAAGAGGGCCCAAAAGGCGGCTTTTTTAACCCTCACACTGGCGGCCATGTTGCTCCCTGTAGCAACTTTACTTCATCATCGATCCTGTAGGCGGGCAGATGCGGGCAGCCTGAAACCACCAAATATGGGGGTTTCAAGCCCCAAAACAATCGTAGCCTGAGTTCATGATCCTAGAAAAGGATAGAAAAGGGAGAGGAAAATTGAACTACAGCCACGGTCCAAAGAAAAAGGTCTCGCATCAGCTATTGGATATCTAACAAATCCAAGTGCCATGGTCATTTCATATAATTTCCAAGTGTGGAAATTCATATTCCCATTAAATCTCGATGACATCCCATTAATATCCCCATCAATATTCCCGTGAATATCCCCTATGAATACCTCACAATATTCCCATGAAAGCATGTTCTTCCATTGCTTGTAAGTTCCCATCACGTCCCCATGAATATCCCCATCAATGACCAGATCCAATGAATAATCAATATCACGAAGGAGATTATTAATTTGTATCGATGGATCTCCATCAATATGCAAATGAACAACCAATTCTAAGCTAAATCCAGAACGGGGGCTACAATAATTGACATTATTTTCAAGAAATGGATGCTAATGGACATAGAATTCCATGAGTATCCATTGCCATCTCCCCAACTAACCGAAACCCTGACAAATACAGTAGGGGGAGAGAAAATTGGTTTCCACCAACAAAACTATTTCTAGGGTTTCTATATATTGATTTATTGAAGGATAATATCCATGAATATCCCCAGTAATTAGCCAATTATACCGAACTAAAAATTGCCAAGTCTTCAACCAATGTTAAGTAAGATAAATATATTGCATAATATATATATACTGTGTATATATATATATATATACTTGCAAGTACTCAATATCATATTCAAATTATTGGTTATAGCAGCCCCAAAAAAAAACGAAAAGTGAGAAACCTGGATGTTTTTGTCAGTAAATATCATTGAACCAACATCCTGGAAACACTTTTTGACATCATTTGACATCTTTCTTTGGGACGTTCTATGGGAAACATCTGGCTGTTAGTATGTCAAGCTTAATTGTATTGATTTTAATGGTGATAATAACTCAGTGTTGATGGTTTTTTGTTAACCACATCCATTAATGTCACTAGGAGCTATAGGAAAAAACTCTTCAAAGTCCACATAAGTCGTCTGTCGAGGCACTGCAGCAGTTTGAAGGCCGAGCGCGCCCGGAAGCCTTCCTTTTTGGCCTCGCGGTAGTAGATGTCACGCTTGTCCTCCACGAAGTCGCAGAGTTCATCAATCCCAAGGGGAATGTTCCCCAGCAGTCTGCGAAAAATTGTAATTTCATCGTGGAAAAATGGAGGTTCACCTAGCTAATCAACAAAAATGATGGTTCTGAATAAAGGAAAATTAAGATCCAGCATGATTCACTAGAAGAAATTGAATCACAATGGATGATGTCTCACAAGCTGAAATGGGAGAACTTGGTAATATTTATATAGCGGGTTTAAAAGAGCAACCCGTTCATCCTCCCAACTTGGGCTTTGAAAATTTTGAAAATGAAATCAAGCCATGCATCGGACTGAGGGCGAGCAAATGGGTAGCCCTCAACAACCACACAAACCTTCGCAGGATTACCACACAATCCGAATATAATTTAGCAGCAGCCCAAAGACGAATTCCCGGGGCCCCACGTGTAAACCCTGGTGTCTTCAAAAAATAATCATCAAACGAAAGGCAGGTTCTCCAATGTTCTCATCTTCGAAACTCCCCTGAGATTTGGGATGACACTTGGCCAGGTGTACTTTCCGAGAAAAGGACAGTCCTTGGACAAACGCCCCATGCCCAGCACACAGCTGGGATAGAGCTCTTTCTTGTGAGATACGTGAGTGACTGGGTAAGGTGATGTTGCAATGTCCACAACCGGGGTCTGTTGAAGCAAGTGGCCCTAATGAACAGGTTGGAAAGATAAATCATGACCGAAATAATTAGGAAATACATGGAAATACTGTTGACTTCATGATGACCTCATGTCTTGGTCAGGACATCCACATCCGACAGTGGATCTTGATCCAAACAGATCATGCAGCACCATGGGGCCGGTGGTGCCCATGTGATCCATGGGAGCCAAGTGAGCTGCACCAAGAGTTGCAAGAAACCCAAGAGCGCAGGCACATGGGGCCCATGGGCAAGATATGTAGACAAAGAAAACTACAAATAAATTAAATAATGAATCAATAAACAAACAAACAAACAAACAAGCAAACAAACAAACAAGCAAACAAACAAACAAAACAAGCAGGCAAATAGAGATAGATACACAAACATCGTGATTCATTTGGTCTGGAGAATTCTTCACAGACTGAGTCTGGTGAATGAAACGAACCTCGGGTGAGATTCTGGGGTCGCATGTTGGGATCGAACCGGTACGATTAAAAGAAACAAACTGCAGAACTGATTTTCTCTATCATTCTATCATATTCGATCAATCCATCACAATCCATCCACCGATCCATCATTCCATAGGCATGTGTATAAAATTTATGTACATAATTATATATATATATATATTATACATTTATATATACATTTATATATATATATATTATATGTGTGTGTACACTGCTATTCACATGCAGAAAACTACAACTGGACATTTGATGACTATGCACGTTATGTTTTCCGAATTCATGCGCCAAAGACTATGCACGTTATGTTTTCCGAATTCATGCGCCAAAGACTACTTAACAGCAGGGGGCTGCAGGGAATGTCATAGTTCTGCAGCCAACGAAGACGGCTATGACATTCTGTGATATCGATCCGGGACGCTGGATCGACGTACCTGCCTAATCATGTCTTTCCTTTTCCGCGATGGGATGTGGCTAACCCAAGAACCACCTTGCTGATTAATGATTTGGACCTGGTTTCACCTGTTTATCAAGGATGATGGACTCAGGAATTCTACCAGGCGTGTACAACCACATCGTCATTGCAGTTCACTTCCAAAAAATCAACAGTGTGCATTAGTCATGTGTCCTATACAGACCATGACCTTATCATCCCTAATGGGGAAGAACAATCTTGGCATAGTGTGCCGAATCCGCCCTCTACGGAGGCAGAAGTTGAGCGAGTAGCCATAGGGGCTGCTAGAAGTGATGGCAATAGCCGAAGGGGGGTCAAGGACAATTGAAGGGTGGCATAAGCCGAAGGAGTGCCCAACGGGCGAATGGTGCCCATAGGGCGAAGGTGGCCATGTGCCGAAGGATTTTATTGGCCGGGAACCCTACTTCTTACTGTCATTTTATGAGTATCACAAAAGTGTGCGGACACACATAGTTTGTGATGCTCAAACCAAGCAGAATGTCAAACACGGTAGGGACCTTATCGCTGCAGATGTGTGTACGATCTTGATTCATGTTTTCGATCATGCGCAAGTTGACACATGATTTTGATGCGTTTTCAATCTGGGTAATGCATTCCCTTGGCTCATAGCAAGCTCTTTGACATGTTAAGTCAATTTGTTGCTTTTCATTTCTACACGTCATTCGTCATAACACACCATGCGCTAAATGTACTGACAATTCTTGAACAACTCATTTCTTCTTTCGTGTTCAGCAGACTTTTTCGCGATATGGAACTCCATGCAAGAAGCAAAGCTGCCAATGGACCGCCGTTGAGTGCTACCGTTGCGTATCTTCCGTCACAACCGATGGTATCACTGTCTTCACCGTGTGCAGCAGCTCCATTTGTACCACGGGCGACACCTGCATTTTCACCATTTCCCGGACATGCACCAGTTCTACAGACTCCGCCCGGTCCCCTTCCTTCACCTCCCCCCTCACATCCTTCACGTACAGTTGAACATGGACCTCACCAAGCAACCCCCAAGATATAACCTATCGCGGAGTCCTCAGCAAAATCAGGAGTATCACCGGTTCCCATCACGTTGCCAGCTGAACATGCGGAAAGACGTACGCCTACTTCACCATCCGGATTATCGTTGACTGTCAAAGGCATTGTAGGAGAATATAGATTGGAAGCTCAGAGTATTGATCATGCAGGACCCATAGTGTATCTCATGGATCGCATCATGACAGTGGAATCCAATTTGGCACAACAACGTCTTCAAGATCAACAGTTTTGGACACAAATGGACCAGACAACAATTGACACCGTTTGACTGAAAAGAAGCCGTCGTAGCTGCATTTTGGTTTTGTGCTTTTCATTCCAATTGCAACTTTGCAACTGTTCAAACGTTTTCTGCAACATCCCACCCAAAACGCCTGGCTCGCAGTGTGATATTTGTTTTCCGTAATTGATTATATTCAGTTCTCCAGCTTAGTTTACGTCCGTTGTTCTACTCTATATGGTTCACGGTACTGCAACACACTGGCTTAAGTGTTATATAACTGTGATTTAATCAATCCATTTACTGTTTTCATCACTGCGTTCTATCTCAACCACCTGACCTACGTGTTCTACGCGTCGGAATCTCAGTTTTTGGCGAATTCTGCCCTTCGTCCATAGACAACTAATCAACGTTCATTTTAAACGGATTTGTGGATGAACAAGAATACAATCGATTTGTGTCCATTTCATTTCGTGGTATCCATGTTTCAATTGAAGTGCAGTTATCTTCACTTTTTAACACTCCAAAGTTATACTGTCCTTGCTCTATTTGTTCCACGCGTCGGCAACCCAGAAGTGTCACCTTCCTTATGAAGACATATGGATATATGTGTATACCGCTCTCCACACGCAAAGTGTTGCGCAATCTGCAACAAACAATTGATGTTCGTGAGGGACAAGGGCACGATAACTTTGGATTGCAACATATTCAATTATTTCGCTAATACAAACTTTGGATTGCATCATATTCAATCATTTCGCCAATAACAATTAACACCTTTTAATCTAACCATGTCCTTTCCATTTCGACTTTATTTATCGCGATTTCTTCGATCTACGTGGTCTACTTGCTCTACACGCAGTCTTTCAGAATTTGCCTTCCATGTGAAGGGGGTGCCCAACGGGCGAATGGTGCCCATAGGGCGAGGGTGGCCATGTGCCGAAGGATTTTATTGGCCGGGAACCCTACTTCTTACTGTCATTTTATGAGTTTTCACCTTCTCTTTCAAATCAATTTACAATTGTGAGGACAAGAGATCAATTTGAAGAGATCTAGAATATAGGAAGACCTATCACAAAAGTGCGCGGACACACATAGTTTGTGATGCTCGAACCAAGCAGAATGTCAAACACGGTAGGGACCTTATCGCTGCAGATGTGTGTACGATCTTGATTCATGTTTTCGATCATGCGCAAGTTGATACATGATTTTGATGCGTTTTCAATCTGGGTAATGCATTCCCTTGGCTCATAGCAAGCTCTTTGACATGTTAAGTCAATTTGTCGCTTTTCATTTCTACACGTCATTCGTCATAACACACCATGCGCTAAATGTACTGACAATTCTTGAACAACTCATTTCTTCTTTCGTGTTCAGCAGACTTTTTCGCGATATGGAACTCCATGCAAGAAGCAAAGCTGCCAATGGACCGCCGTTGAGTGCTACCGTTGCGTATCTTCCGTCACAACCGATGGTATCACTGTCTTCACCGTGTGCAGCAGCTCCATTTGTACCACGGGCGACACCTGCATTTTCACCATTTCCCGGACATGCACCAGTTCTACAGACTCCGCCCGGTCCCCTTCCTTCACCCCCCCCCTCACATCCTTCACGTACAGTTGAACATGGACCTCACCAAGCAACCCCCAAGATATAACCTATCGCGGAGTCCTCAGCAAAATCAGGAGTATCACCGGTTCCCATCACGTTGCCAGCTGAACATGCGGAAAGACGTACGCCTACTTCACCATCCGGATTATCGTTGACTGTCAAAGGCATTGTAGGAGAATATAGATTGGAAGCTCAGAGTGTTGATCATGCAGGACCCATAGTGTATCTCATGGATCGCATCATGACAGTGGAATCCAATTTGGCACAACAACGTCTTCAAGATCAACAGTTTTGGACACAAATGGAACAGACAACAATTGACACCGTTTGACTGAAAAGAAGCCGTCGTAGCTGCAATTTGGTTTCGTGCTTTTCATTCCAATTGCAACTTTGCAACTGTTCAAACGTTTTCTGCAACATCCCACCCAAAACGCCTGGCTCGCAGTGTGATATTTGTTTTCCGTAATGGATTATATTCAGTTCTCCAGCTTAGTTTACGTCCGTTGTTCTACTCTATATGGCTCACGGTACTGCAACACACTGGCTTAAGTGTTATATAACTGTGATTTAATCAATCCATTTACTGTTTTCATCACTGCGTTCTATCTCAACCACCTGACCTACGTGTTCTACGCGTCGGAATCTCAGTTTTTGGCGAATTCTGCCCTTCGTCCATAGACAACTAATAAACGTTCATTTTAAACGGATTTGTGGAAGAACAAGAATACAATCGATTTGTGTCCATTTCATTTCGTGGTATCCATGTTTCAATTGAAGTGCAGTTATCTTCACTTTTTAACACTCCAAAGTTATACTGTCCTTGCTCTATTTGTTCCACGCGTCGGCAACCCAGAAGTGTCACCTTCCTTATGAAGACATATGGATATATGTGTATACCGCTCTCCACACGCAAAGTGTTGCGCAATCTGCAACAAACAATTGATGTTCGTGAGGGACAAGGGCACGATAACTTTGGATTGCATCATATTCAATTATTTCGCTAATACAAACTTTGGATTGTATCATTTTCAATCATTTCGCCAATAACAATTAACACCTTTTAATCTAACCATGTCCTTTCCATTTCGACTTTATTTATCGCGATTTCTTTGATCTACGTGGTCTACTTGCTCTACACGCCGCTACCTCAGAGTGCCTTCTTTGGAAAGACCTGTCCATGAAGATGCAGGTGCGTATACACCTAATCCCAAGCATGAATTTCATTTTCGACTGAGTTCAACGTTGCTTATATTGACGTGATCTGCTTACTTCATTAGGCAGTCTTTCAGAATTTGCCTTCCATGTGAAGGCCTTTGTGTGTGTGTACACTGCTATTCACATGCAAAAAACTACAACTGGACATTTGATGACTATGCACGTTATGTTTTCCGAATTCATGCGCCAAAGGCTATGCACGTTATGTTTTCCGAATTCATGCGCCAAAGACTACTTAACAGCAGGGGGCTGCAGGGAATGTCATAGTTCTGCAGCCAACGAAGACGGCTATGACATTCTGTGATATCGATCCGGGACGCTGGATCGACGTACCTGCCTAATCATGTCTTTCCTTTTCCGCGATGGGATGTGGCTAACCCAAGAACCACCTTGCTGATTAATGATTTGGACCTGGTTTCACCTGTTTATCAAGGATGATGGACTCAGGAATTCTACCAGGCGTGTACAACCACATCGTCATTGCAGTTCACTTCCAAAAAATCAACAGTGTGTGATTGTGTGTGATTATCGATGCATAAAGCTAATCACAGCTAATCCATAATCCATCCACCCATGGATCTACTATTTTTGCACTGCCGCTCATTTCAGGGGTGGCACGACCTCCTCTCCACCGTCCGCAGCGCGCTTCATGATGGGCGTCTCCTGCCACGGTTCCGTCAAACCAATCCATGGACCATTGGAAGACTTTCTTTCTCAAGCATAGTCAGCATAGTCTATGAAATGATCTCTATTTAATGTCGCTAAAGCAATAATAAAACACTCACATTTTGATGGTTTATGCCACCGATAAAAAGGGTCAATTTGAGGATGGTCTTCTATTGCTTTACATTTGCTTTACTAACATTATATTGTAGTAATCCCCAAATAGATGGAAAAGTGAATCACCATGAAATTAGTTGGGATATAGTTTTCCAATGTTTTCCATCTATTTGGGGATGACTATATATCATTCTAAACCCTCTGGCATTCTCAAAGTGGCCGGCTGGAGAATCTTGTGGGGTCTCCGATGAGAACTCAGGGATCCCGAAGAATGGGCAAGTGACCATCAATACAACGTATCAAATTCTAGCACCAATAATTACAATAAAATACATAATGTCATAAGAAAGATACCAACGCACCCACAATGATAATTATACTGATAATAAGAATGATAATAATGATAACACTAGAGTTATATACATAGATTTGGCAAGAATAAAACAAAAATCACTGGTCCTGAAGATGGACGCTTCATAACGCTTCTATCTTCTTTTGGGCACTCCATGGCCTCATGTCACATCCCTCCTGGTCAGCGCCCCACTCGGCCCAGGAGCCGTCGTAGACGGCCCAGCGAGTCAAGGGCATGCCCAGCTGGTGCAACCCCAAACCGATGACGCAGGCCGTCAGCCCCGAACCGCAGGAGGTCAAGATCCTGGCGCCGGCTGCAGGTGCAAAACCTGAGATCCCACAAAGTTGCGCGACTGACTTGAGTCACCGCTGCAATGATAATGATAAAATATAATACGTTTATAACATAGGTATATGACTTACTGGTTGGTGGTTTGAAGCCCTGTGAAAAATATGAGTTCGTCAGTTGGGATTATCAATATTATCATTCCCAATGTATGGAAAAAAGTGTTCCAAACCACCAACCAGCTTATGTAAAGCATCTTGATCCAGCTGTCCATAGCTGTCCACTCTCATGGCGATGTCCAGCATCCGCCAGATTTGTTTCCCCACCTGGGACCGTCAGGAGAGGCGACATGGTCCAAGGAGACCCCCGCAGATTGCGCCACTTTCATCAGATCCTCTTTGGGCAGCATCATCCTCAGGTTTTTCAGGATTTTTCTGGGAGATTTAAGTGGTTGAGACCATCTGTTTCGCCAGCGAATATCTGAGGCTTCCTATCGTTTCCCATGGGTTTCCTCTGGGTTTCCCATGGGTTGCCTATGGTTTTCCTATAGTTTTTCCCTCAAGGAGCCGTTTTCTGCACCAAAACTCAGTTGCTCAGCCATCAAGGACCTGCAGAATCCCTGGCCATCCATTGCCATCATCCCATGTTGTTATCATAGATGGGCCGGGCGTATGAATGTGCATACACATTTCCATAGCTGGCAAGATAAGCTCATTTCTTTCAAACCAGCCCCCATAATCATAAATCATAAGTGCCATACATAGTAAACAATACGATATGAATAGAACATAATCCCAAATCTTTCGCCATCCCCCCATCCCCACAAGGTGGTGCCTCCAGCAATAAGTTGGTTTATAAACCCCATGAACTAAAGCGATACTCACCATACATTCTAGCTAACGTAGCTATAAACCAAGTTGGCCAACAATTTGGGGCACCACCAATAACAGTAATCCCCTCGTCCTATTACTAAACCCCCTCCTAATACTAAAAACTAGTGTCCATCTCCAATTTTTGAAAATTTTCAGTTTGGCCAATTTGACTTTTAATTGATCCCCTTTAGAAAACAATTTAAAAATCAACCTACCATTTGTGGGTTCCCCCCCCCTAATACTAAAAACTAGTCAACCCCAGGGTGTTTAGTATTAGGGGGAAGCTTCGAAATCCAATTTTGGGCAATATTTGAATTGCGTTACATAAAGAAATTTAATTGATTTTGAAATCGGAAAAAATAGTTTTTATTATTACGGGTTTTAATTTAGTATTAGGGGGAAGCTTCGAAATCCAATTTTGGGCAATATTTTAATTGCGTTATATAAAGAAATTTAATTGATTTTGAGATCGGAAAAAAAAGTGTTTATTATTAAGGGTTTTAATTTAGTATTGGGGTTCCCTAATATTAAATACCACCTTAATACTAAAAACTACCTGCAGTGTTTATTATTAGGGGGGTAGTATTAGGATGAAGGGATTAATTTATATTTATATATATATAATCTCATTATGATGTCAATCTCATCATGGTCCACAAAACCACAATGTTTTGACTATTTGGTGATTGGAATCCATGATGAACCAACAAAATTCGGCTGTCAATCAGCTCTACATCCTGATTTATAGGGTTTTTGCGGCAATACTCCCATCCCCCTCATACTAAACACCCCCAGAAACCATGGTTGATGTCGGGGATTCACCCGTTTCTGATTTTCCCAGAGGTTCCCGCTTTTTCCACATCTTTTTCTATATTTACAGGGTATACCAAACTGGTTGGTGGTTTCAACCCCTCTGAAAAATATTAGTCAGTTGGGATCATTATTCCCACTATATGGAAAAATAATAAATGTTCCAAACCAGACCATCCCCAAACCCATCCCCACCCGGGGAAAGCTCCCCCATCGATCCCAAGCTTCGTTCCCTTCAAGACGCTCCCCGCGGGCAGCGACACGCTGCGCGGCACGTGTCCCAGGCGCATCCCCGGCCGCGGCTCGGGCGCCTCGCCGTGGAAGCGCGGCGCCGGGCGGGCGTCCAGGTGGAGCGAGGCGCCGCTGCGGCAGTTGGCCTCGGGGAGCGAAAAAAAGGGGCGGCCCTGGCTTGGGAAAAAGTGGGGAAAGATGGAACCAAAAGGATGATCAATCTGGGTAAATTAAGGCCATTTGGGATGATTCCCCTTATTAACCATGATTCCAGTGAGGTCGCAGTGAGGTCGTTATAATTTACCCAGATCAATGATGATGTACAACCAATACATGCCTGAAATTGAGTAGGCAATTTAAAAACCAACAAAAACATACAAAAACCAGGAGGGGTGGGAAGTTTCACCACCAGAGAGGACTTGACCAACAAGAATGAGGACTTCACAACAGAATGGGCTCGCAATGGACAATTATCTCTCCTCTTATGCCTCTCACATTCCCTGGCTTCAGTCGGGTCTTCCACAACAATTCCTTAACCTGGCGAGGCACTATGACCTGGGACTTGTCCCACACAGCCTCCTGCACTTTACCTGAGCCCGGGGGACCGTCGTTTCTCCGAATGCTTTTCCTTGTTGAGCTACGGGGGCGTCAACATATGTGTTCAACTGAGAAAATGGGATGAATTGACCCACCTACTTACCTTTGGGTTTGATTGTCTTGGCAACCACTTCCCACCAAAGCTTAGAGGAATGAAGGCTTGACTTTGCACAAGCTGAACATTTTGCTGTTTCAAAATGCAAAGTTTTGACCGATCAGTAGGATCAGTAGGTGCAATCCTTCATGCAACACTCTTGGGCTTTCCAATACCCTTTCCCCTAGACTCCTACCAAAGAAGTACCATTGTTGCATATTATAATATATTGATAATAGTATCATTATTACTGTTGTTACTATTGAATTTGACGATACTAGCATCAAAATTGATTAATATCAATACAAAATATATATCATGATATTTTAAGATACAAGAATCATCTGAAAATGCAACCAATTCATACAAATGTCATGTCATTTGTTGTGAAGTTTTAAAATACAAAAAATGATCTGAAATACAACCAATTCATACAATTTTCATGTTTTATGATGTTTAAGACACAAAATTATCAAAAAAAATCTGAAAAAAACGGATATAGATTTTTTCAGAGACTTGCAGATAGAAAATTCAAGTGACTTCGACTGCATATACGCACGCATTTGTTTTTTAAAAGAAAAACCCACGGGTTCCTTACGAGTTTCTTTTGTTTTCGAATACTTTATCTTTATAAAAAAAAAAATCCAAAAACGCAAGAAACTGAGGAGATTTTGCAAAACGAATATATATATATATATATATATTTCAATTTCACTAATAGGAAAAATAATTGCCTATCTGCTAAATCGCCGACTCGTAGGATAGAAATACGCCAAAATTTCCGAGTATTTTCTATCTGCAAGATCGTGACTATAATCTATCATTGGCTATCAATAATCCACAAAGTACTGCACTGGTGTACATTAGCATCGGTATTACTGCTGTGGGTAAAACAATGTTAAACTACCCATGACTGCGAATGGCGTATTATACCACCTATAAAAATGGTGATGACTGGGGGATGGTTTATGGCATTGTTTCACCCACATTAGATTGCTATAGTTCACCACTGGATGGCAAAAAAACAATAATAAACTATAAACCATCTTATTTTTCACAATAAAACCACTATTCACCACTGGATGGTAAGAAAAAAACCTCTGGTAAACTATAGTTTACTATGGAAAATCACCATTTTTCTTAGGGAAATCAACCATTGTTTGATTAGATTGCTTTATAAAACCATATTTTAGTAAAATTAACTAAACGATTAGTTTGTATGGTTTAAAAATAAAAACCATATAAATCCACTATTATTACCCTCTGGTTATGACTAACATAGCCATGGAAAATCACCATGCTATTAATAGGTAAACCATCTATTTCGATTAGGGCCATCTATACCATGGCGAACTGTTAAATAACCAGAGGGTATAGAGTACAATCTCTTTTTTTTTGGATGCACCACTGGATCCACCAACCCCAGCCACTCCAGCGCGCCATCTTGGCCGGGGCCGCCGGTTCGGGCGGCGGCCCTTCCTCTAGGGGATAGCCTCCGGGGCTATAAGGGCCACTGGCGGTACCGTGGTGAAACCTGTGAAAAACTATGGGAAAATCTGGACAAAATCCCAAGAACAAATATAAGATAGCTCAGTTGCCTTATAAGTGGTTTAACTATGGTTTATGGTAGATATAACTATAGTGAATGGTGGTTATAATGATTTAATTATAAACCAACTTATAACTGGGGGGACACATACTGTGTGGGAACAATGAAAAAAAATCAAAAAAAGGGCAGGGAAATATGTTTCACTTTCCCTTATTGTTTGGGGAAGTTGACAGTTTTCGCAGAAGTTGTAAGCTTGATTGTTCTCGCGAGAATATACAAAAGAGGCTGTAATCCGGTAGGGCCTAGGGATATCATTGTGCAAACTCATCTCACACCTGTCACACATTCCCGTAATCCACTCACCAAATCCCCGCCAGCCCAGCCATGGCCCATCTTCAGCCAAACCCAATTCCATTTGGTGACCGAGCAGCTCAGTTCATTCCACTTGATGGGGTCCAGAATATAGTTTACTATAGTTTACTTAATCAACAACCTCCAAACTATCTTTCTTTCCTACCTTTTCGCGCATCTGCATCTTCTTTCTTCTGACTCTTCTCTCTTCCAATCTTTCTCTTCTCTCTGACCCTTTCCATCTCTGCTTTTCATCTGTCCATATTGTCGGAAGTTTGACTTCTAAACTTCCTTCGAATGTTACCCATTAATATCCATTGTAATATTGTAATCCCAGTATATTACCCAGTAATATCCAGTAGTATCCATGGCAATCTCACATTGTTATCCCACTATTATATACCATGTAATGTCAACCCCGGATTAATAAACCATGGTTTCATAATTAGGGGGTACTCCTCCAATAGTCATAATCTGATACTTAAATGGTACCATCCCAATTAAACAGCCTAGGGATTTATTAATCCAGGGTTGACATGCATATCCAGTGTTACCACATTCTTCATACTACCCGTAGCCCAAACTCCCCCAAACCCAGTCTCGGCCTAGCTCCTTCCAGCGCGGCAGTCCGCCGTCCAGTACTGCCACCTCTGCGGGGTGCCCAAAGGCGACCTTCAGGGTGTACCTGGACCGCGGTCGTTGGCATCGCAGCCGAAAGTTTCGGCGACTTTCCATGACTTCCCCCCATTTGTTCGGAGGAAAACTATGGAAAAATGATGTGAAAACACCCCCCATTTTGGGATATCGACCATGGTTTGTTTTTGGGCGATTTTTTTCCAACCAGAATGTTTTTGCACTCCAGTATAATCGAACATCGATATAGAAAACACACCATCTGTAGATCATGGTCTGATCGGGAAACCATCGGTGTTTCATATCTATCTTAGTTAACCCCAAGGTAAGCAACAACAAATGGTGAGTTTCCTAATTTTATCCACAAGAATAAGGCGTTATGTAGTTATGTAATCAAACACCATTGAGTGCACAATAAGAAAAGGGAGTTCAACAATGGAGGCGGGAATTGGCACCAAAAATGAAAGCATGGATCATCGGATCAAAGAATTGGGATCAAAACTTGGTTAAAGCACAGAAGCAGCATCCAAAATGGAACCCACTTGGCCGTGGCATGATCACCCTATGCCCTGGAAACCCCGCCGGCCCTGCGAACCCAGTGTGGCCCAGGTGCCAAAATCTGGGCGAAGAGAAAACGCCCAGGCGGTCGTACGCTACCACCCTGGTCCCTGCCATGCTCGCCAGAAGTAATGACTGGATGACTGGATAGTAGGATACAATCCCCCCCAAATATTAAACACAAGTTTTAAAAAGATCCCTCAAATGAATAGATTGAATACTAGATCATGGTTTCCAAGGGTATTTGATGAGGGTTGAAGAATCCAATTATCAACATCATTCCACTATTGTGTAAACGACAAGGGTTATAGTTATAGGCATTGTCATTTGACGACGCCCTTGACGACACTGACCATACCATTCACCAAGATTGTCCCATGGCCATCCCCAGCTCCCGCGCAGCTTCGGCCTATAGAATCTTTCTCGTGACCGCGAGCTCACAAGTCGTCATGCAGGCGATTCAACACACCCGCAGGTTGCACATCTTGAAACGATGGGAGTTTTTTCGCGAAAGGTGCATGGAGACCAACATCAACATCCATCTCGAATCGTAGTGGCTATATGATTTACAATGAAACCAGGGGAGTCCCTAAGGATCCCCTATAACATTGAACTATCAATGGATTGGTTTAAGGGAAAATCTACAGGAAAGCCCCATGGAAAAAACCTCCGCGCATCCCTACGAGAAAGATGACGAAGCCAATCGTTTCAACAATCCCCACTCGATGTTTGTATACCCGGCCTGGTAAACATACATATATAGCTATTGAAAATGGCCATAGAAATCGTTGATTTACCCATAAAAAATTGGGATTTTCCAGAGGGTACCTCTATTTGAGATGATGTAAAATGAACCCCAATGCTTCGTTCATAGTCAAAAATGGATGCAAAAAATGGCGTATCCATATAATCATCCATTGTTGTTGCTTCTATCCCCATTATTAACCATATATTTCCTGATTTTTCATAATAGATGAGACCCAAGATGGAACCAAAATCCACTCGAAAATCCACCGATCAACCGTAGACGGAACCGTGTGCTCCGGGTGCTGCTCTCAGAGGGTTGGGCACGCCAAAAGCTGTTCCACGGCCGCATCCATAATCTCGTCTTCATCCTGGTGATCACCAAGACATGCCGTGGCCAAGCTACGGATATCCGATATGGTAAACTAACATATTACCATAGGAAGATTTTTGATGGTTAGCTATGGTTAACATAATACTAACATGATTTTCCATATCCTCTGGTTAACAGAACAGCTATGGAAAATCATCATTTTCAATGGGTAAAATCATCTAGGTATGGACCTAGCTGAGCCATGTTCATCCATCTTCCATGGCTATGTTAGTTTACGGTATCGGGTATATGAGCATAAATGAGCCACGAGAACTAGTCAAGAAAAATAAGGACTCTAATTGCTTAATGTGGCCAAAATTGAAGTTTCAGAAGAATTCATGGTAATCGAATGAGCATTTGGTTTTGATAGGGATCAGCCAAAATGAAGATTTCTTCCAAACGAAATACACAAAGGATGGAGATTTGAGCTTCTAGGAAATGGTTGGCAAACAATCGAACCCAACGGAATTCAAACTTGCCCACTGGTAATCTACCATAGCTATAGAAAATCACCAGTTTTGATATAGGTAAATCATCTCTAAATGGACAATTCTGCATAGCATGTTAAATCACCGGAGGGTTTTTCCAAACCTTTGAAAAATAAACAAGCCAAAAACGGCAGTTATATAAGCACACCAATGGGATTGGCGACATAGCTATGTCCAATAAGTTGGGAGCTGACCAACCAAAGATACCTGTGGAGTTGCTCAAAAGTCCGCCCCCTCACTAGCAATAGCAGCTCCATTGTTCATTTGTTTCCAGCATTGGTTTCTGGCTGCCGTTTCTAGCTGAATCCGATGATCCTGAAGCCAATATCATGCCGCACCCCAACTGATTCCCCAACCGAAGCTTAAGTCACTTAAGTCTCTGATTTTTTTACCCAAAGTCACATGGATTTTTGAGGCAAAAAAAGCATAAAAAAGCCGTCGGCACTTCCCGAAACGGTCCTCTGGCCAGTCGCTCTGCGCAGCACTGCGCAGGTACTTCATCAGCTGACCAGGACGATGCCAATAGGAGACAATCAGTTCCTCAGATCCAGAGAATCCAGAGGACATTCCCATCCTCATCAGCCAGAATCTCTACCCCAATCTCCACCATCATGTAAAAACAAAACATACTATATATAGACTTATATATATATATAACATATTATAAGTAAAAAAAACTATGTATAGAATTCCAGTTATGCCAGTTATGTCAACAATCAAAAACCATCGAAATTTTTACCAAGTCTCCACATCTCCATCTCCCACTATGGTGGTGGCAAAGTATCTCCCCCTTCCCCCGGCTTGGAGCACCTGGCGCAAGCAGCTGCCCGCGGCGCGCCGCGCCAGCTGCACCGAGGTCCCGGCTGAGACGAAGTGCACCACGGCCACGGGGCCCTGGAGCTGTCCCCGCGCCAGCTGCTGCGCCAGCAGCGCTGCGGAGGCCTTGCAGAAACGCCGTGGCACCAAGGTGCGAATGCTGAAGGCGGTCAGGTAGGCCTGCAGGTGGAAAGATGTGGAAAGGGAGGCATGGGAGATGATAGGATATGATTCAAAAAATGATTCTATAGATGATTCTATATAGATGATTTGATAGATGATTCTGGGATTTTCCTTGGTCTGCCAGAGAACACCAGAGGTTATCACTAAAATATTGCTGGTGAAACTTCCGACGAATCACGATGTTTGGTTCAAGCATCATCCCCCATGTTGGTCAAATCACCATCCATATTGGTTAAATGAGCATGTTTGTTGGTTAATGTCCCTTTGGTTGTTGATTGAATCACCATTTTTTGTTGGTTCAATCCCTATTTTTGTTGATTAAATCGTATCTTTTGTTGGTGATGGTGAAATCCCCATGTTTGTTGAGTTTTCTGCCCAGCGGCTCGCCACACACTCTTAGCTGAGAGCTCCATGCTCTCGAAACCATCCAAAACCTGCGAGACTGAACAAATGCATACAAATGCGACGGAACCCTTAAGAATAATTTGTCAATTGTGGATAAGTCATGGATACCCGCCATATCTATCAAAAAAATCATGGCAGAGTACAGTAACCCCCAAACCTCCAAGCCAACAGTTGAAGCTGTTCTATCTTTTTTGGGAGTTGCTATGCAGGACATGTAAATGTTCCATTCATATTAAAATAAAAATATATAAATACCAACTCAAAGGGTTGTCCCTCTCTCTGGATTCATTTGTTCGGGAAAATCTGGAAATCCTGTCTGAACCATGTTCTTCCCAGTGAACATAGGCAACATAGGATCTGCCCAAAAAGGCTTTGTCTCAAAATGGGCAATGCCCCAATGTAAAAGGTTTCAAAACATGAGAAGGGGACACTACTTTTCGAAACAAATCCTCGCAATATATCCATGGTCTTTTCAATCTTGCTTGTAAAAAATAATGACATTCCTTAGACTTGCACTGTATACATACATATATACATATTATAATGTATATATATATATATGAATATATGTGTGTGTGTAAACATCATATCTGTATATAATATATACATATATATCATATAATATATATATATATAAAATTATATATATATTTATGTACCTCTCTCTCTCTTGTAGTTTTTAAAAAAACTGAAAATATGTAGTCAAATGGAATCATCATCCCACTTTTGAGGAATCGAAGTCACCAACCATTGAACATCTTTAGGGCTTGAGGATTTCCAGTCTTCCCAAAGTTGGTCGCCTCCTTCTTCAAATCTGCCAACTGCTGGTGCTCCAAAAAGGACTTTGCCATCCTGAGTGCGACATGGTTCAAGCCTGTGGCAATGGAAAATGGCAGGGACCAGTCACAGAAATATCAGCATTTCAAGTAACTATGGAAAATCATGGAAAATCCCCATTTTTCATGGAAAAATCCACTATTTCTATGGCCATGTTCAATAGCTATGTTTGACATAACCAGGTTGGGTAATCCCTGTGGTTCCACCATGTCTCACCCAAAAATCCCAAGGATCTGGGCGGATGGAAAGTGTAGCAACGCCACGTGCTCCGCGGAGCACGTGGAGGGAGCTTGTTGCAGCAGCATCCCCTCCAAGACCAGGCGGCCACGGGACATCTCCCAGATGGCAGGAGCCTCCAAGAGGAAGGTGCCTCCAGATGGCGGCTGAGCCGGGAACATCTTCAAAGCATTCATCTAATTGGTGGTTTTTCGCCAGCCCCCTGAAAATATGAAAGTCAGATTGGATCATCATCCCAACTAGTGGGGAAAATAAAAAATGGTCCAAACCACCAACCAGATATAGGTTTTAGCAAGATATACTGAGAAGGATTTCCAGCGAAGATGTCTTAGGATATCAAGGCAACTGAGCCACCGATAGTATGAAAGCGATGTAATCTTTGTCCGATACATATGATATTTCCCATCATTTCACATTTATTAAAACATATTAACACTACACAAGTAGTATCTGGGCAATGACCCATCACCGCCCATCCCGCTGCCCATCATTCCTCTTTTCGAGACCGACTGACCACTTCCAAGACCAGGTCATCCACATCATAGACAACCAGCACAGCAAATAAAAATTAGACTTTCCGGAAGGCAAAAAAGGTAGCATCCTCTTTCTGATTCATGTTTTGCTCATCTCCCATTGAAATTCAGTCGCTGGTATCACTCTCAAAAATGGCCAAGCTTCAACGCACATCAGCAACTTTTTTAGAGGTGTAAAATGAAGAGAAACTGCGTCAAGGCACTCCCAGGATCACGTATTCATATGGCTTCAGGTGTCACATTATTGCATTCTAAATCACCTAAAAGTAGATTAAAATTCTACAGATTATGTCAAATTGCTAGGGCCACATTCATCTAAAGTCAGCCACATTCATCAAATTAAATCAACATATATTCTAAACATATTCTGCCCTCTGGTAAACTAACATAGCTTATTGGCAAATGGCCCATTTATAGTGGATTTATGTGGATTTACCCATGAAAAATGGTGGATCTTTCCAGTTCGCTATGTTAGTTTACCAGAGGGTAGACATCATCCCATCCTCCCCACCCGCTCCACCCGCCTGCTGTGGCTTGGTCCCTGAGCTCGGAACGTCGCTGGAAGAATTGCCGCAGGTAGCCACCCACCAGAGGCGTCGTGGTGCGCGCCATCATGTGCCCTGCGGAGATAGCTGCGTAGCACATGGGATATTTACCCCCTGGTAAATTAACCAGTTGGACCCTGATTTTATATATTTTATCACCAATTTGTTAGAGGAAACTAATATGAACCAACCCCGATGACTACCAGGGTCTATGTTAATTTACTGGAGGGTAGTGGATATAAAATGGATACTGTATCCACTATACCCATCACATAGCCAGATTTTTTACACTGATAAAATCTGATAAAATGGATATGATGGGTATCAGATAATATCCACATGGGTACCATATCATGGATACATATCAGATACTCTGGGACTCAGTGTTTTTGTGATGGCTATGTGATTTTTGTATCTGATAATATGGGGAATCTCAAGATCTTAAAATGGAGATACATTTTTGAGGGCATATTTTCTAGGGATTTAATTTGGCCTTCTATATGGTAGGTACCTCCAATTTAGGCTCCTGAAAATGGCCATTGATGTGATGTTATTGTATGTTATTGTGGTACGGCCAGGCGGAGTCCAACAAATGGCATGTGAAGGGGCGTATCAACCAGAACAACTTGAAGTTTACAATTAGGCTTGCCGCATTGAGAGTTTTTTCCTTTTGATGAAGTTGAATGAGATTGGGATGGAACAAAGATATGAAAGCCAACTAACCATGGTGCTACCAACTGCCGCCACTCAGAAGGCTCCAGACGCCCATAACAAGGGTTGATGACGGTAGAATTTCAAGGCTTAGTTATCCTCTGCCTTTGACTTCAATGTGATGAAAGAAGAGGAGAAGAACACCTTCGGCCCGGCCGAACATGGTTGTGGCTCAAACTGGAGCCCCCCACAAAGACAACAAAATATCCCCTATTGCGCCTGTTGCGTATTCCCCAAGTAGTGGATTTCCCAGTCACCCTCATCCCCAGCCTATCACCGGTGCACAAATGGACAGTGTCGCCACACCTGTGGCTGCCCCAGCAGCCAGTCCGGTAAAGACCGCTGCAGAGGCCAGTTGCAACTTGGAAGGTGCGGCCCTGCCACTGTCTTCGTCTTTAGTGAAGGGCAACGGTTCTTGCCGACCCTGGCAGGGAGCGGCTGGAAAATGAAACCGGGAAACCCTTGTCTCTTAAACCCCATCAATATAGGGGGGGTCCTCTAAAATGTCTTATATAAATAATCAATAAATCAATTCTGGGATGGCAATATCAATTCATGTCAGAGCAGGTCGGCCCTTTTGAGAGGTATCTCACCAGCTGGAGGAACAGTTATTGGAAGTTGTGGGATCCAACTGCGGAAAGGTTGCCACCCGTCTCTCAACTTCCACGCAAGGTGGTGCCACCCAGTGTTAAGTTGGTTTATGACCTAACTATCATCATCATAAACATGCATAAACTTGAATCCATAGTTAATTCAGTGGAGACCAACGTAACCACCCAACTTGGCCCGGCCGAACTCCCAAAACCACCATCGGATCCCGCCTGATTCACCAAGCCCTTCATCTTCCGCGCAAAGCGCGAGAGCAGCACCACGCTGTGCCCCCGGGCCCGGAGTCCATGTCGCGCGGCGCGCGGCACGGGCGGACAGGGCAGGAGCCGCGGGGGCTGCACGAAGCCAACGAGATGAACCATGGCGACACATTTGAAAGGGCTTGGGGGAAGGAAGTGATGGCATTCCTGATATTTCCTGATGGTTGGTGTCATCACCCATGGGAAGATGGGGAAATATGTCGAAAAGAAGCCAATGGTGTCACTGGTGATCCAATGGACTGCCGGAGGCCACTGGCCACTTCTTCATAGCCTTCCAACACATTCCGATATCGTGAGTCAATGCCAACCATAACCAGAAGCTGGTCACGTTCTCTTACGTCATCTCGCAAGCCAACAATGAACGCTACTGAAGGGACAAGGGCCCCTCCGAGCATTGAAAAATCAACCATTGCTTCCAAACTTGCGGTCGGTCATGCAGCTTGCATGGCAGGAACCAACACCACCCCACCCAAAATAACACTGGCATTTCATCCCAATCACAATCGCATCTAAATTGACCTTCAATGGAAACAGATGTTCAACATACACAGGTGAACTATGATGCCAAAAAATCTAGGGAACATCGACTAACCAGAGTTGGGTTCACTAAAAATCTAGGGATTATCTTCCAACCAGAGTTCGGATATAATTTAAAATGTTATTGTCATCTACCTGTTGGTGTTCATTTCGGGAGGAACCCTCTAGCAATCAGCCAGCCAGTGGGAGATGGGAAAAGGACATCCATAAACTATCAGGTTGGGAAACTCTCATTAGCTCCAGTCCATTAGTGGAAAAAATAGAGAATACGGCAGTCCAACCATAGTTCCTATGATATAGGTACCGTACCCGCTCAGCACTGGATATTTATTTTTAGTCAAATGAAGCTTCAATGGACATGAATGGATATCAACATGTATTCTTATGTATGGTTAATGGGTATCAACTAATAACAATATCAACGAATTATATAATTAAATTCAATTAACCAATTAATGAATGGATATACCCATCTGGCTAATCTATATCCATATCCATATCCATATTGGATATATCCAATTAGCCCCAGGATTCGATTTAATCATGATTAATCTGTATCAATGGATGATTCGACTGGGGCTTTCCATCTGGCTACGCCATCCCAGGGAGTCCTGGCTCGATCTGCAACGCCGCCATGGCTGCTGCGAAGGTCTCCTCATCCGGCAGCATATGCGGCACACCTGGCGGTCCGTCCGCCCTTTGCGGTGCCGACGTTGCGCGAAGTCTTGGGTCAATTCTTGGGGATTCGGAGCCCGAACGATTTGAAAGCGTTGTTCATAGTTGTTTTTTTGATTTCAAGACACACAACAACAAAAAAAAAACAAAACATCCACTTAAAGGGAGATTCTAAGCCAAAACATCATAAAATCATATAAAATCCCCAATGTTCACCCCGCGAATGGACCCAAACAAATTTGGGACTCAAACCCCGGAAACTCAAATGAAAATTGTCAGGAATAGGCGCGGGGATCATTTTTGAATGGTTTCTTTTTCCTCTCCGGGTTGGGATGATGCGATGATGCGATTGAAGTGGCACAAGGATCCATCATGATCCATCTATGTCATATCCTTCTCAGCCTCTCGGGTTCTACAACCACACTCTTGGTTCTTTCTGACTCCAAGCCTCACAGGTTGATGGGCAACTCATGTGCCCAGGAGCTCAAAAGGCCTTCAAAATCTTGAAAATCTGTGAGAATGTACCATCAAGGGGATCCTGGCAGAAGCTGCCTGGTTCAACCCATGGCTTGTGAAACCTGGCCGGTGGATTCTGCTCACCAATGGAGCTCCTGACCTCACCACACGGCTTTGTGGATTTATCCCCCTGGCAATTTGGAGGGGAAAAATCTATGTTTTTTATGCATGAGAGTCTGGGATACCCTATGTTAGCCAATGTTCAAACAAACCTGCAACATCCTGCAACCATGAAATTGGTGAAATGGACATCTATCATCTATCTATGTGCAAAGGTCTGTGATCACAGTCCGCTTCGGGCGAAGCCTTCTTCCTGTGGGCAGTTTAATCTTGATGAGTATATATATATATATGCATACTATAGTTTATATCACACACACATGTATCACATGTATATATATATATAATATTCTCTCTCTCTCTCATCATGGGGATTCAAACCAATCGAAAAACGTATGTAATGATTGCAATGTATAATGTAATATTAATGTATAATAGATGGTTGATAAATCCGTATAAACCCGTTGGTTGGCGATTAGGATTCGCCCCTTTTTTTTGCCCAAACACTATCATGGTGACTGCAATGAGGGATTGGTTGGATTATATAAACAGCCTTTGACCCATTGATTGATGGCTTACCCTCTGGTAAACTGTCAATAAGGAACTGGAAAATCACCATGTTGAATGGGTAGTCATCAACTATTTCTATAGCAATTTTCAATAGCTATGTTTGTTTACCAGAGGGTAATCATGGTTTAACGTTCCCGTTTACTATCAGATTGTCGATGATGTTTCTGATATAGAAAAATGTCACCGTTGTCCAATGGAATATTCCCAAATATCATATTTCAATGGATTGGTTTAACATCTAAACCGGAAACCATGGCTTTTACCATCAAATATAGGGGGGTTCCGGTTTCAATTTTCCCATCATCCTTAATTCTATGAATATGATATTCCCATTTAATTCTCATTACTTTACCCTCTGGAAATCAAACGTGGCCTGGAAAATCCCAGAACTTTTTATCCATCCATCGAGGCCTGAAGGGCATTCAAAATGGATCTAAATGGGATAAATAATAGATCATAATTGATCTATAATTTGCTAGAATTCCACTGCACTATGATGATTCATCTATGTTCATCTATGTTCATCTAATCCCATATAGAATGGCCATTCAAAGATCACGGATTCCTACATAGAAACGGTGGATTTCCATTATCGCAGGTCGCTGATCTATAAATGGATCTTCTTTTTTAAGATTCACAATCTATTTCATGTTTATGTTCATCTTTTTCTGGTGGGTTTTGGCCAATGGTTTAACCACCATGATTTCTGCGGCACGGCGCCGCAAGGTCCTCATCTGCAACTGCTCCACCATGCTTGGCACAAGTTGCCATCGCGCCCCTAGTGTCAAGGCTTGTAGCTCTAAGGCCTGGCCGTTCAAAATCTCCGGCAAAAAATGGTGGTTTTATGGTGGTTGAATGAACATTTTTCTAGATGAAACATAGCGCTATATAGCGTTAGAATGCGTTAGAACCGTTGGATAATGTTACATGTTACAGATTCTCAGCCATTTCAATCCCATATTTCTCTCTCCATGCTGGTCAAATCAACAGAAAGGTCAGCTGCACCTGCGTCAGCAGGTTGCCCTGCGCAGCTTGCGCTCGGCCCAGCTGCAGACTCCACTGCCACTGCTGCTGTTGGAGGCAGCTGGTCATGGCACTGCTCAAGGTGACCACGTCTCCTGAAGCCACGGCGTCCCGGTGATTGAAACATGAGGTCCTTGGCAAAGTTGGTGACAAGTAGCTCGTTTGGAGTGATGAAATCACCATAGTTATATAATGTTATATAGGTTACAACTGGTGATTTATAACCATAAACTTAGTTTTATAACTTACGAAGATTTATACTGGTTGGTGGTTTCAACCCCTCTGAAAAATATTAGTCAGCTGGGATGATTATTCCCAATATATGGAAAAATAAAAGCCATGTTCCAAACCACCAACCAATATATATTTATGGCTTAAATATATCTATAGTTTGGTGGGCTCACAAACCCATCTCGCGAGTTGTTTTTGAAGCTTGGAACACTTGATGTGAACATAAGGGAGGGTTCTTAAATTGGGGAATCCCCGAACCACAGGTTTCAATACTAAAATGATCCAATTTTTGATGATTTGGGGGTACCCCAATTTTTGGAAACCTCCATAGGTGAAGCTTGGATGATGACATAGTCGCAAAACGGTAACGATTTACAAACATGGGGGGTGGCATTTATGATTAGAATGTTCACTAGTTATTTTGGGGACCACACCTGCTGGTAAATTTAGACTAAGTTTTTAATCCTTTGAAACCCTGGAAATAGATTGGAGAAACTTACAAAATATAAAAACACAAAAAACTATATGCAAATATGTTTTCATTAGCAAAAACCATCCCCCAAATATAAATGGTACCATCCATCATGGCAAAAAATAAATGATCCCCCAGTCATCACCATAAATGGGTCCTCACCCTCCACCAGGTGTCCCCAACTCCTCTTGGGCCCAAGAAATTTAAGGTTTTCATCCAACTACACGTGGCCATGGCCACGCTGCAAATCACCGCGTTCGGCTGGAAGCCTCTGAGAACCTGGCGCATCTTTGGCCAATGGTGGGTGATGAGTAGATACCCTCTGGTAAACCAAGATAACTATGGAAAATCAGCATTTGGAATGGGTAAATCAACGATTTCTATGGCCATTTTCTATAGCTATGAGAGGGTAACATGAAGTAAACCTAATGTAAGAAACCAATGTGATGAGGTAAACCCGACTAGTACCTAATTCTTAGCACATAATTACATGATATGGTTTAGTACCTTTAATATCCTTTAATAAGGGAAACCCAATGTCATAAAGCCGTAGCCATCCCCAATAGAGGTTACCCTAGACATGGGATGATGTAGTAAAATGACCACCTTTTTTTTTTCCGCACGCCTTTTTCGGTACAGAAGCGCGCTGTGAGACGTGCTTGGCTCAAGGCAGCCGGCTTGGGGCAGCCGGCTCGGCCAAATCGAGGACATCGGCCAAGGGCGGGCCATCATCTCCCGCAGGCTGCCACGGGTGGCGCCAGCAGTCGCACCCAAGCGCAGTGGCGTGCTGGACCGCCACGCTCAGTATCCCCCACCAACGTCGCAGCCATCCGCTGCGGGCGGCGGGTCGCACCGCAGGGGCAACGCGGCGCGCGCGATGGTCAACCAGGAGGCGCATGAGTTCGCGGCACTCCCCACTCCAGCGACCACCGAGCTCAGTGGCGAGGACCAGCAAGCGCTGCGCGCCTCGTTGGAGCAGCTCTGGGTACGCCCGCTGTTTTCGCTGGCGCGCCGCGGTGATGGCGACCGCGTCATTGTCCGCCGCTCGGGGGATGGGCGCGCCGCCTCGGGTGAGGGCGGAGACGAGGGTGGCGTCGCAGCAGAGCGCCTCACCAAGTGGTGTGGCGCCGTAGATGACGAGGTCGAGCCGTCGTCGGTCGGTGCTGGAGACACCTGGCACGTTGAGGGACGCAATCCACTGCTGTGGGACGACGCGGCCGTCAGCGCCTATGGCCTCGCGCGCAACCCGCACCCAGGCACGCTCGACGACTGGCGCGCGTCGCGCCAAGGCGCCCGAGCGGGGACAGGCGAGCGCGTGGTCGCCGTATGGGTCTAGGGGCCCGCCACAGCCATGCCCTCGGCCGTCGACGCCACAGGTGGCGGCAGTGACTGGCAGAGGTAAGCGGAGCCGGCGCCGGAGGGCGATGTTCATGGCCGGGGGAGGCAGTGTGGTGCCAGGGTCAGATGGCACTGCGAGAAGCCATGCCCCGGCGCCTGGTCCAGCTTGGGAGCGGAGGAGGGCTCGGTGGGTGGGGGACAAGGAAGGCAACACGCACTCCTGTCGGTGGTAGGTCGTGACTGCGACAGAAGCGGGGTGTTGCCATCCGTGGCGCCACCAAGCAGGCTCACGGTCTGCCAAAGGAGGTGGTGGGGCGGCGTCGCCGATCAGAGAGGTCCAGGGGGGGCGGTGTGCCCAGCCATGAAGGTCAAGGTGCCGGCCTGCTTGGTCGGCTTGTTGGAGGCACGCTGCCACCGCAGCCGGCCCGTGTTCAAGCTGTGTGACAAACTCTTGGGCGAGGGCGGGTGCCCGGGCATGGATGACAGGAAGTAAGTCGGCCCACGCCGCCCAGTACGCAGCTTCTTTGGTGCGCGTGGCGGAGTACAGGCCTAGCCCGCCCATTCCTGGGCAGCGCCAGGGAGCCCATTAGGTTCGCCAAGGAGCGCTGCGAGGGCGCCGGCAATGGCCGTGTCGTGGGCGGTCGCGTAGCACGTGGTGGCAGAGGGAGGGATCGTGCGCAAGGAATGCTGCGCGCGTGGTGCGGCGCAGAAGGTCAGTAACAGCCACGCCGATTGCAGGTCGGGGAGTTGGGGCAGCTCGTCGAGAAGGTGCTGGTGTTCCTGGAGCCGGGCTTCCAGATGGGCTGCGATGTACTCAGGCGATCCAAGGGGCGTCCCAACGGCGACAAAGCCTCGAGCGGCTGGCTCGCGATCGCTGCACCAAACCGCGGGCCCCAAGTCGGCCAAGTCGGCAGGGGCTGCCTGCGGCAAAGACCCATAGATGCGAGTCTTGCCTTGGTTAGTGCTGACCCCGGCGTGGGCTGCGACCGCTCGGGTGACGGTGTTGTAGGCGCTGCGCGCTTGGGGCGTGGGGCAAAGGATGTAGAGGTCATCCAAGAAGGCGGCCAAGGTGGCGGTGGGAGGCAGCACCTGCGCCGCTGCTGCCAGGGCGCGGTGCTGGGCGAGGGCGTACAGCGCCGGGGCAAGGCTGTCGCCTTGCTCGAGCCCTTCGCCCTGTTCCAAGATGTGCGGTTCGCCTAGCTCATCTCGCCACAGGTAGGTGGATGTGCTGCCATAGAAAGCTTGGACGAACGGCAACAAGGAAGGGACCAAGGCGGAGACTTGGCTGAGGACTGTGGCCCTGCTGACCGTATCGTAAGCGGCGCGGCCGTCTATGCTGACGACCACGGTGCCGGGGTCGGTTTCCAGGGAAGCCCGCAGGAGGCCAGCGAGTGCGTCCGTGCCAGCACGTGCCTGGAGGGCATACTGGAACGGGCGGGTGAGCCGGTCGAAAGTGGCAGCGTAATGTCGCGCGAGGACACGGGAAGCCAGGCGCCGGAAGGCGTCGCCTCGGACGCCGCCGTCAGGCTTTTGGATGGCCGTGAGTCTGGCCAGGCGAAGGGCTGCCAGGGCGGGGGCTGGGAGGTCTGCGGCCGCTAAACGGGTGACAGCCACAGCCAGTAGGTCCAGCGCCTCCTCGTCCGCGAGGAGCGTCTTGTAGTGGTCCGTTGTGGAGCCGGACAGCCCGGCCGCTGAGCCTCGTTTCGCCGACCTGAGAGCGTCAGCCACGATCTGCGCAGAGAACCGTGTCGGCGGCGGCGCTGCTGCGCGCCGGACTTCTTCGGGGATGGGCCGGAGCAACGTTGGTGGACGCCGGGCGGGGTCCCGTAGTGCGGCAAGTGTGGCTGCCGTACCCGGGGCCAGAGGCAAGCTGGTCAGCGTGTGGCGCGCGCGGCTCAAATCGCCGGTGCGGACATGCGCGCACGCCCGCGCCCTGCGTCGCGCGGCTGCGGGCTGCGTCGACGGGAGGCGCGATGGGGCGGGGGTCGCTGCAGCTTGGTGCGCGGTGTTGAGAAGCATCTCCCAGCGCCCGGCCAAGTAGTCGTCGACACGCCCGAGAAGCGCGCGCCGCCCGGCCGTGCTTGAGCGGGCGAAGAGTTATAGCCGCGGGGTGAGGAGGAACAGGGTCCATGCACGGCTTGCTTGGGTGGCCGAGGTGGTGGACGCGATGACCCGGAGGGGGATGAGATAGGCGCGGATGGCCGGACTGTGGAGGAAAGGCGGCAAGGTCCGAATGGTTGAGACGGGCGCCCGGAACTCGGCCGTCAAGTCGACCGTGTCCAGCCACGCCCAGGAGGCGTCTGGTATGGAGCCGACAAGGGTTTGGGTCGGCGCGGCAAGGCTCACCTCGTCGTCCGAGGCCGGGACCGGGAGGCCAGGAGCGGCGGGGGCATTGGAAGGGTGGGGTGGATCTCGGCGACGTCGAGGACGGCGACGCGCCGGCGGCACGGCTCCGGCCAGTTCCGGCGCTGCGGGTGCGCGGAAGCGATCGGAGGCAGTGTTCAAGCGCGTGGCCAGCGCGAGCCCGCCGTAGAGTTGGAGGCACACTTCCTGGCCGGCGGCCTCGACGTACCCGTCCAGCCCGGCCAGGTGCCGGACGGCCCATGCAAGGTGCGCCTGGGCAGCAGAAGGGAGACTGCCACCTGCAGCGGTGAGGCGCGCGGCGGAGGTGGCGGGGCCAGGCGAAGGAGTGCCGGCTAAGGCAGCCGTGAGCCGTGCAAGGGAAACAGGGCCGGACGCTGCGAGGCGGGCGCGGCTGGTTTCCCACCAGTCGTCAGTAGGCGTGGCAGCGCGCCACGCGGCAAGAGCCTCCGCCGGCATGTCGCCGACAGCTGCCCAGAGGAGCGGCACGTAGAGCGACGAGTTCGCTGCGCCCTGGACCGGGCAGAGTGGCGGGCTGCGGCGTGCCCATGGAAGTGGTTGTGGAAGAGGCTCCGGGGGGCAAGGCGCGTCAGAGTCGCTGCCGCTGCTGCTGTCGACAGGCACGGCCGGCGCCGCGTGGGCGGCGTTGGCCCGAGGCGTGGGTGGGCGCGATCCAGCGTCGGAGTCGAGAAAGGGGTTGACTGCCAAGGCCGTGCACGCGTCAATGAGCTCGGGTGCCGCGCCGTCTGGCCAAGGTGCACGGCACAGGGAGCAAGCTGGGTCGGGCAAGCGGGCCACTGTGCGGGCGAGGCACGCAAAATGGTATGGATGGCGGCACCCGGGCCAAAACGCCGTACGTTGGCGCGGAGGGTCTGCAGGATGCAGCGGCTCAAGGCAAGTAGGACAATTGGGGAGGTCAGCGCCGCCGGCCGAGAGCGCCGGCGCAGGTGAGACGACGGGAGGCGCCGGAGCTGCCGGTGGGAACGGCGCTGGTGAAACTCTTGAACCAAAGGGATGCTGCGGACCACCCCCCCCCTGCGGCGCCGGTTGCTGCCAAGGCGCTTGTTGGTCATGTGCTTCGCGGCCGCTTGCCATGGCACGCCCGGCGCTGTGGTGTCTGTGCTCTGTTTTTTTTTTTGTGTGTGTGTTTTTTTGTTTTTTTGTGTTTTGGGTTTGGTTTTGATTTGATCCCCGGAGGTACGGAGATCGCTGGCCCCGGCTGCCTTGAAAAGGATGGGAAGGAGCGCCTGGAGGCCAGATGGGGAAGGGGGGGGGGAAGGGCGCGCCCTTGAAAAGGGAGGGGGCGAGTGCCTGTGCTGCCTTGAAAGTGCGGCGCACGAGGCGAGGAGGAAGGCAGCGGAGCTGCCTAACGCCGCCAAAGGCTGGCGGACGAGAAAGGGGACGGCCCAGCGGCAGCGAAAGGATTGGCCGCGAAGGGTGATGCGCTGCTGAATGGAGAAGCGCTGAGGATGGGCCCGGGCGCCGGCCGCGGCACCGCGAAGGCCGTGAGGGGGCGGCGAGAGGAGGGCCGGGGCCGAGAGGTGGCAGGCCCGGGGACAGCCGAGGCAGCGTGAGCACGCGCGCGGGCAACACGCTCGCGGACTTTCTTTCCCCCTCTGCGCCCCGGCCTGCGTCGCGAAGCCCCCGGAGTGGGAGCGGCGCGGCGAGGCCGGAGGCGGGCCCTGGGCGAGGGCGGCACCGCCGGAGTGGCAGGAGCAGAGGAGGGCGAGCGCGTGCACAAGCACGTGCGCGACCGGCGGGCCACGGACGGGGTGCGCCGGCGAGACGGCACTGAGGACGTGCCGGAGGCGCTGTCCGGGCTCGCCGCTCGCGGGGAGGCGGGCGCCGCAGGAGGCGCCGCCTCGGTTCCAGAGGCTGGCGCCGCTGCCGGGGTTGGCGGAGCGCCCTGCGGGGCCGGCGTGAGGGTACCGCCGAGAGTGGCCCACGCAGTGACGGCCAAACACACGTGTCTGCCGTCAGTAGCCCCCGGAACCTCGGTCCCCCCCAGAGAGAGTACGACCGGGTACATGAAGGCTAGGGGGCGGGAACCCCCTTGAGCCAAAATGGCTATGGTTGGTTAATGGGATGGTTCAGTATTTTTTTAGCTTACCACATTAATGATCATTAATGGGAATATCATATGATATAATGGTAAGCCCATAATGGGAATATCATATGATTATACATTATAACATGTAATGGGAATATAATTTGATATAATAATATTGCATAATGATATTGCATACAATGGATTACAATGGCACATAATATCAAAATATATCAAATACACCCAAGGCTGGCACACTTTCCTACACATACCATGCATCTGGCTGAACTATCATAATGTGCCATAGTTCATCAACATGTATAAAGCAAGGCAGGTGTTTCATGTGTTTCCCAGGCATCATCTACTCCGATGTCGTGGTGAGGTTGTTGGCCTGCAACTGTTCATCCCGGAAACGCATGGGCTTGCAATGGCCTGAGGACTATCCTGAGAAGAAAGAATTGGATAATATCGATGCAAGATGATCTTGCAGTTCGAAGAATGTGCATAGATGTATGATTCTGTGTGCTGTATGATTGTAATAGATTGTAACATGATGTATTATCTCAAGATTATCTCAAGAGAACTTCGCTGCCGAGGAACGAAATCCTTGAAAAGTTGGGCGACCACCCGCGGCTGCGAAACGCAAGCGTTCATGGCAGCACCGAAGACCACCGCATTGGGTGTGCGAACCTTGCGAGGGCACGGGGGATTATCATCCCATGGTTGGAACGGACAAATCAAACAAAAGGGGCAAAAAATAAACATGAAATGCAGAAGTGGATTCAAAATCAAGTTTGATTTACTTCAGAATTCAAAAGGAAAATAAAAGGAAAGAGGAAGGAAAGACAAAGAAAAGGAAACAAAGGGATACGAATTCAAATGTAAAGCACATAAACGGAACTCAGAATTAGATTTAAATTTAAAACTTGTTTTATATTTAATTCAGAATTCGGTTGCATTTAGTTGAGTGTAGTTCTACTGCTTTGGGACCTGGGAGATAGAAAACAACTGCCTGCAGAAAGCAACGGTTCAATCACCTTGGACAACAATGGTATGGCAACCGCAAGAAACATTGGCACTGCAGGCTGAATTTTCTTCATCAATTTTGCCCATCGCGTGAAGGCACACAACAATATTTGCTTTGTTTACACACCAAGGTTAATGCACTCTCATATGGTTACAAGTTATCGTTTTTGGGGGGGCCTATCGCTTTACATGGTTTGGTGCACTTTCTCAACACAACTGAACCCTCCCTTACTAAAGTAGTCTACTCTTATTTTGACCACATCTCATATGAAAAATCCATCATTTTTTATAGATATGAACATATGGGAAACTCCTGTGATATGAAAATATGGGAGACTCCGCTTTTATAATTAATTTCCCAGTCTAAATCCCCTCAATCATATTAATCACTCAAACCATCAGAGTCACAAAATGTCACAAATATGTGATTGAAACCACCAACATAACTCATTAGCTACTGAAATTACCCATGAATGATCCCAGATGAATCCCCTTTCAACAGTTCTACCAGTCACAGTTATATCACTTAAATCCCAAGATGAGGTCCCCCCGTTAAAAAGTTGCTTTATCAACCCCACTGACTGCTTTGTCATATCCCCCATAAGCCATAGTCAACCAAGTTCTTTCGTCAACTTAAATCAGCTTAAAAAAACAATGAAATCCCCCAGTTTTGTCAGTGAAAATTACATTTTCCCAGGGTTTCTTGGGGGGCCCACCTTCCGTTTCCGTTTCCAAGGCGCTTCTGCCATCATTTTGAGCACCTTCCGCCATGGCGCCGACGGCGCCTTAGCGATGGCCGCGATCATCGCACTGACCACGGAGGACGACTTCGACGCAGTGATGGCTAGGGCAGCCTGGGAGCTGCGGGGACCTAGCCAAGGACAACCATTAATGGCTACAATGTGAGGCCCCACAGTTATAAGTTGGTTTATAAGCCCCAGTAACTATAGTTATAAGTACCATAAACCATAGCTATTGGAGTTATAAACCAACTGAACGCTATCTTGGGGGCCTCACATTGTAGCATATGGTTACCATCTGATAAGAAAAAAGGGTGCTGAAGTCATGGGGGATCCATGACAAGTCACCGGTTTCAATTCTAATTCATGATCTAATGGCTTGGATGATTTTTTTGGGCACACATTTTTGCTACTAAATATTTAATGGACACACGTTGTAAATCAATGTAAACCATATGATTCATGACAGTATCTTGTTTTCGAAAGATTTTCATAAACCGCCTGTTCGACCAACTGGAAATCAAATTGCCGATCCTCTTAAGTTAATTCTATACAGTTGCATTGTATCAATTTGTTTGGGCCTGACCCCCTAATTCACCAACCTTCGGCTTCATTCAACGTTGACAGTACCGTCCATGCACCTACGTCATGTACTGAATACCACAGTTGCGGGGCAAATATACGGAGGGAAACGCAGGAAGTTCGAGTGCCTTGAATGGGAAAAAATGGTAACCAATGGTAGTCAATGGTCATTTTCACCGTATTGGATGGCAATCAGGCAAATCAATCCAGCTGGCTCCGATGCCAAGGCCCCAGTACCCACACAACCACCGATGGCAAAGCGTCTTGCCACGCAGCGGAACTGCTACAAACAGAAATGGCCGCAGAGCTGGTGATGATGTCGATCTCCAAGCCTCCAGTGTTGCCATGTCTTGCCAGTCCGCCCCGAAAATCAGGATGTTGATGGAATTTCTACGTTAAAACAACATGTACCCTCTGGTTATGACTAACAGTTCGCCATGGAAAATCAACATTTTTAATAGGTAAACATAGGTAAACCATCTATTTCTATGGGCCATCTATACCATGGCTATGTTAAATAACCAGAGGGTAAATTTAAGTTATATATGAAGGTGCGCATTGAACAACACTGCAGCGTCTAGCAGAACTGTACATAAGGGTGGTGCACAGCACATGTACATCAATCCCGTGTTCCCATGCAGGAGGATGTGTGAATAAAGCACGAGCAAAGGCAAGTCATGACAGCACATGGGTTTGACTGAAAAATATATAGTTTTGCGGATTTTTTTTGTCCCCAACAAATCCACTGGTTGCCCTCTGGCAATTCTATATGGACACTTCACCATTGTAGTTTGTTTATCATCCAATTGCCCATTTACAGTGAGATTTCCCCTATTTCATCGTCCGAACTTGGCTGATCCTGCCCATTTGCCCCAAATTTCAGCAACATTCGACACGCCAAACGCCACGCCAAAGCCGCCTTCAGTGGCCACGTGCTCCAGCCTCTGTTGCGCCATCCACCAGTCGCCAACGCCAGCAACACAGGCGCCCAGGGTGATGAGATCTGCCCGGAGCCCAGCCTCGGAGACGGTTTTCAGAGATGGATTTATTGGGTTAAAAACGGTGTTTTCAGAGATGTTGATATTGGTTTTAATGGTTGTTAATTGGTTTTTAATTGGTTTTAATAGGTTTATGTCTTAATGGATTTTAACGGTTGTTATATGTTGTTATATGTTTTTTGTTTTAATGGTTTTAACGGTTTTTAACGGGTTTCAATGTTTTTTCGGAGTTGTCAACAGTTGCTGGACCTTGGATAATGTTAAGCCCTTGATGACCGGTGGAGGGAAAAAAAAACTAATGTATCATCTGGTATCGGTATAAGTAACATTAAGTAACTAAGGCAAAGGATGGCAAAGGTACATGCCACATTTATAGCTGGCCTAAAGGTTCCTTTTTTTACTGAGGTTAGTGATTGATGACATGCCACAATTCCCAACATATCACCAGAAGCCGCAGAAGCTATCTGACCTGACAAGTCATCACCCCGCCTGTAACATCTGCAGGGCACATCTCCAGTTGCTGGTGGCAACTGCGCCCAAGGTCACTCTGTCCGGCTGCAGATCTTCGAGGCGCAAAGCGTTACCTGACCATCTGTCAGACTACAACGTTTTGCATCAGCCAAGTTTTGCATAGCAACAATGGGGAATCCACACCGCAGCAGTGGTTTATTCACCAGACACTAAGTGAAATGATCCTGATCCATCAAGCTGTGAACCGTGAGCCTTGTTGTATGGCCATGCTCCATGGGATGCTTTTCAAGCTCAAGACCTCGACAAAGATCCAAAAGTGCTCGGAGAAAATTAACAGGCAGCTTTACAACATCTGTGGGAACTGAAATGCCTCAGCAGAAACAACTGTACACGTGGACAGGAACATCATAGAGATTCATAGGGCATCAGGAGATATTTGATACAAAAATGTACAAAATCAACATATACGTTCTACACCTGGGACTACGTGACCACTGAAATAGGAATGCCGAAATCTTTTTACGGTGGGATATATTGGGATCGCCTCACCACCACCCAGGATGTCAGCAATGATTTTTGCAATCGATACCCGGAAACGTGTGGTTGGTGCAAGTTGCTGGTACATAAATGGCTGGTGATTCACGATCTTGACATATTTTGACGATTCCTGGGCTTAAACATGCTTTCCAGATTCAGATTTCATACTCGGCGCTTAAACATGGTTTCTGGCAAGCTATCTCCATGTCGGGGCGGCCCCTTCTACACCATGACTAATGGTTGGTTCCACCATGTTCCACGATCCAAATCATCGTAAACCAAGTGGCCGAATTGAAGAGCACCAGGTTCACTCGCAACAAACCTGGCAGGCGAATGGTGGCTCTTGGTGTTGTTCTTGCTCTGTTGTTGATGATGATTTATCATGGATTTATCATAATATATCATGATATGTTGATGTGCTAAGCTGCTAAGGGTTGCTCTTGGGACTTGCACACCAAAACGCCGGAGCTTGGGGCTACTCAACATCCACGAGTTGATCCTCATTTTTCCTATGAAAATCGTATATTAAAATTGCACGAAAGACTTGCCCTTTAGCACTTTACGCATGCGTAGGCCATTTCTAGACAGACCCATCTTATGATTTTATGACTGGAAAAACGGTTGTCATTTCTCGACAAGACATGAGAAAGGAGCCTACCCTCAGACGCCGCAACAGCTGCTGTGAGTGTTGCCACCTCTGGCACGCGGCAATGGCCTGCAGCCCGCGCACACAATGGCCGGAACCATAGTCCCTTCCTTCTAAGATTGCAGGAACCCCCAACGAAAATGGGAGTCAAATAGTTACCAAATACACTTACTTTTCTATTTTTTTGGGGGCTGCTGTACCGCAAATACCCCAAACCCTGGTTTAGCACTGACTTGGTTTCATGAAGCTTGCGCCTCAAAAACAAACACGCACACACACACACACACACTTGGATACACCCCGAAGGGGGAAGATGAAATGAGATGAAATGAATCGTCACAGGTGGCCATCATGTATGCAACATTACCTTGCTACCTACCCTAGAAAACGCATGACATGACATGATAAACGGCAAGCCGGTTCTTGGGTTAGCCGGATCCCATACAGAGAGCAGGTACAGGTTCATGCGTCCATGAACCCTTCCACCACTTCCATAGCTTCGTTGGGCAACATACGAAGATGGGCTGTTGCCCCCCTGCTGGTACCCTTTGATTCAAGGCTTTCCACACACAGTAAGCCGCTGGGGCACGATCTTGCGAACCAGAAAATGGTCCTTAATCTTGCGTGCTGTTTTCCACGGTGCTGTGTTGTGACATGGAACATGGTGCTCAAATGTCTGTGACGTTGTGTTGCTTGCTCCAACACAAAACCAAGGGAAGTTTCATGGCGTTCAGCGCAAGTTCCACGGAAAAGACCGATAACGGCAAACCACTGCATCAGAATTTCTGGCTGTTCAGCAAGCAACCAACGACCGACAAAAAAGGCTGGTAACGGCATGGTGTTTCCCTCAGTGCTGGGTTGTGACATGGAACGTGGTGCTCAAATCTCTGTGTACATGGGTGTCACCAATGAGGTGTGGTGTCTTGCCAGCTCCAACAAAAACCAAAGGAAGTTTCACGGCGTTCAGTTCAATTTCCACTGAAGAAGGCTGACAAAAGCAAACCACTGCGTCAGAATTTCCGGCTGTTCATCAAGCAACCAACGACCGACAGAAAAGGCTGGTAACGGCATGGTGCTGTTTCTCTCAGTGCTTGGTTTTGACATGATTGCTAGGTGAACATGAATCGTGGATGACACGTTGAAATCTGGGGATGAAAAATCTGAATAGAGTTCTGAACATGTAATCTGGCGAATTCTGAGAAATTCTGCTTCTGCTGGAGACTTCTGGATGCTTGTGCGAACTTTGCTTCTGGCAACATGATGTCTGGTAAATTTTGAAGTAATCTGGTATCCCCGGTGGACGCACCACCAAGCTTCCCCGGCACTTTATCAGAGATGCGGGCGCATGAAAAGACACACTTGGATACACCCCGAAGGGAGAAGATGAAATGGGATGAAATGAATCGTCACATGTGGCCATCATGTATGCAACACGACCTTGCTACCTACCCTAGAAAACGCATGACATGACATGATAAACGGCAAGCCGGTTCTTGGGTTAGCCGAATCCCATACAGAGAGCAGGTACAGGTTCATGCGTCCATGAACCCTTCCACCACATCTTCCATAGCTTCGTTGGGCAACATAGGAAGATGGGCTGTTGCCCCCCTGCTGATACCCTTTGATTCAGGGCTTTCCACACACGCACACACACACCAAGAGCAAAGGGTGACACACAAAAAGGCGAGGTGCCTTTTTTGGGGCATCTCATCAGCGTCCCTTTAAGGTTCAAAGAGAAACATCAGAAACGCCAGAAATGCCGACAGCCACCAGACCCCATCTCTCCCATGAGTTCTCCAAGTCGCAGTGCCATAAGCCTGGCAGGGAATGAAAGATGATGCAGTCCAAAGTCACCAAATTTCTTTCGAAACCAAAAGATACGAGTTGAATCCCAACTCAATCAAACGCACTGCTGTGGGATGGAAAGGTCGAGTTCAGTCCGCTTTTACCCTGTTTTACCTTCACTTTCTCGAGGTGTACCCGGCCCGACGACCCAGCTACGAAGCCAAGGAGCGATGGGGTCAGCGGGCCCCAGCTGCAACAACTGCTGCAAGTGCTCCAGAGCTTCTGTCCAATCCCTGGATGCCTGGCCGATCACCGCTGGCACCGTAAAGGGGGGGAAGGTGTTGAATCCCAATGTGTCAAGCCATCTGCCCCCCCAAAAAAAACACTCTTGGGGATAAAATATGATCAATAGATAAAATATGATATGTATATATATATATACAAATATAAAATCACGTTTTGCCAAAGAAAACAGGCACGAAGGGAACATAATGGAACTATCTTATGCACTACGCCTTGATCCTCCTGGTATACGTCACTGTTGTCTTCTCTGCTGGCGTCCTGGGGTCCGACAAATGTAGGGGTTGCTGCAGCCCCCCATCATCCAATTTCGGTACAACCAATCCCAGGGGCTCGGGGATGTACAATCTTCATGGGTCCAAGTGTGAGCCCCACATAATTTGGGAGAAAAACCTGATATCACCATCAACCAATTAACCACAAGAGGTGTCAGTAACTAGTAAGAACATGTAAGAACAAAAGGCCACGGAACAGAACAAGAGTAAACAGATAGCCCCATCAAATACTGCAAAGATTTTAGATGTAGGCACTTGTAGGCACTTGTAGGCACTTGTAGGCACTATCAAAATGTGTTTGTATCAAGGGTTTGCATATAGGAACTTCTATTGGGATCGTGTCCTTTTTCGCAGTTTCTTCGACATCCATCAGCCATAGATCCACTAGAGGTCGGCTCATCCCGCACAATCCAGAAAAACTCAGGGCACACTGAGCCAGGGCAGCTGCTGGATAATGATAGTAACAGTGTTGGATATGTTTTAATAGATGGAGCTTCCCAACAAATAAATATAAGGTCATGGCGTGAAATCTGATGACATGTCTCAAATTCAGATTCCCGTTATTTTGCATGATGTTTTTGTGGGCGTTTTTTGCGGACTCATATGGACTTAATTATAAATATGCAAAGATCCTACTCATAGACGACTATGAGCATTCAGATATGTGGGGAATGTGGAGGGAAGCATCGTTCAGATCCTGTCGAAGGCTAGGCTGGTACCAATTGTGATTTCATGGTCGATCACACTTTTGGAAGTACGCCGTGAAATTGATGAATCCGGGGTTGACAGTATAAGTTATGTATAATATGTATATATATATATATATATACACTGTTACTGGTTGGTGGTATACCTACACCTCTGAAAACTATGAGTGAAAGTCAGTTGGGATGATGAAATTCCCAACATATGGGAAGTCATAAAATTCATGTTCCAAACCACCAATCGGTATATATATATATATTATATATAATATAATATAATATAATATAAAATAATATAATATAATATAAAATAATATAATATAATATAATATAATACAATATAATATAAAATAATATAAAATAATATAAAATAATATAAAATAATATAATATATATATGTGTGTGTATTATAATATATATATATAAATACTGAATGATGATCCAAAATCCAAAAGGTTTATGTTCGTCCCCAAGGATGAAACCCCCGTTGCGCACTGTGTGGCGTCGCCACGCCGTCGATGTCGAAGAATCCCGCGCCAGGCAGCCGGGGGCCGGCCATGAACTCCGCCTGGTGGAAGAGGGAACCCGTGGATGAACGTAAAATTGGAAAACTGAAAAACAAAAGCATCGTCTTCACATGTTCAGGGATTTTTTGTTTGTTAAAAAAATCGGGGAGGTTACTGTCATCATATACTATATCTTAGATCATCCTGAAACAAGGTCGTTTTAGGATATGTTCGGATATGTTCGGATGATTCTCCCTAAAAATCACTGTCGAAAAAAAGACCGCCGTTCTGATGCCGTTACAATTCAACCGGAACTTATTTTGCTCTGACATGTTGATAGTCAACCATTGGGGATTGTCTGAAAATAGGGTACCCAGGAATTTGAGGCTCACAGTGAGTACCAGGAATATACCACCCAAATTGTTATATGTAGCAAATTTATTGAATATACCACCAGGAATAGGGTACCATTAAGACAACAATTTGGTGGTATACTACATTATATCACATTTTCAGATTTGCCCACTTGCCGACCCTCAGAAATATAAGGATATTGATGTGACCATCAGCGCGGAGCCAACAAACCTGGTCGATTTCCTCCGAAGCCATGGCCATGTGTTTAATAGGAAAATCAATCTATAAATGGCTTGGGGTTGGCGAAACAACGCCAACCACAATTGGGATATAGTTGGATATAGTTGTATATTGTAAAACCATCAATATGATATGAGAAGGATCATCTGAAAAGGGGGGCCCAAGATGAGCCAGTTGTCCATTTTCACAGTTTTGTACCGTAGATTTTGGATGAATCTGACACTTTGGGGGTATATCATATGCCCTTTTCGGTAGCCATTGAACCGACCAAGCATGTGCAGAAGACACGGTGCACCTGAAATCAGAAATGCTGTCAACTGGGTTGATCCCCCATGTGATTCACATGACGAATTACCCCGATTTCTGGCGCAGCACCTGTGGACCCTCTGACCCTTCAGGTGCGGCGAAGGGAGAGTTAGGAAGATACCTCGGCTTTATGCGTGGGGGAGATTTCGCCGCAGCTCAATTCGGACCGTTTGAACATGTTTGAACAGAAGGACAAGTGGTGACTTAGTGACTCTATATGTATATATAATAATATATATATATAATTAATTTATATATATAATTGGTGCATGTACAAAGAAACAGCTTTGCGTACATGTACCTATATCCGGCGTATGAATTTGCATGTTAAATCATGATGTGTATATATATATATTATATGATATGTACACATTCAATCATATTCATAAAGCACATACAGCCATCATTAATGATCAGCCAATTCTCTAGGGACAGAAAACATCACCCATCAAGCATACTTCTTTGCCGTGTAGCATCATCAGTGTGTGCAATGTTAGCTGAACATTCACATGCCATCCAACCCCGCACCCAAACCCAACACACCCAACCCCCTGTGTGAAGCATTAGCAGCGTAGCCAATGCCAACACTGTTCCAACAAATATGACAGTGGAAGATCCTCGCATCTGCATATGCTTCGAAACCTGGTCAAAATAGGTTTAATGCACTTTGCTTCAATGGGATTTCATTGCAAACATGTCCGAAAAATATCACCCAGCCCAAGGGAAGAACAAATACCTGAAACCACCAACCAGTAGTTCAAACTACCCTCTGGTAAACTAACATAACTATGGAAAATCACCATTTTTCATGGGAAAATCCACTATAAATGGTGATTTTCCATAGTTATGTTAGTTTATCAGAGGGTACCAACAGTCCAGTCGTTCATCATGTCCTGGACAGCGTGGACAGCCATGTTACCAGGTAGCTTCCACCAGCCTCAAGGGCGCCGAGGGTGCATCCAGCTCAGCTCTCAGCCATTCCTTGGTTTGTCGTCAAGCAGCTTGGGATCTTGCAGTGCCGGCAGAGATGGATGTCTAAGCAGAACAGAATTATATATGTATATAATACTGTAGGTCCAAGAGTTTGAGGGTCTGGGAACCACAAATGAAATGGCCATCTTCCCCACTAGCTTGCGTCAAAGCTTCACAGACAATACTGGGTTGCTGACTAGGCTATGGCATAACATGCGGATTATCAATGATCCCCAACCTGAGGAGCTGTGCACCCTCCAGTCAACGAATAGTTTGTTATGGGAGCCATGGCCTATGAAAATAGATGATTTACATATTCTTTTTGATAATAAGTTCCGAAGTTTCGTTCCATTGTTATGTGGTTCATGACCTACCGGGTATGACAACGAGATCAACCAACCAGTACTGGCTGGGTTAGTCCAATTTTTTGGGGAGAAAATACGCTGGTTGTTCTGGCTGGATTAGTCCGAGGAAAATCACAACAGGAAACAATATGGTTTATATATGTTTATATTAACTGTACCCCCCCGAAATATTAGTATGTTCTCTGAAAGTGAAAATGAATCATATATGATCATATATGTATATAATTGCTCGGTCCCCATGTTTAACATTGGAAAACTATCCATATCTATCCGCCATGCCGGCCATCAAATGGGGATGATTCCCGGTTCCAAACCATCAAAGAAACAAGCTTCGGACTGGGGCATGGTCGTCCATTGTTTTCTCAGACATCCAGATGATTGGAATATACTCATCCAGTTATCATTGATATTGATGATATTGGTACTTGGGCATAGCACGGCATGGTACTTAATCAACTACATGATTAAATATGCATAGCTTTGTTGGCAAAGTATGGTCAGCTCTGGATTGTTTGGGATGTTTTTTCCTGGAAATTGGATGAACGACATGACGTTTGTCTCCGAGCATCACAGCTGACTAAACCATTTTCCATGCCACCTAGGGCGGCAATTTGACGCAATGGAAAATACCTGTCAATGGTACTATGTGGAGTAATCATCTATGAATGACATCTACAGCTGAGTCATGTTAAATCATCTTCAAGTTACACAAATTACCGGAGAGTAAAATCGAAAATGGATTGTAGAAGATGAAGGTACCGTGCGGCAATCAAACATGTCAATATTGAATAGAGGGTAAGGGCATCATGCATCCACAAAATTTAACGGTTCATTTTTGGGATCTGATTCTGATCCTATCGAAGTTTGGGCAGGAAATGATGCAGTCAACAGCACACATCACACACATCCCTGGGAAAATGTGGTTTTCCACTGCTTTTCCTACGTCATGTCTTCCGGTGTTCTCTGGATTTAATGGGGCCCGCCTGACAGCTATGTTTCTTGCTGCTGCTTCAAACAATGTGTGATTTTTTCTCTCCTCAGTTTTACCTGGGTCATTGCTATCATTGCCCCCTTCCACTTCCGATTTGGAAAACCTTTTTCGTATGAAAATCGATCAGTTCTGACTCCAGAACCCGGCTTCGTTAAGCCCTGCGCGCGATGGCAAGCTGCTCATGCTGCGGCGTGCCTGTGACAACAGGAGAAACCTGAGTAGTATGGGAGGTGTATGGTAAGCTTTTGGGATCTGAGTCCCATCATTGGGGCCTCCAAGAATGCTGTAATATCAACCCTGGATTAGTAACCCCCTAGGCTTTTGAATTCTCTCTCTCTCTCTCTGGGGTGCCATTGAGTAGCCAACTGATGCTGACTTTTTAGGGGCCAACCCTAACTACCATGTACCCAATCTTCATCAATAAGGCTTTTATCATGATTTGGGAGGTTTTTTGGGGGGATACCACCAAACTATCCATTTCAATAGGATTCTCTTATATTTTCCATTTTGGGATACCCCCATTGTGTGAAACCTCCATTTATCAGGGGATGACATGCCACCCGACCTGCGCCTGGCACAGCACCACTGTCCCGCCGCAGGTGGCAAGCACCGGGCGCCAGTGAAAACGGTTGGGCTGCGCGGGGTGCAGCACCTAGGAGGCTACGCTAGGAGGGCAGCAAATGGATGGAAAAGGCTGCAAAAACCCACAAAAAGTAGGGATTCAATCAGAAAAAATAGGGAAAATCATAAGGTTTCACACCTTGCAACCCGAACTGGGTTTCTCTCTCCTGGAGTTATTTTATGATTTGTGCCTCCTTCATGGGGTTGGAAAAGGGATGACAAGGGGTAATCAATGATGATCAATGATAATTTTAATGATAATTTCATGAGAATTCATGCTAATTAATACAGGCAAAAGAGAAAGTCACGCCTAAGTCATGCCTACAGGGCTTCCCCCATTGTCACCGCTGTTTCCAAAAGTCACGCCTAAGTCATGCCTAAAAGGCTTCCCTGCTTGTCACCGCAATCATTCCGGTACTCATTCAATCGATGTGGTTTCAAACTGTTCTTGTGGCCAATGGTTTCGATTGAGTTGTTTAACAATGGAATTCCACATTCGCGAAGAAAAATCTCACATGTTCCTTGTCATAAGGACCACACCCAGCATTGCAGCACTTATTCAATTGATGTGGTTTCAAAATGATCTTGCAGCCATTCCTGTTGTTTTAGTTGGAGTAACATCCTTCATTCCAACCAGGCAGGAAAAGGGAAGCACCCAACCAGCTCGACACGACAGGAGTTCCCAATGGCACCGCTGGATCCAAACAACAACAATGCAAATCCCCTAAGTAGGCGTTGATAGCGAAACACATAGGCACCGCAACAAAACTCAAGAAAAGTGCGCCAAAAACGCCAGAGGTCGCTTGTGTTTAGGGGGTAGGCACAACTTCTTACGTTAACTTCTCCGCAACTAATTCTGGCATTCTGCAGCCCGTGGGCACGACATTGTCTGTTCCCTGTAAGACTTCCTGACGCAACAGCAACTTGATCATATATTGCGATTTTACCATGCTCTTTTACAGTAGAAAACCTTTCACTGACAGAGCAAGGAAATGAATTTCTGACAATCCCTGGCCTGCCAGCGGTTCGAAGCGCTTGAAGTGAGCGGCCTCAACCTGGGCGGTCGCAGGAAAGGTTTGAGATCCAATTGGGGGATCCAAGTTATGTCGAATTTTTGATAAATTTTCCATAATGGTGGTATAACATGGGGATGAATAATGATGATACAACAACCTTTACGGTAATTAATGGTGATTAATGGGGATATAACACACCTAAAGAGGATGCAATGGAAACATATATATATAATTAATATATATATATATTATATTAAATATATATTGTTAATATCATATCAGATGTACCGGTATGGGGTGTTCCTAAGTCATGGGGGTACCCCCAAATCATCCAAGTCACTAGAGCCTTTTAGTATTGAAACCCATGGGGACTTGAGGACCATTTTAAGAACACCATATGTCCTCTTCCAATCTTGGGAATCACATTTCCAAGCACCAACTGAGTAAGTGAATTTTTGTTTATCATGCCAAATACTGGAATGGTTGTCAGTTGTCATAGTGCCCGATTTTGATTCACTGTTTCACTGTGTATAACATGTTGCGTAGCTTGAGGTGTTTCTTGGGTGCCTTGCGTCGGACATCCTGATGCCCCGCGGCACCTCATCCAGTTTGTTGATTGAGACATGTGTCTATTCTCAAAAAACGGCAAGTTACTGTTGCTTTATATCACATCACAAAAAAACAAAACACATATACACATATATCGCCGTACATATGTGTTGCATGGTTCTGTTGCTCTGCTGTGCTCGATGTTTGATGTTGGCTAGTCAGGGAAGCAAAGACCAGCCCTAGATCAGTAGGGTCTAGATCAGTATGCGTTTTTTATTGATAGGAAAAATCTATATAAGAGCTTTAGTATCGCCGTGATTCCCCAAAAGTCAGAAACAACATGTTTTCTGAAAGACTTAAGGTTTTTTGAAACATTCGAGAAAGTGTGGGATAGGTAAACGAGTTTGAAGTTATCAAGTGATCAAGTGCCAAGTGCAAGTTTCTGCAAATTGCATTTGGGCCCTGTGAGCCAAAGATCAGGATTGACAAGTGATACAAACCAGTCAGTGCAAGGTCACACCACAAAAAAAAAACACGCAACTAACAACAACAGCAACAACAACAACATATATATATATGTATAACATATATATTAAATAGATAGAAATAAATATAATATATCTAAACATTTTTCCTCTGGATCCCAATAATATTGAAAACATCATTGTATTTTGTCTTTTGGGGGCATTTCTTGGGCTGGCTCAGGATTTGTTTAAAATAATTGAGATCTGTTTGGATTTTTTCTGGGTTAGCCCAGAAAATTTGAGAATGTTTCAGAAAACAATGGAACAGTTTGAGAAAAAATGGAACATTTTGAGAAAAATCTGGCTTTTAAAAAAATGATATGTTTGAGAAAAAGCCGGTTATTTTTGAGAAAAAAAATGCATCCTTCCTTTTAATTACTTTAGTATTCGCCCTTTCCTTTGCAACTTGGACCTTTCGAGAAAATGGAACATTTTGAGAAAAAACCGGGTATTTTTGAGAAAAATCCGGGTACTGGGTCCAACCAGAACTCTGGGAGAGCCCTTTGTGGAAAACCCTACCGATCTAGTCCCCCTTTCTGCGCGCCTCAGCAAGCGTGAAAACTTTTGAGAAACTTCTGTAGCAATTTTGGATGGGATTTTACTTACACACACAAGTGTCATTGGCCAGCAAAACATCAACATTCAAATCAAGTACAAAGTGATAGTCTCCCAAGTGTCAGTGGTGATGTCACAAGAGGCACACAGAAAATGTTGAAAAATGGGTTTTGCAAGAGGCACTTGGTCAAGTGGCAAGTGGCAAGTGGTTCCCTCAAGAAAGTTTACCTATCCCAAATTTTCTCAAATGTTTCCCAAAAAAAAAATCAGAAAACATTTTCTTTCTGACTTTTGGGGAATGCTAAAAACCCCACTGATCTAAAACCCTACTGATCTAGGGCTGGTCTTCGCCATCCTGAGCTAGCCACTTTTTCGGTCGACATCCGATCCCCAGTGTTGAAACCTCCGCCGTTGGCTTACTTTCCAATGTTTCCGTTTTGCCTTCTGTTGTTTTATATTGTTTTCATGCTTTTGCCGGCTAAATCGTTGGAGTTCGCATGTGGACTGGTCTCATCATGCTCTCTCCATATTTTTCTTCATGAAGTCTCAATCATTGATCCTTCTCGGTGCTTTGTCTACTATCTTCAATCTTCATCAGCAACAGTCCACAAAAAAAACCCGTGAAACCTCCAGATTTCTTGGACCAACATAAATCTCCATATTTTTTTCCAGATCTTAAAAGATGTTACCATAAAATGATATAAACCCCATAAAATTCCCCTCCTTTTGCCGTTCTGAAGCTCCCCATCCGCTGAGTGACGTTGAACAAGCAACGCCGCCACGCAGCATTTCGGACACAGCTGGAGCCAGTGCCAAGATATGCCGAGATGCCATGGTTTCAAGAGGATATCCACTGAGAAAGTGGTGAAACTATGTTAATTGGCTATGTGGTTAATTAACATGTGTAATCATGTGTATAAATTATGTTAAAACTGTATTTTCAGGTTTCAGCAAGGGATGTTACTATTATCCCAAATGGACTGATAAACCTAGAACAAGGACAAAAAACCGTTAAGCTAACGACTCAGCAACACCTTTTCCAACTGAGCCGCAATGCTGTAGTGCAACTAGCTTACATGTGTGTTTTATGGTGAGGTGATTTTACACCCCCCTCAGGTGAGCCGGTTACGGCGAGGATGCCGCATTTACCAGGGCGAGGTCTTTAAGACCTGCCTCACCGAACCTGCTCTTTGCAAACCCAAGGGAAAACACACTCGGCGGCTATTATACAAAAACCGATCGTCGATGCAAGCAGTGTCACAACTTATCCCTCTTCCCACTCAACACGCCCATGCCTGATGACTTTCTCATACCAGCGTCCGTGCCACTTCTGCCATTCTCCAGTGTAGCGGCGATCATCGTGGGACTGACTTTGCTGAGGGCGGTTGATCCACTGACTTGCAGACGTTGATGATGAAGCTACCTCTACGCCTGTGGATGGTCGGGCAACCGGTTTGGCGGTGCCTTTCTTGGAGGGACCTTGGCCATACGCACCAGTCTGCTCAGCTTTGCGCTTGGCCTCATTTTGTTCGCGGGCCCTGTCAGACTGTTTCTTCTTCTCTGCTGCGTTCTGCTTGTACAGCTCTTCATTTTGTCCCTTAATCCACCTCAAATGGCGTTCAGCATCATGAACAGCAATGTTGTCAACACCAGTGCAAGACAACAAAAGATTGTGTCCAGGATTCCTGTTGAGGTAGTCAATGTACTCTTCTTCGGAGTAAATCTCGGTTCGGTACATGTAGAACCATGGCTGGTCGATGTACCTGAAAGACTTTGGGACATCATAGCGACTGGCCAAATCCAAGTAAACCAGCCTCATTGCATTGTGCTCCAGCTGGGATTGCTCAGAAATACCCATCTTGACCTGAGCTTTGGTGCGACCCGGCTTTGGCAAATGTGCAGACTTGAGGAGGTCGTACCTTTCACAATCGTACTCGTTCTCCCCCTCGTTCAACACGCTCTCTGCGAATGTGGCGTCCTGGGCAAACCTGTCAGCCACAGACACATAGCCTAAACTCAAGGCACGGTCGAAGCGACTCTTGGCCCTTGCCAATAGGCCGGCTTCCGGACTTGAGCTTCCCCTTGCCTGGTCGTCCAACAAACCCAAAGATTCAAGCTGATCGTGTGTGATGCTCTGCAGGTACTCACCACGAAAATCATAGTACAAGCCCAGCTTGTGAAGGGCGGCCTTCCTACGTTCTGCAATCTTGGTTCGGTCGGCCTTGTTGATCCCTTCGAGCATCAATCCACACACATCGCATTCAATCTGTCCCTTGAAAGTCTGTGCAAAACATCTTGAACATTGCGTGACTTCGATCTTGACCGGCACCGGCTTCTTGTTCTCCTTCTTCACCTCTTTCTTTGAAGGTTGGTCATCGCCTTTAGGGCGAGACTTCTGCTTTGGCACCAGTGACTTTGACGTTGCTGCTGGCGTCTTTTTGGGTGACCCTGCAACTGGAGCTTTCGGATCTTTCTGCACTGCCTTTGGTGGTGCAACTTTTGGAACAGGCTCCAAGAAGGCCGCAGCAGATGATGCCGCAGGCACAGCTGTTGGCACGCTTGTTAGGGCTGCCTTCTTCTTTGCAGGTTCATCCTTTGCCGCTGCATCAACTTCTGAGGTCACAGCTTTTGGAACTTCTGGTGCATGAGGTGCAGAAGTCCCTTCCTTCGGTGGTGTTTTTGGAGGTGTCTTTGGTCCTTCAACCTTTGGCGGTGTCTTCGGTCCTTCAACCTTTGCTTCAGGAGGTTTCGGAGCTTCACCCTTTGGAGGAGGGGGCAACAGTCTGCTGCTTGCATATCCAGGCATACCGGCAAGTTGGGCCACATTTGGTGGCGGAGGCTTCACCTTCCCTGGGAAAAATGTCTTTGCAGTGGGCGCGCCAGTTGAGGCGGCCGGAGATGTGGAACCTGTCCTTTTTGATGCCTTGGCCTCAAAGGTCTCGACAAGCTGTTGGACTCCAACTTCTCCCCCACTGCTTGCTGCAGACTGCGCTACCTCCTGTTGGCGACGATAAAGATTCACCTTCTTTGCCGTGTCGTCCACAGAGATGATGTATTGTGGCGGGACGACATCACTTGTGAGAATGCCGTCAGAAGCCGTCCTGAAAAACACAATTCCAGCCTTGACAGCTTCTGCCATTGCAACCCTGATTTCAATGGGTCGCTCAGCACGCAAACCACTCACATACTCTTTCTCATCAACACGAACGTCGCTAAAATAGGAGTGAGCTCTTCCTGACGAATTTCGTTCTCCTCCTCCAGCCACGAAGCCATTCTCAATGATGCCCTTCCAATTGCCTTTTGTAGTCCTGTGATAAACTACGCCAGGGCACATCTGAGGAGTGGTAATCTTTTTACCTTTGGCGTTCATCTTTTGGATCGCTGCTGCACCAGACAGAGCGTAGATTTCCACTGCGTTGAACGTGTCCTCAGCTGAAGCGGCATCCATGGCACGTTTTGTATGCCCCTGCACTGCGCGGATCCTGATGGGCCAGTAGGCTAACCCTTTACGGGTTGCCTTCTGGTACCCGGCAATGCACTGGAACTCAAAACGGCACTTGTTGTCCCAGTAGAGCAATGAGATGAGCTCTTCAACTGTCATTCGGGGCAACTTGGCTGGCAGCATTTGGTTGAACATTCGAAAGAAGTCATCAAGGTCAAGCCACATGTTTTCATCAAATCCAGAGGTGTCCTGACCCGGCTGTCCACGCGTCACTGCATTGACCTTGGTCTTGTGTCGGTCCATGCGATCTGGGTACTTCAGCTCCTTTGCACCATCCATCTCCCAACAGGTTTTGACGATCAATTCGTAGGGATGGGCATCAACGACGCAATGTTCAACTACTTCTGCATTTATGTTTTCATCCAAAGTGATGCGATATTTGTCAAGGTGTCCAAGTGCGTGTTTCGGAATGATGGTACCCTTGATCTCGTTTTCTTGCAGGGGCTCACCAGCTGAGGTGGCCTGAGTTGAATCCTCCTGCGTCGTCTGAGGTTTCGCCTTGGGGTCAGGCGGAGCTGCGTGGCTCGCCTTGGCTTTGCCAACAGATGGGCCCTCGTGCTCATCGGGATCCAGAGCATCCCATGGGTCGCCTTCCTCATCATCATCTTCGGCGACACCAGCATCAGTCGGGCGATCCCTCAACTCCTCCGCTGTAAAGCTTTCCGGGGTCGAGACACTCGGTGCAGGCTTGTTCACCTTCTCCCGGAGAGAGTTGAGAACCTGCACAAACCTGACTGGGAGGTGCTCCATCTTAGGCGGGACATCGCGCATTGTGGCTTCACCTGCAGGGCGCCTGCGCTTGTACAAAGACAGGTTGTACTGAGGGATCAAAATGTCCGTCATGTGCAGCATGTGGAGAGTTGCCATGACATATCCGATCATCTCGCTTCGGTTGAGCTCGGTCTCGAATGCGTGAAAGTAGTCCCTGAGCTCAAGCCTCGGTGGAAGCATGTCATTCTTGATCCACCGAATCCGATCGTTGTCACTGGCAATCTCCTTGTGGAACCATTCCTTCAGACGTTCAATAAACGTCGTGAAGATGAGACTCAACCCATAAGTGAGCGGGTCGGGCTCGCCGATTAGGGCGGCCTGATCCACTCCCAACTCCTTGAGCTGATTGTTCCACCAAACAATGTTGCCTTTGACCCTGTCCATGATGGCATTCCAGTCACCCTGTGGCTCCCTCTGCCCCCAAATGGGAAGGGGTTCAACACCATATTCCCCACAAATTTCATTTCCAGACCAAAAGATCACCGAAATAACCCTGATGGCTGATCCATGAGAAGAATATTTTGCCATCAGCTCCTTGATCATGGAAATATTTGCTTTGCAGAGCTGTTGTAAATCCTTACCCCAGAGCATGTCATGACCGATTTCGAGAACCATGTCTGATTTTCGCAATCCCAGATCCTCCTTCAAGGTGTACTTCTTCAAAGTCTTACCCTTTCCAGTGATCAGAGCCAAAGTTGAATCGGAAGTCACCACATAGATGGTGGGCACGACGTCTACCGCCGGCCTTGATGTCCCAGGGACGTACTCAGTAGGCAAGCTCAGATCCCACAGTGAGTCATGCTCCAACTCGGACAGATGGCGGATCTCCTTTGCCCACGGCACGTTCGTCAGGGCGTCCGTAGACATTGACTGCGCAGTGAAACACTGCATAAATCCTGCAGCCAACTCAAGGTCTTCTGTTCTGTTGCCCTGTGCCAGGATGGTTGACGAAGCGAGGATCGTAGAAAAGATGTCCTCCCACCCTGCGTGCCTATCCCCCTGAACATCAAGGCACTTCCGAAAAGCAAGCCACTCCGACATGTTGCTCTGCTGGGGCACGGTCTTTAAACCGGCCGACTTGAGAGCCCGCACGTTCATCTTTTCAGCAATTGACAAATTTGAATCTTCAGAACGTCGGCTCATGGCGGGCAAAGCTAACCTTTTCCTGTTCTTGGCGGTTTGTGCCTGGTTAGCTCTGGAACGAAAACAATCATGGATGAAGTCAGTCAACTTGAATGTGTAGTTCTCTGCAAGCTTCAGTGCAGTACCCCGGCTTTGACCATGAGTGTGGGAACCATCACAAACGTATTCCGATAGACTTGACAACTCTTCCATGTTTGTTGCAATCATCCAACCCTTTTTCATGGGATTCCCGTCCAAGTCAATAACCCCAAACTGGCAACCGTGGAATGGATACAATTTCAACTCTTGTCTCTTCAAAAACGATTGAACCATTGGCCATTTCCAATACTTGCAGTTCTTTGAGAGTTCGAATGCAATTGAAAAATGTGGTCCATTGATTTCGCTGATAACCTTTTGAAGTGATTTAAAAAGTTTTGTAAATTCCTTTTGTTGCTGTTCGATTCGTTCAGCCCCTTTGTCAGTCAAACTGTTGATGTAACCCCATGGACTGCCGCCCACACATGGCAAGGAAGCGTAAAGCAAAATCTCACCCTCTGGATTACTTTCCCTGAAAGACTGGACTTCTTGGGCTAGCCATTTACGGCAGCCTTGGGTGGTGCCATCCTCGTTTTCAGTTACTCGGATAAGTCTACACCCTTTACTGGCTTGCCGTGGAGTGCATAGCTTCGAATCGGATGAACAGCAAAACTCAATCAACATCCTTTGGAAAGAATTTGAACCATCACGTCCCCCCTGATCATCGGCATTAGCTGGACACGCAGGCTTGGAGTCTACTTGGCGCACCTTGGGCTTGTCGGCGTCGATCCAAGTCTTTCCAATGGCCATCAACCTCAAAGCATGTTCCCATTTAGTTGGGGAAGTAAAAGGTTTTGTAAGGATGTCAGCTGTCTGCCAATTGGTGCCAACATTTATCAAATCGAATTGATCTTCTTCGAACAACTGTTTCATCCATTTAAAGCAGATGTTCTGAGTTTTGTTGGCGTAGCGCATAGTGGAGGAATTACCGGTACCCATCACAGTGATAGAAGCTTGATTATCTTCCATAAACTTCACTTGATAGAACTCCGGAAAATGGGCCTTCAAACCATTGATATTTGCCGCAGAAAGGCCCCCCTCAACATTGCCATACCTGATTTCATCGATCTCTTTATCGATACGAGTAAAAACAGGATCATTTTGTTCGAGGGTGTTTGGCTTGGGGTTTGACCCAGCCTTCTGCGACAATTTCTTGAAAATGCCCAACTGCTCCAACAATGCCAACATCGGAATACCTTCTGCTCTGAGTGCGTGATTTGCTGACACGACTTCGGCTTCAGTGGACGAGTTTGCTACAACTGTCTGCTTCTTGCTAAATGCGTTTAGTGGGAAATAGGTATTTGGCCCCACAAGGAACATTGCACAACCTGAAGTTGATTTTGAATCATGTTCCCCTGCATGATCAGCGTCTGCAAATAGCCACAGTTGACAATCCTCAAACGAGTCTCCCACAAAACCCTCCATAAAAACATCTTTGGTTGACTTGATGTATGATACCAATCTGTGCAATGCAATATCGCATTCAATAGACCATTTCGTCACCCTAGATGCCAAGCTTTGAGTAGCTCTTAAGAGATCTGGGCGTGCCATACGGGCCGCAAAGAGGATCTTCATCAGGACCTTCGATGCAATCGGTTGCAACCTCCCTGGCTTCTCCTTCTCATCGAGAGTTGGCCGGGCTATTCCCGCTTCTGTGAACGGCGTTGCAACTACTGGCAAGTCATCTTTCTGAACCTTTGCCAGTTCACAGTATGCATCTACACATGATTCCATGAAAGAAGACATGTCGTACCTTACCAGGTTTACAGGTTTGTTCATGCAACCGGACTTGTTAGTAACGACATTCTCAATGCTTTTGAACCGTTGAGATTTCTTCTCATTCTTGGCTTCCCTTTTGTCTCTGTGCGGACCGGGTCTGTTCTTTGATGGGAGGGCAAACTGATTAGTGTTGCCATACTCGTCACCATACCTGAAGATTGTCCTTCCTGTCCAGAAGTCCTTTGTCTGAATCTTTTGATCCACTGTCATGTCATCTTCAACAATAGCTGAACTTTCATCTGACATGTGCATGTTGAGAACTGGGAGACCTTTAAATTCAACATTTTTGTCGAACATTGTAACCCGTTCTGAATGTAAAGACTTGACAAACTCCCCCCCCTCATCGCCAGGCTCGAACAACTTCTTCCGTGGCTGGAGATGATACCTTGTCCAAGTTTTGTTGAAGGGGTCATGTTGCCAAAAATCATTTGTTCGATGTTGTGTACGTGCCGCAGCAGCCGCCTGAGAGTCAAAAACATGTGCAAAAGGATGAGCTTTTCGTGGTAGTGTAACATTGTTAAACTCCACATGTTGACAACCGAAATATCGATCATAGGGTTCGGGGTCACCAATGTTGACTGCTCGTTTGATACTTGCCCATGCTTTGTCCATGTTCTCAGTAGGACCTGCGAGTTTGAAATCATCCACGTAAACAACCAACATGCAATTGTACTCAGCATGATAGAAAATACTTTGCCATATGTCGGGGAGAATTTGTTTCCAACCTTCTTTTCCGATTCTGCTGTTGAGGTGGTTTTCCCAAATACCGCCACTGTCTGGATGCCCGTACAAAGCTAAAACTAAAGGAACCATGGGTTGCCAGAATTGCTTTTCCCAGTGTTCTGGCCATCTGTTCCGTGGCAATGATAGCCATGTGGGCACCCCAGTGAAGAGGGCCTGGATGTAAGCTTGAATGGCGTCCGCCTGAGCTTTTGAAAATCCGGGCTGAGAACCAAATGCATCAAGAAGCTTTGCAGCTTCCATCGAAGCAGGACTGCTACCTAACTCGGCAAACAACGCATGGTCAGAATCCTGGTCGCGGACATTGTTACCCTGGAAGACTGTACGGCCCTTGAATTTCCTACGAGGATCATCAGCTGGAAGTTCCGACCCCTTTTCGTAGCAGGCTTCAAAAATACGACCAAGATGTACAGTTTCCCCTTTCTTGCGGGCTTCTTCAACAATGCTTTTACATTCCCTGACTCTGGACTCGTCCCATACTCCTTTTGTCCTGAGGTTCTCCCACTCCTTATCTAAGGCAGCCTTTGCTTTGGGGTTTTTCCTAACCTCATCTTTGGGAACCAAACGTGCAACAGCAGAAAACAATTCAAGAGCCACTTTGAATTCCAACTCTGCGATCTTGTTCTTGATCATCTCTCTCAATTCCGGGCGATGCAGTTCAGGTTTTGCTGGAACTGCTTTCGGCATTGCAGGGACACAAAATTTCGGTCTATCCTGTGGAATGACCTCCCATGTTGACACACTAGGCTCACCTGAGGGGCTAGGGTTTACCCGAAGCTTTCTTGCAGTAGCGACTGCACCTTTCTTCTTCTTCGGACCCTTTGATGCTGAACTTGATGCGGCACCACCGCTGCCTACAGCCATCTTTTCAGCCTCCTCCTCAACAAGCTTTTGCCTATCCTTCGGACTAAGCATTTTCCAAAAATCCGATGGGATCGACTCAGGGCGTTTTGACCCTTTGTACGTTTTCACAAGGCGTGTGCCGTCCCAATGATAACCATCCGGGATTGGAGTACCAGTTGGAGTGTACTTGATATCAGGAAAAACTGGTTCTTCAGCCGGCCTTTCATCACTGGCAAGTGCGTCAAGCACTGCCTCCGTTGACTTGTCAATTGCTGCTTCACTTTCTTCTACATGTTCCTCTGTTTGCAGTTCGGATTGAAACGGAATCGGACGAGGATCAGCAATGACGTTGTCGACTAGACGGTCCGGCTTGGGCTCTTTGGCCTCTTTCAGTGCACGGAGTGGGAAGACAAAACCTCCCGCGATGAGCTCAACACGTCGTGCTCGCTGCACTGTGATGCTGCCCATTTCTGCATGGTAATCCAATGCTTCTAACTTGGCAACAAGATACTCACCCTTCCATGCAAAACCAGGTTGAATGTGGTATCCCAAAAAGATTCCATCATTTGCTGTTGGTGATGTCTTTCCAGATGTGTTGTCAACCCTTTTTGGATTGTTCCAAAACAGTATCTTTGCACCGAAAGGAATCAACTGACCTGGAAAATCTTCTTCGAATCTGAGTTTCCATGGGGCGTCATCACCGTTGAGCTGTGGCGTAGCATTCACTGCCATAGAGAAATGCTGCATAGCCATTGGCCAATACTGCAATGGCAGACCTGACTGCACAAGGTTTGTGCGTGTGCCTTCAAGCATGTGTCTGATCTCCCTCTCCACAAATGACTTTGAGCTGTCCACATACTCTGTTGATGTTTGATGTCTGTACCCCAACTCTGAAATTGTAGCAATAAGTTCTCGTGAATTGTCAGTGTAAACTGCCCCAACTTCATCCTTGTGGGATAAGAAGTGGTTGAAAGCATTAACACATGATTCGCTCGATTTTGTCTGGCTTGGATAGACGTGTCTGAACTGTGTGTGGATGTCCTTCATCACCAATGCCACTGTTTCACCTTTGACGCCTTCTTCCACATTGGATTTGATTACAGTATGGTCAGCGACAATGTGATCCCCAAAACTTTTGGTTTCCAACCTTTTCTGTCCCCCTTTCTTCTTTGCGGGTGGCGCCATCATGCGCGCCTTTTGACAGATTTTGCAAAATGGATTCTTGGGGTAATGGCAAAACTGGTGAGGCTTACTGCATGCCTCTTGCTCAAGGTCAGATGCCTTTCTAGACCTGATGTATTCGGTTTCACTATCATGAGCTACTCCCTCATCCACACCTTCTTCATCGGCACCTTCTGCTTTCGCAGCAACCATTGCAAAAAGACGTAACAGGTCACAATCTTTCTTGAACTGTCCACTGTTCAAAACACGACAAGAGCTATCGATGACTGGCACACGGCCGTCTACGTTAAGCTCAATGACTCCCATGTCCGGACGAATGAAGTAAGGCCTACCATCAGCTGGCCACACAAAACTGTAACCCTGTTCCATACACCTGACCCCAACCGAAAGAACAGCAGGAGTTTCCTCAAGAATGTATGGTGAAAACGGCTGATGTAGGGCATCGACTTTTACGTCGGCCACCTCATCTGCTCGTGTCGAACCGTTTGCTGTAGCAAGGCTGATCGGAGTATCGCTGATACGGCGGTTTGTCGCCTTTGCGGTCTTCAGCATACCCTCACTGATCAAATCCTGTTCACTGCCCGTGTCAACCAACCAAACACATCCATCTTTTGATGCAGGTGCAGCAACAGTGGGCAAATGAGTGTTACTGACTTTGTTCTTGGGACCGATCATTGCTCTACAGTGGTTGCATGATACTCCCCCTTCTGGGTCATTGCATCGGAATCGGCACTTGGGCTGCGTTTCACTGCCGAAGAGCTTCACAAGTTCCTGCAACTGTCGGGCCGAAACCTGAGCACGGTGAGCCACGAGTTTGTCGGGTTTTGGCACTGACTCTGAATCAGGGAACGTCTTCTCATAGATTCGGGGTTTGTGCACTACCTTCCTCTGTTCACCTGTTGCTGGGACTTTGATGTATTCCACTTTTGATGAAAACACAACGGCTCTGTGGCATTGTTCTTTCATGGCCTTTGTGGCTTTTGGCAACCCTTTTCCCTTTGCTATGCATGCATACCTTTGGGTAATGCATGGCGCAGCTTTTGCACTGGCCTTCTTCTTTGGTGCAGGGCTATTGGTGCGTTTTGGATCCTTTGTGGGTGCAGCTGCAACTTCATGTTTGTAAAAACATTTGTCACCACGACGACATTTGCCCTGTTGGAAGTAAGTGCATGGGATCTTGGCCATCTCTTCCTTCGACTTTCTGTTGGGGGAACCACTTCTGCTACCACCTTTGCCCTTACCCTTTCTTTTGGGGGTACCAGATCTTGAGGAATCTTTGACATGCTTGTAGGGACAGTCTTTACCCTTTTCACATTTGCCATCCCTGAATTTGTAGCATATTTTGTCCCCTTTTCCACTCTGGCTACGGCCACGGGTTCGACCTCGGTCGCCCTTTCCTTTGCCGCGATCTTTGCCCCCCTGAGCGGGTGCAGCGGGCTGAGGCTTTTCGGTCTGCTTGTTCTTTTCAACGATTCTGTTTCTGTTTGAACGGAGTCTTTCTCTATCCAAAAGGTCACGAATGTTTCTCAACAAGAATGCATAAGACTTTTGTTCTGACTTTTCAGGAGCTCTGTCAAATGCTTCAATGTCATACTTCATCAATTGACATTTTCGGATTTGTCTAAGTAAGATGTCTCTGAGAACCAAATCATCTGGTGGGGTTTCCATGCCGGCAATTGTGGCGTCCCATCGGTTAAGAAACCTTCTAAGGTCCTCCACAGATTCTCCAGTGCGAACGACTCCAAGTAGGTCCTCGACGCGGTAGAGACTGCCAGCTTCCTCAGACGTCCTGAAGTAATCTTCAAACATCAAAAGGACTCTCCTACCTCTGACTTGGATCCCATTCTTTGACTTCTCATCTTTGAAGTTATGGATCTTTGTCGCTAAATCACCTTTGGCTGAGCGAGTTAACGCTGCCGACAGTTTGGTGTCAAGTGTGATAAACTTCCCAGGATCCTGCAGCTTTTCCTCCAACTTTTCCCTAGGGGTTTTGTTGTCAAAGACTTCATTGAGCCAAAGCCAAGCCTCATCGGGTTTGTCGGAGCACGATTTCACTTCATCCCTGACATGATTACGCCAGTGACGATAAGCTTCTGGGGCAGGCATGTCATTCAGTTTGATAGTCTCTGCCTCTTTTGTTCGGGGCTTTTCACCATCTGAATCCTTTGAAGTCAGTCTAGTGATGAGATCTAGCAATTGTTGACCTGAAAGACCTAAGCCTGCTTCAGCTGCTTTCTTGCCAGGGTCGCTTGCTATGACTGTAGGACTGGGCACACTATGATCTTGGTTTGCATCGTCATCATTTTGTCTTTGAACTGGCAATGGTGGAAGTTTTGGAGGGGCTGCTGATCCGGCAGGGGTTGTTGAGAACAGGTTGCTCAACCTTTCCTTAGCGTCCATGGCTAAGCTACTCATACCAGTGTTTGGCATGGGTTCTGCTCCAGCCTTGGTACCGACCGCTGATTTTGGGGTCATGTACAAATCGACATTATTACCGCCTTGTGCATCATCAACTTCGACGGCTCTGTCGACACTGATTTCCGGGGCGCTGTACTTGTTGAGCTTCTCCATCAAATCCTCGACTTGTCCCTGCAATTGGAAATTGAGTTCAGCAGCTTGGTTTTCCTGCCTACTGCATTCCTCTCTAATCTCCTGAATTACAGCTTGTTCCTCCTTCTTGAAACCTTCCATGCCATTCTTTGCATACTCCACTGTTTCGTCCACGATTCGTTTACAGTCTGCCTCGAGGCTACCTCTGAGTTCAGAAAACCTTTGTTCGTACTGGGCTGTAATATGGGCTACCTTTTGGTTGGCTCTTTGTTCAGCTTCCAGTGCAACCGCATTTGCAGCGTTCTTTAGCTTTGCGTTTGCATCGCTAAGTTCCTGTCTCAGTTTTGCTACCTCATGCTCAGCTGCCGTTTGGGACACTGAATACTCTGACACTAGGTGTTCATGTCTGCGATCCGCTTCTGCACGTTGATGGGCAATTTCGCTAAGGCAAACTCCCTCAAACTCTTGGTACAGTTGCTGGACCTTTTGCTCCATGAGATGTGTGTGCCTCTCCTCCGCCTCTTGCCTGAAAGCATCAATGTTACCTTCGTTGATGTAGGTAAGATTGTTTTGCACGAACTGGAAATATGCTTGCACGGGCTGTGTGAAGAAACCTTCATCCACTGACATGGGCGTGGGGTTTGTCCCAGCCGGCAAGCTTTGTTGTGATCCAGTTGTTGCAACCGTTGCTCCAGACGAGGGGACAAGGGCGCCTCCACCGGAGGTGTCTCCAGTTGTCCTTTCCATGGCTTTAAGAGACTACGGCTGATAACCTGTATTTTCAGGTTTCAGCAAGGGATGTTACTATTATCCCAAATGGACTGATAAACCTAGAACAAGGACAAAAAACCGTTAAGCTAACGACTCAGCAACACCTTTTCCAACTGAGCCGCAATGCTGTAGTGCAACTAGCTTACATGTGTGTTTTATGGTGAGGTGATTTTACAAAAACAAGTTATAAAGTGAATGATGAACTGAATTATCATTCATGTGTCCCTAGTTAAAGTGGTTAAACTGGATAAAATTGGATGACTTTTGTGGAGATACAACGGCTGGTACTTGATTTTCTGACCAGTTTTGACCCTTGCCTAAATTGGGTAAGCTGCCTGAGTTTCTATATTCGTTTCTGCCGATTACGATAAACTACATCGCCTGGGAACACAACAGTTGCTTTGTGGATTAAAGGAACGTGATTATACAGTATAAAGTATAAAGTGTATATAACATGAAGATACATGAAGCACAATAAGTCTCCATGTTGGTAGATGGGCAGGGTAAAATATTGGGTAGTGGATTTTAAATGATTGAAACATATTAAAACCGTGAGATAGTTTGGTTTGCGTTCTGGATTGGGAGAACAAGTCTGAAAGTGTGCCAAAAGATAAAACTGTGAACCCCATATATTAAATAGAAGCAAATAATTTGACCATATATTTACAGTTACTGCATTGATTGAAATGATTTTGCTGAAAAATAGTGGAGTTGCTGCATGGTCGCAGTTGCTAGATGTTGCTAGCGGTTGGATGGAGCAATCCAAATCTTGGAAGGGTCACCCTGGGGGTTCCTGTCCTTTTCGCCCGTACGCAGAAGGCGAGACAAGCGCGTTGAAGCGGTGCACCGGCTTCATGGTGCACTGCGGCAGTGCGGAAATTGCCGGCCCGGAGTAGATTGGAAACTCCGGGCCCAGGTGGCACCTGTTTGTTCTAATCATCTACAGGCTGATCTTAGACTATCGGTCATCCCAAACCAAGGTTTATCCGGCTGTTCTCAGTTCCAGGTAACCACAGCAAGATTCTGAGCAAAGGTACCCCCCTCAGCTCCAGTCGAAAAATCCCGTGGAGCTAAGGCGGAAAATCTATGGACTACAGCCAGCTAGCCGAGCCATGCAGAGCCCATCATGCCTCAACTGGTTTCACTTCATTTTGGCAAATACTTCAGGAACTGCTTCCGAGAAAGAGCGCTTCACACCCACCCTAGGCCGACATCGGTAGATCTCCATGTCGGTTGGGGGATGAAGAGATGACTTGGGCCCAAGAACCAGGGGTACCCCTCAGGACCCCTTAGGCCCTGATCCAATATTTGAACCAAGTTGTTTTCCAGTATGTAGATCCAGTCCTTGAAACAAAATGAACTTATGGATAATCATGGATCATTTAAGTAGATGATCATTGGTCCATCATCAATCATTATCATATATCAAAATGATCTAATCCATGATTATCCAGTCCTTTTAAGGGGTCTCCAAAAAGGATCTAAACTGCACACAAAAAAAAACTATATATATATAATTCACAGACATCAACGTCTAATTTGGGTATCGCTAATGTGGATATTAGAGAAATATAATGACATAACCTTGAAAAGGGGTATCGCTAATTTGGGAAGGTCCCATCGCTTACCGTGTGTTTTTAACAATTTCCATCAATTTCCATAAACAAATGTCCGTCCAATACATACTTAGTATTGCCGGGGTTTTTCCGGTGGCTCACACACATATATAATATATATATATATATAGTTATATATATATATACACATTCATATAATCCATTATATATATATATATATCATATATCATATGTCATCATTTATATATGGGATAATGATTCGGATAACCCGCGGATCACAGCCGCCCCATCATCCCCATCCCTATCGCCATGTTCCCGGACGCTGCCAGGAAGACAATGGCGAGCAAGATTGCGCACAGCCTCATCGGTTCGGTCCCAGCGCTGGGCATGGGTCCAAACCTTTTTTTTGGGGGTGATGGTGGTACCCCAAAATGGATGGTTTATACAGTATAAACATGGAAAATTGATGGAAATCCATTACTGTATAAACCATCCATCTATTATTATTAATCCTACAGTAATGATTTATAATGGAAAATTCTATTTAAATTGATTTTAGGAACAGCCCATTTTTTTACACACACAGAGACACACCCTGACGTTCGCATCCCAGAATTGTTGCAAGAAGTGAGTTACCAGGCTGCGAGGCATCCAATCCAAACTGTTAATTGTCCAACAGTTTTGACTTGTTTGATAGTTTGAATGTTTGATAGTTTGAATTTTGAATTTGTTGAATGATGTTGACCCACTTGTTTGATAGTTTTGACTTGTCTTTTGACCCGTTTCCAATGCATGTCCATATCCTGTTTTCGATAAATCAAAATAATAAATCACTAGTGTTTTGAGTAACTTTCAGTTTTCCCTACCTTTTCCCTGCCTTTTCCCTATACCTCTTCCCCTACTTGTTCATCCCCATACCTTTCAACTTCCAATATGTTGATCTTCCCAAACCCAGGCCTGAAGCATTGGATCACCGTGAGGTTCGTGAGCAAGAGCCCCACCACCACCGCGTTCAATGGCACGCGACACATGTTGTACCTGGAGATGGCGCCAAATCGCTGGAGATGGCACGCTGAAGCTAAACAATGTCCCCATGAAAGGCTATAATAGGGCTATTAAAGATTATTATCCCATTATAGATGGTTATATCCCATTATATTGAGGGATTTCATTCTAGATGATGACCTTCTGGTAAACTAACATAGCGAACTGGAAAATAACCATTTCAATTGGTAAATCCACTATAAATGGGCCATTTTCCATAGCTATGTAACAAATTGCCAGAGAGTATGTTCCATGATATTCCCATGATAAACATCTTTGAAACCTTGGATAAACTGAGGAAAAATGAATGAAACAGGGGGGAGAAGTACGAAAAACTGGGATATACCCAACCACCAGGTTTTTCATGACCAGCAGGTAACTTGAAGAACATTCTGTGCTCATGTTTTAGAATGGAAATGGACCCAGTCCATATGTAATTCCACATGTTTATCCAAATGATCCATCGTTTGAAGATCTGGGAAGATCTTTGGCGGATGGAAATGGGACCGATCAATCCAAAGAACTCCGCGAATCCACGCGGCGAGCCTTGCGATAGCCAAAAATAAATATATACGTAGTGTTAGGGCTTCGAATTGGGGCCCAATTCACCAGAAAACATCAGAAAACCACTTTGGAATACATTTTGATAAGACTTGCAGTGCATTTTTCATGGTATGATTCGTCTCATTCAGTGGATGAAACGAGCGTGAAACATCTGGAAACCAAAATATGCTGCCACTTTATGGTCAAGAGGTCACCTTTGTCCTCCTTTGTCCTTTGACACGAAAGAACCGACCTTTTGGGTCTCGATTTTCCATGATTTTCCGTCCAAACAGTCAGCCGTTTTCTGGCCATCCAACCCACCCGGGCTCCCAGGCATTGTGGCTCGAATGCGTTCCTGGGGGAATCATAAACCGCCAATTGAACCAACGGACACTAACAACCATTCCTGATTGGAGGCTTATTAGCGTGTTTATTATTATTATTAGTAGTAGTAGTAGCATTATTCTTATTATTATTATTATATAATATATATATATGTATGTATGTATTGGTTATTGCATTTTACTCCATTCGCACTTATGATCCACCGTTTCTACTGACATGTTCTTTTCGGAAGCCAAAATTGGAGAGGGAACTAAGAAGTTCTGTTGAGAACATGGGATTCCCACCAAGGCAATCCCAGGCCACTCCGATGATGGATATGAATTATCATTGTTCATGACATACCCTCTGGTAAACTAACATAGCTATTGAAAATGGCCATTTATAGTGGATTTTCCCATTAAAAATAGTGATTTTCCATAGCTATGTTAAATTACCAGAGGGTATCCTGTAGTATTCCAAGAATTATCTTCATTACATACTCGTTTAATCAGCTGGCTGTGCTGGCCAACTTTCCATCATTGACGAGTAATTACATAATATGACATGTGCCTCAAGTACTTGCCCTTCAGGCTCAGTCATTTCCGGGAACCCAATGGATTTCCACAGCTTTTTGTATGCGTACTGGAGGGTTTTTGACGCTAATATTAGTTCCAGTAGTTAAAAAACCCTCTAGTATATGATGGAGGAAATATAAACTGGAGGGTATAAATCACCTAAAAAACAAAATCTAGTAATCTAGTTTTTATCATCATGTTCCAGTAGTTTTACCCACCATTTGGTCCCATTTTGCGGGTTCTTTCCCGGATCGGAAGGTTTACCGTAACATGATGCATTCCAAGAATCTGGCACCAACTCACTCTTTACCGTGCCGATAGAGGGGAAGTAAACTCCCACGCAGAACTCGAAGATGAGGAACGCCATGAAACAGACCTTTGCTGCTTCATCATCCATGTGTCTATTTTTTTTCTTGGTTTCTACCCTCTGGTAATTTAACAGTTTGCTATTGAAAATGGCCATAGAAATAGCTGATTTTCCATGATTTTCCCATGAAAAATTGTGATTTTCCATAGTTATGGGACAGTTTACTGGAGGGTATCCTGATTTTCGTCGTTTTATATCCCCAAGAGGAGTGTTAATCTCATGGATCCCATTCAACAAATAGCCCATGGTTGGTGGTTGACCTACCATTGTGGTTAATATACTGTTAATGATGGTTAATAATGGTTAATATTAATGGTTATTACATGGTTAATGATGGTTAATACTAATATGGTTGGTGGTTTTTCGCCTACCCCTCTGAAAAATGATGGAGTGAAAGTCAGTTGGGATGATGAAATTCCGAACATATGGAATCATAAACAAATGTTCCAAACCACCAACCAGTTATTATCTCCGCTGAAATTGAGTTTCTCTCTATTGGAATCTATCGCCTTCCGACCAGGTTTTTTTCTCAGTCTGAGGGTCGAGACAGAAGTGTGAGACTTGAGTTTATACCCCCACAGTTTTTGATTAAATCACAATCAAGTCATTGATCGGGCTGGTTAAATCCCCTACTGTTGATTAACATATGGAAAATCCACCTTTAATTTCCTGGGGGTTCGCCATGGTTTTTTTTCCACAAAAATAAGGCCATCCCGAAAAAATGACTAGATCTCATTCATCAGCTTTGGGAAGCAGCTTCGGGGAACCGCTTTGGGGAGCAGCTTTGGCAAGCTTTCCGGAACAACTTGGAGGAACAATTGCTTTGAAGAACAGCAGCTTTGGGGAGCAGCTTTCGCTTTGGGGAGCCGTTTTGGGGTATAGGTTTGAAGAATCGCAGCTTTGGGGCAACAGCTTTGGACAGCAGCTTTGGGGAACAATTTTGGGGAGCAACTTTGGGGACCACGTCCAATCATTAGAACGGATTTCCCTGCTCATGGATTGTGAGAATCCCGGTGTTTTGAAATCCCCATAAATCCGAATCAAAAATGGAAGCTCATGGAAAATCCTATAATTAAATCCCCTATAAATCCCCTATAGTTATAGAGTATTTTCCTAGCCAAAACCTTCATTCGGTTCGGGAATTCTCCAGCACTCCACGGTTTGCCCAGGCGCGTGCGTGCTCTTCCCTGCGCAAAGTCCAGCCAAGGCGAAGGCACAAACGGCCAGCGCGGACACCACTTGCAACCTATGGCGTATTGGAACTGGGGAAAGAATGGAAGATATCCTGGGATGTAATGAGATGTATAATTTCGTGTATTGTGTGTGTGTAATCAAGAGCAGATTCGTGTTCAAAAAATTGTTTACGCAATGCACGAAGAGGGCATTTGATGAATTGACCGACTGGCAGCAGAAATGTGGATTTTCGATGATTTTCCCAGCTATAAACCTCGATAGCTAGTTCGGGGATTTCCCAGCAAGCCATGTTTGATGAAATCAAATTCCATTGACAACCACTAATCACCATGAATCACCACGTTTACCCATGATTAATGGGAAATGCCAGGCATATTCAGGCATGATTTCCACTGACTTGCAACTTCCAACTTCCAAATCCAGGGATGTAATCCATGTTCAAACCATAAGTGCCATCTATGAGATCTATGAGGCCCAAGAGGTCGCTCTAAAACAGCCAAACTGTTGCAATGCCACTGGTCTGGCTGGTGTCTCCCCCTCTTTTCCAGCAGAAAAGTCATGAATCATGGCCAAAATCGGCATCCATCATAACTATCATAGATCAGTCAGAAGTTCCCCCAAAAAGATTCATAGAAGTCATGGATTTTAGCCGAACCTCGGTAATTATAATGGATTTATGTAGGTTTATATGGATTTTTAGGGATTTATATGGATTTATATGGATTTTTTTGGGTTCATATGGATTTATATGGATTTACATAGATTTATATGGGTTTCTATAGGTTTATATGGATTTATATGGATTTCTATGGATTTATATGGATTTATGATAGTTCCTGCTAGTTATTTCATGGATTGGCATGGATTTACTATCACAATGATCCACGTTTGCCGCCCGCTCCGTCGTCGTTTGTCACCTCTGAATGGATGGCATCTTATCATTCAGCAAGGTTGAGGTGGAGGCGCCACACCTCAGTAGGTGTATATATATATATATATTAATAAGATATATATATATATATGTATAATAATGATTATATATAATAGATATACATTTATATTGTTATATAAGTTATATAATACATATATAGATAGTAATAATAACACTACATAGATGTATAATACACTATACAAAATGTGCTTTTTCATATAAACAGATTGGTAATATTATTTATATATAGTGTAGCATAATGTTGTTTTTCATGATAATGATAATAACAACACTATATAGATGTATGCGCTTGTATATACATATATATATATACACATATGCATAACTCTCCCTATCTATCTACATATATGTATATATGTGTGTATATGACTTGACTATATGATTAGATAGTTCTATGTTATGCAACAGGCTGGCTATATGATATGACGTTTTTCACTGTGTTGCGCCTCAGGAAACTATCAGGAAACCTTTGATGTTGAATCACTCAAACTATCTCAAAGCCATCTTTCCTGCAAATGTGTCCTGGAAACTGATCCCTGAAACTGCCTTAAACGTACCAATGCCTGTCTCCACCCCCCTTTCTTCGTTCTTTTCGTCGCTCCTTTTTCGGACACGCCATGACTGGATTGCCACGCCACGCTCCTGGTGAATCTGCTCAAGGACTGGTTATTCTGTAATCCGAAGTTTATCCCATTATATCAGTGTAACTCTGTTGCTGATTCTATCCCAGTTGCTGATCCACTTTCATTACATTCATGGCAGGGTGAACCCCAATTCTGTTGCTCAAATCAGCTAAATCTCTATATCTTATCGGTTAAACAAGTGAAACTCCTATTTTGATTCTAAAATATGCTGGTTCACCCATCGAAATTCACCATTTTTTGCGGCTAGATCATGCTAAAACCCCTATTTTTCCCGGTGAAATCCACATTTTCCCCGTGAAAATCGCCTGGTTTTTGTGGCTCTCGCTCTGCTCCTCCAAAGACGTGTCCAGCGCATCGTCCCGGAGAAGTCGCCCCACCGTGCGCCACACGGGCGGCGGCCGGGCGAAGTCGCCGAAGGAGGAGACGCGCAGCTGACGCGGTGGATTTTTCTGGTGGTTGATCATTGGTTATCCCATTATCATGTAGTAATATACATTAACATCTGGGGTACAATCTAATAATTATTAACCACCAGAAATGTATACCATTGATTATAGTGATACAATCTAATCTGTATCCCATTTTTCTGGATGGTTAATGTATGTTAATGTGGGATACAGATTAGATTGTATCCCATTAAATCCCTTAAATGGCTTTTTTTGGGGCTATCAAAAATTATTATCCCATTACAGATGGTGATATCAGTTATATCCCATTATATTGAGGGATTTCATTCTAGATGATTACCCTCTGGTTGATTATAATAAACTGATCATTGGTTCAAATATTTTTGATTTTCCCAAATATATGGGATAATCCTTCCCATTTACTTTCATATTTTTCAAGATGGTTAAAACCACCAACCAGTAATGGATTATTTACCCTCTGGCAAACTGTCCCATAACTATGGAAAATCACCATTTTTTATGGGAAAATCAACTATTTCTATGGCCATTTTCAATAGCTATGTTGAATTACCAGAGGGTATAATAAACCATCAATTGGTTATGTCACCATCGGTAAAGTCTCCATTATTAAAAAAAATATATATATATATATAAAGTCACGAATATTTTTTCTATGGTGACTTTAACCATCAATGACATAACCAATCGTGACTTAACCAATGACTTATGTTTTTTTTAATCTTTTTGGTTGGATGATTTTACCAATGGTGACTCAACCAATGAAAACCAATGGTGACTGGAAACCATCAATGACATCTGGGATGACTTAACCAATGGTGACTGGAAAGGTGACTTCTGGGGCCATGGTGACTGGAAAGGCGACTGGAAACCATCTTTCACCAAGAAACACATGGTGATTTCATTGCATAGTTGATGGAACAAATTGGGGAATGGTGATTTGGCAGTTAGAATGGGAAAATTGGGGAATGGTTGAGTACCAACACGGGGGGGTTCAAGGAGAATTGGAGTTGGTTTATGAGATATTTTTGGTTCGGTTGGGCTATAATGGAATTTTAAGCACCAAATATGGGGAAACTTACTGTATGGTTTGAGATTTGTTTTGAGATTATAACCTGTGATGACTGATTTTGGTGCCCCAATTCGGTAGCTAAGTTGGTGAACATAACTCCAATAACCTTTCGGCACCTGTGAGAATAGTCATTGGGGATGATGCTATCTGGAGCTTCCCCGTGGAAAAATATACCGCCATATGCCTAATGTAGATTATATGGATTTATATGGATGATATCCATTGATATCCATCATTGAGGATCCATGGTTAAAGAAAAAGGGGGTTTCCTAAAAAAAGGGGTACCCCCAAATCATCCATTTCAGTAAGATTGTCCATTAACGATCCATTTGGGTACCCCATTCCAGGAAACACCCATGTAGGTGGCGGCCAGCTGGACCCCCGCCCTGCCTTCACGCCGGGCACTTTGGCCCGAAATTGTGCCAGCACTCCTTGTGTGCCAAGGACAAAGGCATCATGCCGGGACCAACAAAAATCCACCGGCACAATGTGATGACATAGATACATTCTTCATTGCTTCGGGATTCTCTGAAAACTTGGCAGTGACGGAATACAAATCATGGAAATTGGAACATGATTTCGGAATAGTTTGGGATATGTTTGGATATGTTTCGATCTTTTGGGGCCAACATTTCGGTTTTCAGAATGTACAGAGATGCAGAAATGCGCATTTCAAATGATTTTTCGGGCGAACCCCGAATGGTATACTATACACACATATATATATGACACACCTTGGCCTCCTTGATTCTTCCCCCCCAGCACGCTGCAATGTCTTTTTGTGCAGGGGCGTTCCTGAGGTTCACAACATGTCAAGTGCTTGCATTGATAGGCTGGCACGAAGGCATAGGCAAATTCGCATCGAATGGATCACCAGTGATGCTTGCAGCTTGCTAAACATTGATAGGCTGGCACGAAGGCATAGGCGAATTCGCATCGAATGGATCACCAGTGATGCTTGCAGCTTGCTAGACAAACTGTTGAGTCCGAAGTGGTAGGTGGGGTGGTGGTGGTGAGCATGAGTGCTAAGGAGTCATGACAGGTTGGTCATGCAACTATGACACACCTTGGCCTCCTTGATTCTTCCCCCCCAGCACGCTGCAATGTCTTTTTGTGCAGGGGCGTTCCTGAGGTTCACAACATGTCAAGTGCTTGCATTGATAGGCTGGCACGAAGGCATAGGCAAATTCGCATCGAATGGATCACCAGTGATGCTTGCAGCTTGCTAAACATTGATAGGCTGGCACGAAGGCATAGGCGAATTCGCATCGAATGGATCACCAGTGATGCTTGCAGCTTGCTAGACAAACTGTTGAGTCCACCCTTTCCAACCATTCCATGCACAGGCTCTAATCAAGGATTGCGGGCCAAAAAAGGTGCATTCCTATAATGACGTCCAAAAATTGTTCCTAGCAACAAACAGATTGCATGCAGAAAATAATCCTGTTTGGTGATAGGCGGTCCCATGGGAAAGGGTTCAGTCGACGCTTGACCATGGGTCACTTGGGTCGGCGCCAGTGCTGAGTCGATCTGTTGAATGGCTTCATCTCTGAGTATCGTTTTGATCTTCAACATGCATTTCTTGTTCAGTTCTTGAAGCAGCTGTTGTGATTTGCCGACCTGAATGTAGTGCTCTAACGATTGCATGCTGGCCCACCGCCCCATAAGTCTTAGGCGGCCTATATCACTACACTGATCGAAGAGGAATGTGGCCCCTCCGGCTCGTAGCGAGGCTGGAGAAAACTTGCATTCATCACAACACAGAGTGGACAACAGGATTTTGAAAGAGCGTCTGAACTCGCTCTGAGAAAAACTCCAAAGTGGGTCCTTTGCATTCATGCCATGGCAGCACCACACTATCCAGTTGCAAGTGTCCGGTTGTTTGATGGTCACAAACTGACTGGTGCCAAGCTGCCTAAAGTTTTTGGGTTTCTCAATAGTCACTGTCACTGCTGGCAACGCAAATGTAACACTGTTTGGAAAACAAATATGCTTTCGCTTCAATGACAGCATTTCACCTGGTCGCAACAGGCCAAAGAAACCTAACCCTAACAGCATGCTGACTCGGAGCCACTTTTTGGCTTTGCTGCTATCATCGTCTGCTTCGAAGGCAAGAATCCTCGCCTGGCAAATCATCGCTACTAAAAGAGTCACCGGCAAAGGGCTACGCATGCCGCTTGGTAGGCTCTCTTCCCAGGCTTTTAGGGTCTCCCAGCTTTTCTTAAGCTGGTGTTTCAGATCAGGACGCAGGATCTGAAGCAGTAACACTGCATGCCTTGCTTGTCTCATATTCACCCCATTGTTCTTTTCACCATGCATGGCCATCACAAAACTCTCCAGGATTTCATCCACCACAGGCGGGCGGCTATCCAACAACTTGTTCAGTGTACTGCCATCGCCTCTCAGAAATCTTTCCAACTTCTGTCCGCCAGAAAGCAGCCGGCTACGATAAGCCTTGCTATATCTGTTCAACCGCAATTTGCTGCTATCCATGGCTGGCCTATGCTTTAAACAACTACATGCAAATATTTTTTCATGAACCGCTGAGATAAAAAACTACGCACCTATGCTATACCTATGTCTCGAACATCTGCAGGCATATGCTCTGGTATTTCTGGCACAAACGATTCGGGTAAGCACCAGCCAGTGTTGAGCGCCGTTGCCACCCGTTCTTTGTTTTTACACCCCCAATGACTTGAACGTGCTGGTGATCTCTACCGCATTGTCTTGCTAAGTTTTCAAGCCTGGGCAACGTTCCTGCAAAGCGGGTTGCTTTACGCGCCGGACCAGGCAGCCCTTGGCAGTCGGGTATCATGAGACCGTACTGACATTGGTCTAAATTTACCTTCTGGCTGTTAGTTCTCCTTAACATTGATGTCATGTCTGGCATGTACCATGCATAAGAGCTTTTCGGATTTTCAATCGTGAAGAAGGAACCATGTTCATGGAGAATATCACAAAGTATGACAGTCCTACGTAAGATTTCATTTCCATATATTTCTCGGCCAAGTGAACCATCCCCTGCAGGCGATTCTTGGCTCCTAGTTCCCTTATTCAACCCTTGCAAAATTGAAAAGCTACCGCATGGCATGCCAAAATGCCAAATCTGCCTCGGTGCTTTGGCATCTTCGCATAACTGTCTGAAGGTGTCGTTATTCAAAATATCATGCTTTTTTGAGGGCCTACCTTTTTGGATTAGTTCAACTGGGGCTGCGACACCAAACTTACCCTTTCCCCTGAACACGCGCGTCAGCTCTCCCTTTCCTGCAAAGATCTCACGGAAGGTCCAGGCTTTCAATGCAGGATGTTCACAACCTGCTGCTGCACCTGACTCTTTGGATCTATGCCTCGCACTGACCTCGCTATCAACACGGCGGGCTTTCGCCTCACGTTCAATTTGACGATTAGACTTTCGTGTCTGGAGTTCACTTCGTTCTGCTGCAGGCATAAATCCAAGTTGAGTCAAAAGGACTGGATCATTCGGTGTGGGAGGAGGAATTGGGACACCTCGTGAAGGATGGTCAGCAGGGTTACTCTTAGTGCCTACCCAGATTAGATGCAAGGATTTTTGACCTACTATTGACCAACCCAACATCGACCTTAACAACCGATTCAATTGCTTTGAGGATGACCTGCCTTTGCTATAGGCTCCAACCACAACACGGGAGTCTACCAGCAGAACTGCACGATGTGGGTCTATAGAGGTTTTAACAAGGTGCTTCAACTCTGCTTTTACCATGCGCATTTCTAGTACATTTATGTGTTGTCTGTGATTGAATCGGCATTTTTCGGTGGTCGACCAACAATGGGCTTGCATTAGACTCTCTAGTTCTTCAGGTGCACTGCGCATCGCTGATGGGGGGGCCAGCGCCCCCGAGGCCCAATCTAATCTCACATGTTCCCCACTGTGTTCACTATATCGGTAAAGTGTATGTGCAATAACTTCCGAAGTACAACAAGCTGCCCTGCCTCCACCCTGCAGTGAAGCATCGCTTGCGCCGATTCGGCAAGAAACGGGCATTCTGATGTTACTGTGCATAACTGGCAGACACAGACACATCCAAAGCAGCTCTTCACGAACACTTGGGGGGAGATAGTATTCCTTTTTGGGTTTCATCCTACCAATGAATTGGTAAACCTCTTGAAATAAAGACATTAGTAAGCGGCGATGCATGGCTGGGTGTACTAGGAGTCCTACTACTTTTTGTAGTAATTTTTTGGTTACCTTTTTTAGGTTACACACTTCAACGACTAATCCGCCAATCCCTTTTAGCTTTTCAATGGCTACCCCCACCCTACCACTTTCACTATCCACATTGGTACCCCAAGCTGTGAAGTTCGAGGCCTTAGTGAACTGCTTCTTTTCTGACACGGGAAGTCCAAGGTGCTTGTACTGATTCCGGCTTTTGGTGATCAGTTCTTCATCCCTGAACTTTTGTCGGCTACGTCTAGTTTTTCGGCCTGGAAGTATCTGCATCACGAGGTGGTCATCGATGTACAGTCCTTCAAGGGTGTGAGAAGCTGGCACAACTTTTTTGTATGCCAGGGTCTCATCATCCTGCATGGCTCCACAATCACGGAGAATCTGCATATGGGTTTCTTGTGCAAGTCAACAGCATTACAATCGCCCATAGGGATAACACGAAACGCCAACATGTACTTGCAACCCTTTTTTCCCCCCCAATCGGTGAATTTTCCGCCATCAAAAGGCTCACCAACACAATTTCTACCTAGCCATTCCTCAGTGTGCTTCAACAAGTAGAAAAAGTTGGATAGGTCATCTCCAGATCCTCTAATGGAAAACCCCTTTGGTAAGATGAGTTGGGTTAGTAGACTACCATGGGGTAATCTGGCCATTACAAGTCTACGTTCGAGTTCGTTCTGTGGACGCCGATCGAGGATGATCCTGTCAGTTTCAGCCTTATGGGGGACTGCAAAGAGACCACCGGAAATGACGTTCCCGGCTGCATCGTGCAACGCTTGTTCAACTGGTATCAAACAGGCCACACCTGTCTCAAGAAGTTTTCTGAAAACGGCTTCACGATCATGTGGGAGAACCTTGAAAACAGCTTTAGTGGGTGGATTAGGCGGATCATCGTGGGGTGCCCATTCATGCATGGTTTTGAATGCCTCAAGATGCTCACCCCGCAAAAAGTCTCTTGGGTCTAACACCCCAGCTTTAGTGGGTAGTGACATCCTATCTGGTCTGACATAGGTGGCATTATTCATTAGTTCTTCAAGGTTATAGCTGGCGTTGGGATAATTTGAATTATGCGGTCGGATCTTATGAATTATTTCACTTAATTGTTTAGTACCTCTGCTTAAAGGTTCATGGCATCTAAGCTGAGTATACTTATGAATTTGACGGTGCAACGAGTCTGCAAGTGCTCCATGCTGCTCAGTCCATGTGGCACCGAATGCTCGTCTAGCCAAGGTCAACTGGTCCTTTTCAGAGATTGGACTTCCTCCCTCAAAAAAGGTGAACAAACACCATAGCATTTGGGTCCATTCCCAGCTAACTTTACGGCCTCGTCCCTGACGAGCACCCTTGGTGCCACGGTCTGCCACAGCTGAAGCTGGCACGACCAGTCGGGACGGAAATAGGTTATTACCCTCCGGTGAAGAAGGGGTCCTATGCCCCAAATCTAAACTAGATTTTCCATGCATCTTTTGATAAAACCGGCCAAATGCACCTGATGATTTGGAAAGTGCTTCAAGAACCGAATTAGCTCCTAGTTTCATAGAAGACTCATTCATGCTATCACTGCGACTCAGTTCTGGGATTCGCCCTCCTTGCTGTCCTTGGTTTCGTCGGACTTTTTGTTCTTGCCCTTGCCTTTGCCTTTCTTGGTGTCCTTGCGGTAACTGGTCTCTGTGTTCTCTGGGGTGCTCGAGGCGGCATTCCCCGCATAGCTGGAATTGCGGAGCTTCTCTGTGTTCCTCTCCAGTTCGGCCATGCTCTTCAAATAGGACGTTACATGTCCTAGTTCCTCGACTGAGCCTCCGAATTTTGCTTTGTTCAGAGGGTCGTTGAGGTGGCATAGCAACCACCCCACTGACCAATCGCCGCCGTCCACTGCAGTTTGGTGCAGACTTTTGAGGCAAAGGACGACCTGCAAAGCTGCTCTTTCCCACTTCTCCTTCAGCATGAGCTCTAGCACTTCTGAAAACATGAAGTGGCACCGCTGCAGAGTCTTTTGTTTGCCCCATGGCACTCTTCGCGATCCTTCGTGGATGCGAAAGGGGCGGCCCTGGGCTCCCAGCTCCTTCTCCAGATCTCGGACATAGCGCTTCACATAGCGCAGTGGGTGACGCTTCATGCGCCTCTTTGACGCTTCGAAGCCCTCGACTGCTCGAGCAGCTCCACTCTTCTTCTTTCTTTCCTCTCTTCCAGAACTGCTCACGGCGCTGTCTGAAGTGCTGTCGTCGTCGCTGTGTTGGCGGCGACGCCCATGCTTTCGACGCTGGTCTTTCTGCAAATCCTTGTACACCTGGAGAGTCACCCAGGCTTTCAGCGGATCTTGCTCCGAGGCCATTGTCTTGAGCATCATTTGACGACTCTGGTTCTCTCCTGAGTCTCCCTTGTCTTTGATCTGAAGCAGAGAATGGCGGCCACCTCGAGAATGCTGCTTCTCCTTGCTGCGACCTTCTCCACGAGTACCACTGTCTTGCCATTTCTTTTTCAGATTCCCGAGTGTCAACTGCAGATCGGAGTCGCGGGAAGAGCTGCTCTGACTGCTCTCTTCTTCGCTGCTTGAATCCTGTGGTTGAGGGCGAGATAAACTCTTGCGTGCAGGGCGCCGTTTCTCGGCCTTGGCACTTTCGCCTGCAGACAAAAAGACCATCTCTGTCTCTGAAGCTAGGGCATCTTGCCCCTTTTCCAGAAGCTCTTCGGCACTCAACTCCAGTTTCAGCAAGCTCTGTTTCTCGCAAAAGGCCACAAACTTGCTTGGGGGGCACCCCAAAAGACAAAATGTCTTTCCCTTGTGTTCTATCTTTGTCATTCCTTCCGGCATCTCCTTGGCTGAATTCGTTCTGATCAAAAGTTGGAGCCATCCACTGTTGGAACCCAAAAGTAGGGCTTCTCTCCATGCTGGCCACTCACTGTCTACCAACTTCACATACCCTATCCTTCCAACTCCAGAGTGCTCCATCCGAACACTGCAATCTGTTCAGTGCTCAGCTCAAATCGCTCAGCCTCAGCCAAATAACGGATCCCTGCCAATTCAAGGCTAGACTCACGCCTCCACCTGATGCCCTGGAACTGACGGTTGTTGAGCTCTAGGATGCCTGCGTATGCCCTCACACCCAAAGCCCAGTGCAAACCAGCAAATCTTTGACCCCACCCTGGAATATCCCAAACAGCGTATACTCTGAATTCAGGATGGGCGATGTCAATGGCAGCTGGAATCAACCGGCAGCACCCCAATCGGGTTCCGCTATCACCCCAGTTGACCACAAAAACCGCTGGTCCTCCAGCCAGGGGGGTATCTAAGGCACTGTGCTGCGCGGCTCTCGTTGACACTCCACTGCCAGCGCTCTCCAGGTTATCTACTGAAGAAGCAGAAGGCGAACTGCCTTCTTCTATGATCTGAGGCCCCGCAGCAACAACCTCGCCTGCACCTCTTGAGCGGCGACCACAAGGGATGAACTTACTTAACCACTTGAGCATGAGTGCTAAGGAGTCATGACAGGTTGGTCATGCAACTATATATGGTATATATATAATATATGCCATCATCCTCTGAATAGAAAACCAATAAATCTGGAAAGTAACAGTTTGCCAACCAAACAGTCAGTTCCGCTGGAAGATTCCTCCCCATCATTCCAGCAACATGATCTTTGTTTGAACTCTGTCCTGTTCTCCCTGGCCAAGATCTATGGCCAACAACCAGCATCATGACTATCAATATTTATCAGTTACATGTTCTCAAGTCAGAGTATCTATATATCAACAAAAGTTCCCAATATTATATATTGATGCGTATCTCAACATATATATCAACTATATTCTGAATATTCCCATGATCAACATTGAATTCCCAATATTATATGTATATTATCAACTATGGTTCGAATATTCCCAGATGTTTCAGCGTGAAATCCCATCCAGTACTGGTTGGTGGTTTTAACCATCTTGAAAAACATGAGTTCGTCAATGGGAAGGATTCTCCCATATATTCTGGAAAATAAAATTCACGTTCCAAACCACCAACCAGAGTATTTTAGTACCCTCTGGTAAACTGTCCCATAACGAACTGGGAAATCACCATTTTATAGCTGGGTAGTCATCAACTATTTCGACTGGGCCATGTTCAATAGCTATACCCTCTGGTAATTTAAAATAGCTATTGAAAATTGCCATTTATAGTGGATTTTCCCATGAAAAATGGTGATTTTCCATAGCTATTTTGACATAACCAGGCCGGGTATTTGGACCCCCGATCTGTCGATATCTGTCGGCCAGACACCCAAGCAGCTGAGACAAATCGCTCGATCCACAAAGAGCTCCACGGTGCCAGCGCTCGATCCATGGGCGTTCAGGACACACCTGCGGGACGCGAAAAGTGTTTTAACCCGGGCCAGGGGGGCCCTAGCCACATGAGGATTTTACAACATGGGGGATAGCCACATGGGGATTATGAATGAGATGTGAATGAGATAATTATGAATGAAATATGAATGGGATATTGGTTTTTGATGTTTTTTGTCCATCTAGAAAATAAAACAGGTTGCCAACTGGAAAAAATCACCCGTTGTACCCTGGACTTCTCAGGTTTGTCGGTTTGTCGAACCCGAAATTTGTGGCGTCGGCGTTGACGCGTTGGAACATTCATATGGGGTCTATATCTATTATATATACCCAAATGTATCTCTATGCTGTTGTTCCTTTCATATCCTTTCACATTTGAATATCCTAAATCATCTAAATCTGTGATGGAACGTTCAAATCAGATAGGATGTGAAAGCAACAACAACATAGAGATGGGGGGCGCATATATTCCTGACAAGTTTCGAACTGACATAGAAAAACGAGCCACGAATTCGTACTATAAGGAGGAATGTGGTCAAGATTGGTCAACTCAATAATAATGGATACTATAAATCCTGGTGATTATAGATCATGGGATAGACTAAATAATAGATACTATAAATAAATGGGAGAGTGACTCAAGCAATTTAATAATCCTATCCCAAAAATCACCAGAAATTCGCATCATGGATATGGATCATGGATACCAAAAAGACCCATCCACTGTAGGCTTATGGCGCCAGGCCAAGCCATGAAATCCATGAAATCCATGGGACATCCGAGATTTCGGATGTCCCATGGGTGGCACCGTTGTTGTTTTTGTTTTTTAACCAAGGTTTACCTAAAGTTTACCGGTTTACTCCCAGATGCAAAACGAAAATTCTTTCAAGTGTTTGCGCCAACTAATTTCAAGTAGTGCAGATTACTGTAATCTATTTCCAATGATTATGCGAATTACTGGTTAACAATGATTAGCTGGCTTGCAATGTATATCAGGTATTAGACCACATCGCTGATTCATAATCTTACCCAATAATAAACCGCACCCAAAATCACCATAGATGGGTTGTAAAAACCATCCCCAAATGGTAGGTTTATGGCATTTCGTTTGCCACGTTATTCCAATGATCCATCAATTAAACATTAATCATCCACTGTTGCTGGTTCTACCCCCATGATTAACCATTGATTGACCTATCAATTATATAACCAATATATACCAATATAACCAACATGAAATGGGTATAACACCATTGGGCATCCATTTTTTAACCAGACTATAACCTTATTTTGATTACCCATGAATGAACTATATTGGGATGAGTGGGACAAAATGATCAACTTGTCAACTATATTCCCATTTCATCCCATGATTGCCGGTTAAATCCATATGTTACGACCTTATCAGACATTTTCGATACATTGGGATTATCCCACTAGAGATTCCCTATAAATTCCATTATATCCCCACTAGAAATTCATCTTATAGGGATATAATTTGAATCTATAGGGATTTTTTTTGTGTGATTTCCATTGGGATTCTCGGATTATCCCACTAGGATTATCTCATTGGGATAATCCCATAGTAATCCTAATAGTGAGATAATCCCACTATTGGAAAATCCCATAATCTCACCCAATGGGTATCCCACTATTAGGATGATCCCAGAGATTTTTCCCCAAAAAGTGACCCACTTTTTGAAAACGACGACACCGGCCGTGGAGGTCACAAACGTCACCTCTCGCCCAAGATCTGCAGGACTTCCAGCAGGGCCACTCGCTCTACGTCCCCATGGCGGCGGTACAAGCGCCCGTAGGCCTGGCGCTCCTGGGAAGGGACCGTAGCTGCTGGAAAAGCCCTGAGTGTTTCAGGAACATGTTGTATTTATATGTATTTATGTATTGTAAATGGATGTTTTAGGATGTTTCTAATGGAAGAACATCGAACAAACATCTACTATAGCTGGAGCAGTGTCCAAAGCTGTTTGATTGAGTTGAAACTGGGGAACATGATGGAACGTGTGGAATCTCAAAGAGAGTCAGCCTGATGAGCAGTTGCTCCAATCCCACTGGGCTGCGTCAACCGCAACACGAGCAGTGACCCCCCAATGATAGCCGGTTGGCAAACGGTTACACACAAACACACATATTTATTTATTTATATATATATAGATGGATATTATACACATTATACACATATATATATATATATATATATCTGTGTGTGTCTGTGGGGTTGTTGGAAGTTGATAAACCCTGAAAAGGGCGGCGCGATTCAAATTCTTCGGGCCAGCGACTCAGCGACCCTTGGGCGGAATCCCCATGATTTCATGGTGACGACTGGGGATTTCGTCCCCTTGGCAATCCAAGAATCCACATAACCCAGGTCAACGCTCAGGAGCCGATCTGCCTGGGCGATCATGTCCCCAAATTTCCATGGCTTAGCTGATGGAATCATATACAAATTTATGCATGTATATATATATATATGTATGATCATATATGTAGTAAACATGAGTAAACCATGGTTTGTACCTCCAAATGTAGGTTTTGCCTGCAAGATGTTCAAGGTTCCAGCAGAGCAAAGATGAGCAAAGTATCACTTTTTTCGGGGTGACGAACCAAATTCATCAACCCGGCTTGATCCAGAGTTGGCAATGCCAAATGTTGAAGGGGACACCCGCCCCAAGATAGAAGTCTTGGGCGGCTCCTGTGAAACATCTGCTTGGTGGTTGGGCCATGTTGGGCCACTCATCAGAATCTCAAAAAATCTAAAAGTTGGAAGATGGGATCATCCCCTTTTCAAGTATGAATCCCCAACCCTTCAAGACGCTCAACTGAAATACGTGCCAAAACACGTATGCCGCATGCCGAATAATATTCGCATATGTTATCATATGTTGTGGCGAAGCATTTCCTTGCCCTTTGGTTGCGATAATGGCAGTTAGCTTTCAGGCTGTCGGTGGCAGCCAAAGATGGTAAAAGTATCCATTTTTCGCATCCGACCTTCCGAGCTTCCAAAAACTGCCGTGCTGCATCTGTTTCCGCTTTCATGTTCCTTGCAGCCGTGAAGACCAACTTGCGCCCTGGCGGAATCATAGGATCTTCATGGATCTTCTTCCCAGATTTTACGTTGGCAAGATTGGGGTGTTAAAACGTTGTTCGCAAAGATTCAGCATTTGACATATCTCGACATTGCTTGGTCCTAAAGACTTCGATTTTTTTGATTGAACATCGGGAAAAATAAACATCTTAGTCTTATTACTGTATTATATTATTCAATTCAATGTCCCAGTAGATGTTGTGCCAAATTGAATAAAACATCAATGATCGGATCAATTAGGGTTTTCTGAACACGATTTGTTTTCCCCAAATTTCATCATTTCCGCCTGCCATGGCCATGAAATATATGGCCTGTCCCACTATAATTAGAAACGATAGAAACCTCCCCAGCCAAATTTTCAGGGCCTGCCATCGCTCCGGTGCCCTCTCCGCGACAACGCAGGTCCCATGACAAGACTCCCAGCGCGCGCAAGGCCCAAGGACTTGATGTGTCGGTGCGACGCCGTTGCCTTCCAGGCCCCATTTTGAAAGGGCTCCCAACAGAGCTATGATCAGCTACAAGGGACTATATCAATGGGCGAAATATAGTGGTAAGATGACTCATTTGCCGTGTAGCTATAATTTACCAACATTTAATTGGAGCAACCCTGTTTTGGCGGCTTACAAATGAAGATACAAAGGTGTTGACCAAAATTTAGCACCCCCAAAACAAATGGAAGAGTTGGAAAGCAGGAATTTACAGGGAAAACATCATCGAACTAGCATCCTGGAAACACTGTTCAGCATCCTGGAAATGAGGGTTATCATAGGGATGATTGAAATCAACCAGGCTCATTTTTCCGATTTTCCGGGCATCATGAATACAAGTATTATAGCTCCGTGATGGTTGTGCAAAAAAGCAGAATGGGAATCCAACCCAAAGGCAGGATCAAATAAGCTGCTTCTTCAACCAAGGTGGTGGCCACTCCCCATAGTTCGACTCGTTTTTGACTCAATATCAAGTCTTACATGGGATTTGTGCTAGTGACTGCTAGTGAATTTTGTAAAGCCAAGTTAATTTACAGTAGATGAGGATTGATAATTAGGATCTTTCCCTTCGGCAATCGTCTGGGAAATCCCGAATGAAAAATGGAGCTTTATCTTTGTAAAATCAGCAGATTTCCCAGCCATGTTTGATGACACCGGATGGTATAAAAATCAATCTGCAGCTCCGTGCCGGTCCGTGCCCATTACAAGTTCATTTTCAGCGCATGACATAGCCCTCCATTTTACATATCCCATTATGTAGCCAAGATATGAATCCATCAACCTACCCGGTTTACAATTCATATCAATCTACAGCAAACCATGTCTTTTGCCATCTCTCATTAGGGCTTTCCGCGAAAAAGTCCCAGCATGAAAATGCCTTAAACATCCTCAATATTAATATTAACCAACATTAACCAATACTAACCATCATACTACTGGTCAATTCAAATATTGGTTGATATTGGTGAAAATATCATGTGATAGTTAATTATTTATATAATCAATAGCTGGTTATCCCCCCATATATCAATATATCATCAATATTGACCATCAAATCCATTCATTGAATATCATAAATCAATAGGCTGGTTAAGTATGGTTAACCCGTCAAATATCATAAACCATCCATATCCAAAATCCATCCATCACTCCACCCTGCCTCAAGACCTCCCTGGCCGCGCTGCGCGCGAACTCTCCTGAGGCTGGGACCACCCCCAGGGCCCGTAACAGCGGCGCTTGCCAGACCAGCCCCAGATCTGCCAACTGGCCGCGCAGGTCACACGAAACCCGGTGAGTTCTTGCAGTTTGCCAACTGGAAGGCCATGACAGACATGACAGATGATAAAATCCTTGATTCATTCATCTTTGTGGATTGAAGAAAATATCACAAAATAGGTCATTATATGTAAATATCATGTCAAACCATGCAAAACCCAGATAAAAATCATTAAAAATCCATAAAACGTCCCAATCTTCACATTCTCCACCCATCTGCCTGAAAGCTCAGCAGTTCCTGGGCATACTGCGCTCGCGGCAGCCGCCGCTCGAAAGGCACCGTGAAGTCCCGCAGGGCGCGGCAAAGTCGTCGCAGGTGGCGGCCCCAGGGCCTCTTTTTGGGGCCGAAAAATGGGACGGTTTTAGCTTCCCAAGAATCCAACAGATTGAATGGTGGTTAATGGTGGTTAATGGTGGTTAATGGTGGTTAATGGTGGTTATGGAAAGTTTGTTGACATTTTTTTCTTGGAAAGTTGGGACATGTTGGGACAGTTGCCACTTCAGTCAGTTATAGGAAAAGTTCTTTATATGGTTGATGGAAAGTTATGGGAAAGTTATGGAACAGTGAAGAATCTTTATTGGAAAATTGACCTGAAAAGTTCCAAAAGGCCTTGGCGTGGCCTGACTTTGCAAAGTTGCCACTTCCGTTGAACCTGGGCTGATGCCGGCCTCAACACTTCTTCGCGCCACCAGGGTGGCATCTCTGAAGTGCTCCTGCCACCTTCGGGCGATGGATGTGATTGGATCATCCGGATGTGGTGGGAATGCTATGGCGGGGAAGTGGAAATGCTTCGTATTGATTCATATTGACATACCCATTGCTAACATTTACCATCAATATACCCCAGTCATGTTAGCATTAATATACCAGCACCATGGATCCGTCATGGGATATATTGACATACTGATCTTCAGCACAGAGATCATGTTTGCTGCATGTACCTGCTCCCGTGTGGAGATACTCCCCCAGTGATCTAGGGAACCGACTAGTCGATCCAGCAGTGCTGGAAGCTGCTTGGAGGATCATCCCACTTAGTAACTGGTGAAAACAACCCTGGTTAGTACCCTCTGGTAAACATACAAAAAAACTATTGAAAATGGCCATAGAAATAGTGGATTTACCCATGAAAAATATGGTGGTTTTCCAGTTCGTTATGGGACAGTTTACCAGGCCGGGTAAGTCTATGGGATATGCTGATCCTAGATGATGATCCAAGGGGCTCACGGCATCTCACGGCCGCCACCCGGCCGCGCGCCTCTCGCTAACGCACCCAAGAGCACAGCAGGGGTGTCGTCACTCAGCCGCGCGCGAATCAGACTCTGGTGCTGCCACAGCACCTGGCTGTTCAGGCTTGGTCCAGTTTGGTCCACTCAGTTTGGTCCACTGGAAATGTGGCTTACTTTAACTAACTCATAGTTTTCATGGATGTTGGTGGATATTTCATGCTAGAAAACCATAGTTTTTGACCAACCAATAGTGCCCGAACTAACCAACATCAAGTCATGGGACCCGCCAAAGGTGACCCGAATGGCTCACCATTGGAGGGTTTATTCCATAAATGCATATAGTATATATATATATCCCCCATTGCATACCCACTATTCTCGGTTTTATACCCCAATGTTGTGGGTTATATAATAAATAAGAGTTTAAAACAAATTTTAAGGTCGGCTGCATCATCATTAAGCCCTCATATTCCCATTAGAACCCTATTGTAATCTGATAATCCCCTTCTAATCCAAATGTATTCGGGTGACTGAAGGAAAATCCAATTTATAACCAGCTATAACTCAAGAAAAGCTTTAAAAAAAACGATCAAAAATCCGTTTGTTTTCAAGAAAATAACCATGTATAACCACTTCAAGACATGTATATCCAAGATACTAATTTTAAACAAATATATATATATACCATTTGGTTATTTAACACAGCCATGGAAAATCACAATTTTTAATGACGGTAAGCCATCTATAAATTAGTCATCTATACCATGGCTATGTCCGTGGTGTTTCCCATGGTGAAACCACTGGCACGCCTGGCGAAAGGCGTGAGGAGCCATGAGGCGTTCGAGGGAAAGCCTGGGAGGGCCCTAGGGTAAACGTTTACTAGATTAATATGATTAATGTGGGTAAAACAAGGCCATAAACCAGCCATGACTGGGAATGGTTTATACCACTTATTTATGGTGATGACTGGGGGATGGTTTATTATTATTGTTTTACCCACATTAGTACTAGATTAACGATTAATATATATTTTTTTAAAAAAAAAAACTTTCTGTGATTAGTACCATGATTAGTACTAGAATAATATGATTAATAAGTAACCTGATGTGGAAAAAACACCATTTGTACTAGATTATATAATATTATTAGTATTAATACTACCCTACTAGGTAGTAATAATAATATGAATAATGAATTAGTGAAGGACTAATTATTCGATTACCATATCAATAGTGAAGCCCTAAATATGGTAATGTTGGCGTAAATGGAATACTTGTAGTAGTAGTTCCATTAGTTTAAGGGCTTAATCATGGAATTACCTAATATTCTCCAATTACTTAATATTCTCTATTGATGTGAACAGTAATTTATCGCATTATATAATGTTCTGTGACAATAGTAATAACACTGCTGTTACCATGCATCATATTTATCAGTCATTATCAGTAATTACCATTCATCACCCTCATTAATTATCACTGTACTGATGTGTCGAAGTAATAATCGTAGTGATTATTATGATAGCAGTTTGTTTGCCCTAATGATAATGAAATGATAGTAAACAGTTCTTACTATCTATATATATATATATCATACTTACTCCTAGAATAATATGATTACTACGCTGCTGCTACTACTACTACTGCTACTACTACCACCACTACCACTACCACTACCACTACTACTCCTACTGCTACTCCTACTTCCACTACTACTACTGCTGCTGCTGCTTCTACTACTACTACTACTACTGCTACTACTGCTACTACTCCTGCTGCTGCTACTAGTAGATGATATCATTATTAGTTACTCTCTCCATTATTAAGTACTATTCTATAAATATATATATATATTACTACTAAATAAGTAATAATGATATGATAATTGAAGCCCTAATGGGGAAGCCCTAATGGGATTGAAACCCTATCATAATATCTCATTACCGTTATATTACAATATTAGTGCTAACGGTATTACTGTAGATAGTAATAATGTGAGTAATTATAATGTTAATATGGTAATAATAGCTATTAGAAATCATTATCATGTCAGTTTACTGCTATGTTATTCGTACTACTACTATAATTCCCATTACTATCACGTTTATGTATATATATATATATATTATGTTTATAATTCTTACTATCATAGTAATCGTTATGATGTCATTATTGTTGGCATCACATTATAGAAATAACAATACTACTATATAATGATAGCAATAGGGATGACAATCGTAATCGTAGTAACAATTGTAAAACAAATTATGACTATATGATATCCCACGATTATTACTTATATTACTATAATTATGAGCCTGCAATAATGGTTTTATGAAATGGTCGGGAATGACTACCACTACCATCATTATTCCCATTATTACCATTATCACTATTGCTATTCTCACTATTAATTCTGGCGTCAGAAGTAGTGTGGACGGTTTCATGGCCCCAAAACAATGGGTTTGAAAAATTCGATGTTAGTTTTCAAGCGAACCTAGCCACTGGAAACGGCAACCAGGAGGAGATTTACAAATATTGATCCGCTGGAATCAAGAGATCCGTGATAGCCCGTGCAGGATATTGATACCTAATGATGTTTTATATTAAATATACATATTAGTTATATTATGATATATTATGTATTGATAGTGATATAAAATGAAATGATATTGATACCTAATTGATACCATACTATCTAATGAAATCTAATTAGAAGCAATCGAGCTTTGTGATAATTTTGATGAAGAGGTGGTACCTCTGGATCCCTCTGGAAATTGATGACAATTGGCGAGTTTCCCATTGATATGCCATTTTTTAGGGCCGAATACATGCGAATACAAGGTACCTCTGGTAATTTAACAATTTAATAGGTTTCTGCGGAAAATCATCCTTATAACAGCTAAATTTGCTAAATCATCGAACTAAATTGGCAATTTCCCCTTACCAAGTCTTGGCCCAAATAGTTGGCTTCTGGTGGCTTCATGTGGTTTCACTAAACGTCTCATTGAACAAAAGTGGTTTCAAACGAATCAATGTTACCACAAGTCCACAAGAAAGCCTTGCATGAAAAACACAATGGAAATGATGGTGAAAGAAGCGGTTTCACGATATTCACCCCCCTTATATGAGGATTAAAAAACAACATTTTGTGATATCATACGGTCCCAAATATGTGGTTTCATCAACCGCGAAACCATGATTTCTGGTGTTGCACTTGGATTTCATCAGAGAAAAAGAAACGGAACAAGTCCTGGTGTACGTTTGGGAAAATATGTGTTTTTCCAAAGCCAAGGCGCAGCATGGAAGCAGTCTCCACAGGGTCAGCATGAGAGATCGTCGGTCCTGCTGATGGCCAACCAAAACTATGGAAAATCTGCATTTTTAATGGGTAAATCAACGATAAAAAGGCAATTTTCAATAGCTTTTTGTATGTTTACCCCAGGGTAAACCTGCAAAAATAGGTTTTCTTGCCAACCAAAATTGGAAGGGGAAAAACTACGGCGGTTTGGATCTTTAATGGTTGTTGGTTTTCTGGCGAAATGTTACTCAGAAGATGCTTGGCTTGTGCGTCGTTTAAAGCAATTCAGGGAAATTGGGACCAACATGCGGTTGGGGCTTGACATTATGGGTTAAGACTTTCCATTAGTATTCTCCCCACGGGGTACCGACCAATGGCGTACAAAAGCAAAAAAATAAGCAGGTTGGTTTGGTACCCTTTACCGAATGTGTTTGTTCAATGGGACTTACCCTTCGACAAATTGGATAAGGACATCTACCAACCAAAAATCCATGACCACATGGCTGAAAGTATGAACAAATCTCCCAAAAATTGGAAGTTCAATGGGATAATCATCCTCGCTGGGGGATTTTCCAGCAAGCCATGGTACATGTTTGATTACTCGCCAGGGTACCGAAAGTATTCGGCTCAATGGAAAATTGCCAATGTTGATCTAGAAGTTTCACGATGTGCCCATGTTCATACATCAGGATAAGTTACCAAAGGGCATCTCTTGATCGAAAAAACATTCGATTACACTACGATCTGTCACGATTGCGCCCCAACCGGATGGTTGCTTGTAGATCTAAGTCATCAATGTTGCTGGAAATACTGTGGATGGTTGCGAAATCCCTCACCAGTTCGTTGGTGATCCTTTCAACATTTTTCCACCATCCTTTCGGTGGTGCAGGATTTCTTTCATCCACAGTTTCCCCACGGTGTCCTGCATGCGCAGTAGCGTGGGCCACTAAGTCCAAAGGCACCAGGGCTTGAAACGGCGTTCGCCTGACAGATCTGACAGTGGGCAACAGAGAAACCCTCCAAAGAACATGAAAAGAAAGTGGGATTTCAGGGGGTTATCTATTTTTAATGGGATATGAAGTGGTTGATGGGAACATCAATGGGAATATTCATGGGATACATCATCAACAATCTGAGATTTGTGTGTCACCTGTGTGTCTGAAAATGGTGTCAAACCCATAAAATTGCCATTGAATGGGGAGCCTGGGCCTAATGACTAGCGATACTCGGATAGCCATGGCCCATAGTTGGCCTGCTTTTTTGACACAGTGAATCTTCCATCATCCAACTCCCTGAACATTAGGGTTGGGTTTTATGGCTAGGCAAGAAGCCACGGAAACTGTTGCATATTTTTTGGATATAAATGCGATTGGATAACATGGGATTTTGGCCCGTAAGCCACAGCTGAAGTTGGATACTATGGATTCATAGATGGGATCAATGGGTGGACATGTTCCATGTCAGACAATATAATGTGACATCGTCCAATTCCATAAGTTACTCAGAGGGGATGATAGATCTACAGGACACCCGAATGGATAGCTCTTTTTGGATCACCAAGATTCACAGGTGCATTGCCCTGGTGATATGAAATTGACCCAAATGGACCCCAATCAGGCATCAGCCATAGCATATTCTACAATACATCCAAACATAATCATATTTATATATATATATGTATTTATTTATTTATTTATTTATATTTAGATTTAGATTTATAGTTATATTTAATTATATATATATACATCAACATATGTTTATATATATATGTGTGTGTGTGTATCGACATGAGTCGAGTTGGTCGCTTGAGTAGCATTGAGCAGCCCCCTTGGCTCCTTGGCTCAAGGCTGGTCAACCTACCGTTGAAAGGGACGCCTCAGGATGCTTGTCAGCAGCCACACCGTTTCCACGCAGTCCTCCTGAAGCAGAGGACCCAGCGATCAGCCGACGGCCATTTTGGGGCCATTCTGGGATAGCTACAGCTACCCCAATCCTAATCTCACGTGATCAAATTCATCCAATCCCCATATTCCCATGTTTACCATTTGTGTTGCTTGAATCCCTTTTTCTGGGCTAAATATGATCATACAAATATCCTTTGTGCCGCCTCTCTGAGTCTCCACTCACTCCACGGCCATGAGATCTCCTTCTGGTAGCTTAACAGAGCTATTGAAAATGGCTTATGAAAATTATGGATATTGATTGATCGTAATTATATGTTCATGGTGGATTTTCAATCATGTAACAAATTGAGATACCGGGTAACCATTGTACCGTACTCTGCTCCTGTGGCCACTTCTCACGGCTCTTCCACAGCGCCGACATGAACGCTCGCCTCGCAAAGATCATTGGACTCGGACCATTGTAGGAACATTTCGTCCACAACCCCTACAAAAGACTTAAAGATAGACAAACAAAATCTGACTAAACTATGATTCTATCTTTTTTGGGGCGTTACTATACTCATAATCTCTCTCCATCGCCATCTCTATACTAATAGACCGTTGTCTGTAGTTTGTTGAAGTTTTGGAATGCCCGAAATGTGGCATGCAACCTGCTTGCCAAACCCCGGGGATGAAATCCTAGTGATTGTGGAAACGCTCTCGTTGCGTCAGATGCCCCCTGGGGAAAAAAATATAATATATATATACACATATATAGACAGATTTATTTTATCTATGTGTTTATATATTTATTTATTTGCATTTATATTAAAACTACGCATGTTATCATCTATAACTATCTATCTATCTATCTATCTACCTATCTATCTATCTATCTATCTATCTATCTATCTATCTATCTATCTATCTATCTATCTATCTTCATATATGCACATAACCCCATCGTTGATCAAATCCAACATTAAACCACCTATAGGTACCAGAGCAACCAAAGCACCACATGGGCGGACGCACAGCTCGCAGCAGGGCCAAATGCTCCAGCAACTGCAACGACCTGGGGAAAAAAAAACTGTGGTCTTCAGCCGCAAAAATGGTGATGTTCACTACATTATTATGACATTTCACCATCAAAACATATCAAAACATATCAAAACACATATCAAAACTGGGATTTGACATCAACATTTGGGATTTAAATGATTTAGCCATCAAAACATATCAAAAACGTGTGGGGATTCAACTTGATTCAACCAGCAGAAACCTCCATAACGCACGACGTGCACCTTAACAGCTCCTGCGGCTCCAAGCCCTGCGCTAACCTGGGCTCAGACTCTGCGCATTTACTGGGCTAAGATTACTATAGGATTATTGGTATTATGATAGGATGACTACTAGGACTATTAGGATTCTATTCCAATAAGATTACCCTCTGGTTATTTAACATAGTCATGGTATAGATGGCCCATAGAAATAGATGGTTTACTTGGGTTTACCTATTAATACCATGGTGATTTTCCATGGCAAACTGTTAGTCATAACCAGACGGTAACAATGGATGATTGGGATGACATTCCAATATGAGATGGGACCGTTTCTAAGTGAATAACTTACGTATCAGGATGAAAAATTGGGTTTTTTTCGGTCCCCACTCGTATTTTGTTGGATTATAGTATACTAACTAGCTAACTAGCTAATTTGCAAGATCATAGGTTCCAATTCATAACCTATAGCGTTGAAATGGCTTTTATAAACCATAACAATCAGTTCCCCGTAATCATCTTACGGCTTATCATTAAGCCTTTCCAATAGTATTCATTTAATCCCTTCTTCCTATTACTAAAACTCCCCAGATAAAAAGAAAATAGGATTGGTGTGGCACTTCCGTTTTTTTTTGGTTCGAAATCCAGCTTTTGGCAATTTTTTATATAATTTTGTCATACTAGTAAGGGAATTAATCAAATTTGAAATCGTTTTTTTTAATTATTATTAGGGTGTTTCATTGGAATATTGGGGGAAAGCTTCGAAATCCAGCTTTTGGCAATTTTTTATATAATTTTGTCATACTAGTAAGGGAATTAATCAAATTTGAAATCGTTTTTTTAAATTATTATTAGGGTGTTTCATTGGAATATTGGGGGAAAGCTTCGAAATCCAGCTTTTGGCAATTTTTTATATAATTTTGTCATACTAGTAAGGGAATTAATCAAATTTGAAATCGTTTTTTTTAATTATTATTAGGGTGTTTCATTGGAATATTGGGGGAAAGCTTCGAAATCCAGCTTTTGGCAATTTTTTATATAATTTTGTCATACTAGTAAGGGAATTAATCAAATTTGAAATCGTTTTTTTAAATTATTATTAGGGTGTTTCATTGGAATATTGGGGGAAAGCTTCGAAATCCAGCTTTTGGCAATTTTTTATATAATTTTGTCATACTAGTAAGGGAATTAATCAAATTTGAAATCGTTTTTTTTAATTATTATTAGGGTGTTTCATTGGAATATTGGGGGAAAGCTTCGAAATCCAGCTTTTGGCAATTTTTTATATAATTTTGTCATACTAGTAAGGGAATTAATCAAATTTGAAATCGTTTTTTTTAATTATTATTAGGGTGTTTCATTGGAATATTAGGGGAAAGCTTCGAAATCCAGTTTTTGGCAATATTTTATACAGATGTTAATAAGATTAATAAGGGATTTAATCAAATTTGAAATCGTCGTGTTTGTTATTTTTATTATTATGGTTTTTCATTGGAATATTAGGGGCACCCTAATACAAAATACCCCCTAATAGTAAAAATAGATCACCGTGTTTACCATGTGTTATGGGGTGCTTTAGTAATGGGGAGAGAGGATTACCATCTGGTTATTTAACATAGCTATGGAAAATCCATTGTAAATGGAGGTTTGACTGGGAAAATCATCTATAAATGGGCCATTTTCATCAATTTTCCATAGCTATGTTAGTCATAACCAGATGGTAGATATGAATCCCCTCCCCATAGTGGCTCCAACAATCCTATCCTCAGCTGGGCGGCTCGTCATCGATGTGTGGCTGGAGCGCTTGTACCACGCCCACATCCCACAAAGCACCTTTGAGGACCGGAGAACGGAGAAACTCCGGGAAAATCCACAATTCGTCATGCCTTTCAAAAGTCCATGGTGTTTGGATGTGTTTACTATTGAACATCTACAGTACAGGAAGCCGTGGGTTTTATATAGTTTTTGCCACGTTTTTATGGTTGAACATGGATGAAACTATGGCATTTTTCCTGCAAATCCAAGGCCGACCAACTGCGTGGGATGAACCCTTCAATGGAAGTAGGCAAGTGGATTACCTTATATTTGAGACCACATCAACTGTATCATTATCAGTATATATCAGTATCATGTACATCAGGGCCTATCAATGCCAAGCATCCTTCAATCCATCGGCAATTAGTTCACCAAACAAAGGCCAGGAAACACAGCGAAGACTGAACAACTTTGTATTATGATAAACAGTGTGATAAACAAAAACATTTAAAAAAAACTCAACAATACATCAGGTGTTGTGTTGAGTTGTCAGTTACACACCCAACCCTCGTCAGGTTTGGTGGTCTTGATCGCCAACCACTTTTACTGCGATTCCAGTCAACCATCAATCCCAACCATATTTGGCGAGTAAAATCATCCATGAGTCCATGATCACACTTACCTCTGGTAATTTAACGTAGCTATTGAAAATGGCCATTTATAGTGAGTTTTCCCATTAAAAATTGTGATTTTCCATAGTTATATATAGTTATGTTAGTTTACCAGAGGGTAATCCATGATTTGAGTTGGTTGATTGGTGAACTCCGATCTTTTTGATGACTGGACCATGGTTTATCTTGCTTCTATGAAAGATGTTTTCCGTTCAAATCGGTGGTTGGTCGCTTGCTGTTTTATTGGACTGACCAAGACCTACCAAGAAAAGTGCCCTGAACATCAACTGGGACCTGGGTCCTGAGTCAAGCGAGCCACGATTCCATTGGTCAACCCGGGTGTTCAGAAACTCTCGGATAGACCTGCGACACCGGGGCGATCCATGGTGCGTTTTGCGGGGAAGCACCTGCTCCAAGTGATCCAAAAGTGGGGAAATATGGGGAACCGAATCAACAAACATTGAACATTGCTGTATCCAATTGTATAATTCAAATCTCCTTTGAATATCTCTGAATGCGAGTGCATGTCAAAACAGATGATGTCACTAGCAATCATGGAAAAGCAGCCACAAAGCGCACAAAGGAGTTGATGAACGAACGCACTGATCTAGAGGACAAATGTGTATGTATATATATATAGACACATATACACAAATATACATATATACATATATACACAAATATACATATATACATTTAAATATGTACACATATATACATATATATATATATAGGCATATATATATATGGACATATACATATATACATATATACATATATACATATATGCATGTATACATATATACATATATACATATATACATATATACAAATATACATATATACATATATATACATATATATATATACATATATATACATATATATACATATATATACATATATATACATATATACATATATATATATACATATGTACATATTTACATATATACGTATATACATGTATACATATATACATATATATATACATATATATATATATACATATACATATATATATATATACATATATACATATATATACATATATATATATGTGGAGGGGACCTTTATGTATAGAATGACGGGGTTCTGAAACCACAATACTGGCACCTGCAGCTCACTTTTTTGGGAAACAAATGTTCTCACAAATGAACATGGGTCAAATTTTAAGACTTGAGGGATCACAGGTTTTTAGTTATTGTCAGGTGAAGGTCTCTAGACTTCTCCACAGCTTCTTGCCCTCCCCCCTCTCCACCTACAAAGGAGAAAGACGTAGAAAGGGGGTGAAGCAGGTGGAAAGTTGTGGGTGGAAGGGTAGGTGGAAGGGGTGGATACGGTTGGAGAGGTTGGGTGAAGATGATGCTAGGGTGATGCGAGGGTGGGGCGAGGTTGGAGCGATGGTGGAATGAAGGGTGGGGTGTGGAGAAGGTGATCAAAAATTGATACCAAGTACAAGGATACATCTACTGTATTTCTTCACATCCTTTGCGCGATCCACTCCTTGGGATTCTCTTCTTCCCTTTTCACTTTCCAGCGGCTTTTTCTCTTCTCTCCCCCTCTCCACCCTTCTACATGTCCATCTCCGCTCAATACCCTCATTCCTCTTTCCGAAAAGAATCTTAGGGGCAGAAAGTGTGGAGAGTAGTGAGCAGGGATGGAAAGCGGAGAGAATTAAATGAAGTTGGGGTGATGGGCGGGGTCACGATGAAGAGTTGGGCGGTGGGCGTAGCGAAAGGCAGATGGATGGAGAAAAAGAACATGTACATCAAATAGATGCAAGCAATTCATCCTGACTGCTTTCTTATCTAGCCGTTTCTTTCTTCAAAACTACTTTAAAGTTCAATTGTGATTGCCTTTTCCAGCTCCAGCTTATATTTGCTTGCAAAGATCAAAATTAAAATGTATGTCTACTTTCTTTTTTGGACATACTTTTCAATGTGCATTGGAACAAGTCTCTTAAGACATGATTCAAAAGCAGCAGTGCCATTACAAAGCATAGGGTGGACTAAGGCACTTTGCCTCTCAGGCAATGTAAAAGTGCATGCTTTTCGTTGCTTTTTCTGTGAGGGGGGAGCGAGGGCGGAGCGAGGGTGGAGTGAAGGGTGAAATGAAGGGTGGAGTGAAGGGCTGAGAAGGTCGCCAAAAATTGATACAAACGATAAACGATGCATATTTATTTCGTTTTTTGCTTGATCCACTGCTTGTGCTCCTTCCCTTGCCTTTTCACTTCTCCGCAAACTTGTTCTCTTCCATCCCCCTCTCCACCCTTTACATGTTCATCTCTGCCTCCACTCAACACCTGCATTCCTGTTCTGAAGATAAGGTGCTAGGGGACAAAGGGGTGAAGAGGAGTGAGCATGCATGGAAAGCGGAGAGGGTTAAATGAAGTTGGGGTGATGGGCAGGGTCGCGATGAAGGGTTGGGCGGTGGGGTGTAGTGAAAGGCAAATGGGTGGAGAGAAACAAAAATACGATACATACATAAACAGTTCATCCGGAACGGAAAATGCAAAAAAAATGCAACTTCCAACTTGCGACGTTGCATTTTCTCCGCTGCATTTTTTTGCAATTTTGATCAACTTTTGTATTGTTTTTACGAAAAAAAAACGTAAAAAATGCAAACAAAAATGCAACGGCACCAAAACAAATGCAACGGAGAATGCGAAAAAATGCAACTTCCAAAGTTGCATTTTCTGAGTTGCATTTTTTTTGCAACTTGCGACGTCGCATTTTCTTAGCTGATTTTTTTCCTTTTCGAAACTTGCGACATTGCATTTTCTAATTTGCTTGTATTTGGAAAGCTCCTCCAACAAGCAACACATTTAGGGGCTGGCAAACTGAGAAAAATCTCACTCCCAACCCTGAGTCTCCAAAACTAGTAAATTAACTAATTTAGTAAATTTACTAAAAGGGAAGAATTTACGTATTTTTTTCTCCAGTTTTCTTGATGTTAGTAAATTTTGTGAAAAACCAAAAGTGCATCATAGTGCATCAAAAGTGCATCGACCGTGCATTTTTTTCTTAGCATGTTTGATTGAAATTGTGATTTTGTAACACAAATGCAGCAGCATTTTTTAGATTTAGTGAATGTTGTTTTAGTTCACAATGTGACAATCCAATTTTTCCATAACAAAGGATTGGTTTTGTCACATACTTGTATGTTTAATGGATATGGCCAAGTAAAGCCAGAATCTTTGCAAGTGACCAGTCACGTAAGGACTTTTTATAGATTGCCAAAAGTAAAGTCAATATTCTCAGCACAACCCATCTCAAGTAAATTCTCTGATGGAAACATGTCTACCCTAAGTCTCCAAAGCTAGTAATTTCACTAATTTAGCAATTTTACTGATCCAGAAGATTTTGCATATTTTTTTTTGTGGATTTTTGCAGAATTAGTAAAATGTAAAAAAAAAGGAAACGTGCATCAAAAGTGCATCAAGAATGCGCCAAAAGATGTGTGATAGCTTTTCCGAATTTCCGTGAATCTGATAGTGGAGACAGAAGGAATGTCCAAATGTTGTGAGGAATGTGAAGAAATTAGCATGTGGAACCTGTATAAGTTTATGTCCTTTGAGTCCTTTGCTGCAAAATGTAAATACCATGAAAGAAAAACAAAATTTCTCCCAGTGACTTCTCAGGTAAAAGTAGATGTTCTGAAGTAAAGTCATCTTCGCAAACGATTTCTGAAGAAAAAAAATTATGAAATAAATTCAATGTAATACATATTGAAGGTATATACTTGACGTTATTTTGGCTCGTTGGCTTTTGCGGTTTCTTGGTTTTTGCATTTTTTACTTTTGAGTTTATTTGCATGCTTTTGTGAGAGGAATTGACATATGTTTTCAACAAGTGTCCTAATTAGCCCTTTTTTGGGCTCTGAAAACAGTATTTCAGGACACTTGTTGAAACCTATTCTCCCACTATATCTACTTGATTTGTGTTTCACCACGTTTTCCATGACTGTCACGGTTCTGCCTCAACATACGTTCCATATGGTCACAAGATGCATGTTGCCCAGTATTTTTCTCAGCCAAATCTTCTCCACGCGGACCTCCAAAATAAAATAAACATAATAAAAAAAATAAAAATAAATAAAATAGATATTTATTTTATTTATTTTATTTATTAAAATTTGGAGCTCCTGAGAAAATAAATAAAATAAATATTTATTTTATTTTTTTTATTTTCTCCGGAGCTCCAAATTTTAATAAATAAAATATAAAAAATATATATTTATTTTCTCAGCCAAATCTTCTCCACACAAACCTCCAAAATGAAATAAATAAAATAAATTAACTAAAAAAAATTAAAAAAATAAATAAAATGAATATTTATTTTATTTATTTTATTTATTAAAATTTGGAGCTCCTGAGAAAATACATAAAATAAATAGAATAAATATTTATTCTATTTATTTTATTTATTAAAATTTAGAGCTCCTGAGAAAATAAATAAAATAAAAAAAATATATTTATTTTATCTATTAAATTTGTGAGCTCCTGAGAAAATAAATAAAATAAATAAAATAAATATTTATTTTATTTATTTATTTATTTTCTCAGAAGCTTTGAAATTTAATAATCAAATAAATAAAATAAACATTTATTTTCTCAGCCAAATCTTCTCCACACAGACCTCCAAAATAAAATAAATAAAATAAAAAAAATAAAAATAAAATAAAATAAATAAAATAAATAAAATAAATAATTATTTTATTTATTTTATTTATTAAAATTTGGAGCTCCTGAGAAAATAAATAAAATAAATATTTATTTTATTTATTTTATTTATTAAAATTTGGAGCTCCGGAGAAAATAAATAAAAAATAAAATTAAATATTTATTTTATTTATTTTCTCCGGAGCTCCAAATTTTAATAAATAAAATAAATAAAATAAATATTTATTTTCTCAGCCAAATTTCTCCACACAGACCTCCAAAATAAAATAAATAAAATAAATAAAATAAATAAAATAAATAAAATAAATATTTATTTTATTTATTTTATTTATTAAAATTTGGAGCTCCTGAGAAAATAAATTAAATAAATAGAATAAATAATTATTTTGTTGATTTATTTATTAAAATTTGGAGCTCCTGAGAAAATAAATAAAATAAATAAAATAAATATTTATTTTATTTATTAAAATTTGGAGCTCCGAAGAAAAAAAATAAAATAAATAAAATAAATAAAATAAATAAAATAAATAAAATAAATATGTATTTTATTTATTTTATTTATTTTATTTATTTTCTCAGGAGCTCCAAATTTTAATGAATAAAATAAATAAAATAATTATTTATTTTATTTATTTTATTTATTTTCTCCGGAGCTCCAAATTTGAATAAATAAAATTAATAAAATAAATATTTATTTTATTTATTTTATTTATTTTATTTACTTTATTTACTTTATTTATTTTATTTATTTTCTCCGGAGCTCCAAATTTTAATAAATAAAATAAATATTTATTTTCTCAGCCAAATCTTCTCCACACAGACCTTCAAAATAAAATAAATAAAATAAATAAAATAAATAAAATAAATATTTATTTTATTTATATTATTTATTAAAATTTGGAGCTCCTGAGAAAATAAATAAAATAAACAAAATAAATATTTATTTTATTTATTTTATTTATTAGAATTTAGAGCTCCTGAGAAAATAAATAAAATAAATAAAATAAATATTTATTTTATTTATTTTATTTATTAAAATTTGGAGCTCCTGAGAAAATAGATAAAATAAACAAAATAAATATTTATTCTATTTATTTTATTTATTAGAATTTAGAGCTCCTGAGAAAATAAATAAAATAAATAAAATAAATATTCATTTTATTTATTTTATTTATTAAAATTTGGAGCTCCTGAGAAAATAAATAAAATAAATAAAATAAATAATTATTTTATTTATTTTATTTATTTTATTTATTTTATTTATTTTATTTATTTTGTTTTGGAGGTCTGCGTGGAGAAGATTTGGCTAAGAAAATAAATATTTATTTTATTTATTTTATTTATTAAATTTTGAAGCTTCTGAGAAAATAAATAAAATAAATAAAATAAATATTTATTTTATTTATTTTATTTATTTTCTCCGGAGCTCCAAATTTTAATAAATAAAATAAATAAAATAGATATTTATTTTATTTATTTTATTTATTTTCTCAGGAGCTGCAAATTTTAATAAATAAAATAAATAAAATAAATATTTATTTTATTTATTTTATTTATTTTCTCAGAAGCTTCAAATTTTAATAAATAAAATAAATAAAATAAATAAAATAAATATTTATTTTCTCAGCCAAATCTTCTCCACACAGACCTTCAAAATAAAATAAATAAAATAAATAAAATAAATAATTATTTTATTTATTTTATTTATTAAAATTTGGAGCTCCTAAGAAAATAAATAAAATAAATATTTATTTTATTTATTTTATTTATTTTATTTATTAAAATTTAAAGCTCCTGAGAAAATAAATAAAATAAATAAAATAAATAATTATTTTATTTATTTTATTTATTTTATTTATTTTGTTTTGGAGGTCTGCGTGGAGAAGATTTGGCTAAGAAAATAAATATTTATTTTATGTATTTTATTTTTTAAATTTTGAAGCTTCTGAGAAAATAAATAAAATAAATAAAATAAATAAAATAAATATTTATTTTATTTATTTTATTTATTAAAATTTGGAGCTCCTGCGAAAATAAATAAAATAAATAAAATAAATAAAATAAATAAAATAAATAAAATAAATAAAATAAATATTTATTTTATTTATTTTATTTATCAAAATTTAGAGCTCCTGAGAAAATAAATAAAATAAATAAAATAAATAAAATTAATTTTTTATTTTATTTTTTGTATTTATTAAAATTTAGAGCTCCGGAGAAAGTAAATAAAATAAATAAAATGAATATTTATTTTATTTATTTTATTTATTTTATTTATTTTATTTATTTTATTTATTTTATTTATTTTTTTTATTTTATTTATTTTCTCAGCCATATCTTCTCCACACAGACCTTCAAAATAAAATAAAAAAAAAATATATAATAATTTTTTATTTTATTTTTTGTATTTATTAAAATTTGGAGCTCCGGAGAAAATAAATAAAATAAATAAAATGAATATTTATTTTATTTATTTTATTTATTTTATTTATTTTATTTATTTTATATATTTTATTTATTTTATTTATTTTTTTATTTTATTTATTTTCTCAGCCATATCTTCTCCACACAGACCTTCAAAATAAAATAAATAAAATAAATAAAATTAATTTTTATTTTATTTTTTGTATTTAGTAAAATTTGGAGCTCCGGATAAAATAAATAAAATAAATAAAATAAATATTTATTTTATTTATTTTATTTATTAAGATTTGGAGCTCCTGAGAAAATAAATAAAATAAATAAAATAAATATTTATTTTATTTATTTTATTTATTAAAATTTAGAGCTCCTGAGAAAATAAATAAAATAAATAAAATAAATAAAATAAATAAAATAAATATTTATTTTATTTATTTCATTTATTAAAATTTGGAGCTCCTGAGAAAATAAATAAAATAAATAAAATAAATAATTATTTTATTTATTTTATTTATTTTATTTATTTTATTTATTTTATTTTGGAAGTCTGCGTGGAGAAGATTTGGCTAAGAAAATAAATATTTATTTTATTTATTTTATTTATTAAAATTTAGAGCTCCTGAGAAAATAAATAAAATAAACAAAATAAATATTTATTTTATTTATTTTATTTATTAAAATTTAGAGCTCCTGAGAAAATAAATAAAATAAATAAAATAAATATTTATTTTATTTATTAAAATTTAGAGCTCTAACTTAAAGGAAATTCAGAAGGAATCTTCAGCCGTCAAATAGTACAGAAAGGTCTCTCTAACATATATATATACATATACATATATACATATACATATATACATATCTACATATCTACATATCTACATATGTACATATATACGTATATACATGTATACATATACACATATATATATATACATATACATACATATATACATATATATATACATATATATATACATAAAAAGAACATTGACCTCGTTTTCCCGCCCAGTCTACAGCAAGTCGCAGAACGCCAAACAACATCCGCAAAAATGGGGTTCCCTTTCAACAAAGTCCGGGAAAGGTGGCATCAGAAACCCTCAGCAGGCCTATGGCAAACGAGCGAACCGTTCTTCAGTGCATCAAAATGTTGGTAATTTTGTTGCTTCCAACTTGTTCGTGCTCACCCCATTGAGCATTGTAGAACTGTCAGTATATTGCAGCAGAGATAAGCGGGTAATGCGTGAAAAGGTACTGGACAACCCCTTCATACCCCCGTCCCCGAAGCATAAGCACTTTCCATAAACCCTGGGTCCCTTGTAGGACGGTGTATCCTTGATTTTGGATAGGACTAATTTTTTTCCAGGAAAGCACAAACCCAATCTTCAAACTTTCAGATCAGTCGGGCTCACAGCTCAGAGCCAGCCATAAGGATATTAACACAGTAATACCATGTTAATTACCTATCAATTGAAACCACCAATCACATCAATTAAACCCAAACTTTGCTGCCCATCCTCTCTCGTTTCCCCTGGCCTCTCCCGAAACCTCCGCGCATCTTCTTCCGCCTTTCCATGACGCCACCAGAAGAGTTGAACTCTTAGTGCCAAGGCCATCCTTCAAAGGCGCAGGGGATGTCAATTTTGTCGAAAACCTCTGCCTTTTTGACCTGTTTTTCCTATCAAAATGCAGCATGCCGGTTTTCATCATTTTTGGCGAGGCCCAGCAAAAACTGCAAAGTGTTCAATTCGAAAATCAATGTTCAATAGTTTTTCACAGTTTTCACAGTTTTCCATCAAAGGTGTCCGAATTTTTCATCTGTTTCCTATCATAAAATGTCATAGTCTTGTCGATGAAAAACTGCCAAATTATCATATTGTCAATATATCTCAGCGTGTGCCCCATTGTTACCATTGTTGGTTATAAATCCCCCATTGTTGGGGAAAACAGTTGTATTCAGTTGTTGTACAAATACTCACACATATATATATATATAAACATATACGTATACATACACATATACACACATACACATATACACATCTCCTACATACATATATACATACACATATATACATATATACACATATACATGTATATATATATATATACATATACAGATTAATGTATGTATATATATGTGTGTGTGTGTGCGTATCTCCCCAAGTTTTGTGGTTTAATGTATTCATCAGAGGTTAATCATCTGTTTGCCTTGGAATGGCCATATATGTTGGATATATCCCTGTAATGGTTGGTTATGAACCCCATCAGATTCCATAAACAAAAATCCATAAAACTCATCAAATCATATAAAATCCCATGAATTTTCCATCTACGTACCTTTAAATCCTATCAAATCCCATTCGAACCCCATTAAACCCCATTGAAATCCCATTTATATTCCATTGCTATTCCATAAATAAATAAATATATATATATAGAAATCATATAGAAATCCCATTTGAAATCCCATTTGCAATCACCGTCCGGGGCCTTCGAAAGAGTTCCTCCATCTCCGCCCCTGCGCACCACAGCCGCGCGACCGCAGCGGCCAGGCCGCGTGGAGCAGCGCCACAGGCGAAACAGAGGCGCTGCACGGCAGACTGCGGCAGTAGGCATGCTTATGGAGATTTAATGGAATGTTTAATGACATGATTTAATGACATGTTAATGGCCATTTTCATTATGGAATTGTAAGGCAATGCTTATGGAATGGAATTGTTTATGGGGATTTAATGACATGTTTATGGAATTGTAGGGCAATGCTTGGCTGGGATTTTAAGGCAAAGTTGATGGGGATGGCTGAGGGGGTGAATGATTTGTTTCTCATTTTATGGCAATGTTTAAAGGATTCTAGTGGGATATGATTTTTATGGCGCATAGATGGAATAGACTAATGGGATCTATGTGTTTATTGGATTTTATTAAGGTCAATGACCAACCATCATGGGGATATAACCAACCAAAATAGGGATAGTGACTATAAATGGGATATAAACCATGACAAAACTTGGGATTTTACCAGATTTATCCATCTTTAATGGACTATGAATGGTAATATTAGTGGGATATGAATGGGATAAGGTGGAACGTTTTAATAAACTATCAAGACGTCAGGAAGAGCTACTTGCGACAACAGAATATAGCAGGCACGTTTGCAAAGTCACAACTTTGGGGTTGCCTGACCTTACTATCATGTGGCTGGGAAACTCTATTCGTACCCCCTTGCCTTCCCAATTGATAATAAGTGTTCATAGGGAATATGGATAGCCCTAGCTCCGAATTGCTGCATCCGTTCACCACTGGACAGTACATCAGTTGCAATATATATATATATGTGAATCTTATATGAACATATAGTGTTGCTTGATCCTATTATGGGGGTAGTGCTTCTGTCCGGGAAAATCTATTGCTGACAGGATAATGGATTACTGTGCTTATCCCAGAGTCGGAAATTCTTTTGTGTTTATTCATCCTAGCTTGACATTAATTAATATTAATTATCCATGTTGGTGTCTCATTCATATCGTCATTGCTATCGCCGATCTCCCAACGGGATCCGTGGCCTGCTGCGATCGCCGTGGCAATGGCACCTGCAGCCGTTCCAGCGCCAGCAGCGCCTCTGCCAATCGTGCTACCGCGGGGCGGCCTCCCAAAGGTTTTTGGCGGCTGAACTATGGTAGAAATCGTTCCACCAGGAGAAATGCTGGTTCCAAACTTTGACATGTGCGATGCTGTTTGAACAAGTCGAACCACCCTAAAAATCTTCGTTTTGCGACCAGAAGTGTGTGTGTGTGTGTGAAAACGGGCGCTTGAACGTATCACAATGACAACTGTTCATCGAAACCATTGGATGAGTCAAGGTGACGAATCTTTGACAAAGTCAAGGGTCTCTGGTATTTTGCTGTGACATTTTAGCATTATAGCCATTATAGCCAATGATTAGATGATTTTTTTCATGACATCTAGCATTCTAAATGGTGACAATATCCATGTATTTATATATATATATATATATTTATTTATTTATTTATCTATTTATGACATCTATCATTCTGGCCAAGGTATCACCATTTTTTCCGCAGCTTTTATGCGGATGTCCCACCTCCGATCACCACCTTGGCGAGGTGGCCACAAAGCTCTCGAACTTCCGATGGCACCTGGAGCCATGGTATCGGTTGGTTTTGTTGGGAAATTTTACAGGAAACCCATGGGTTTTTACCATCAAATTGGTTGGGCTTTCCGGTTAAAATTTTCCCATCATCCAATTCTATGACTTGAATGATTTGGGGCCCACATTTTGGAAAACCTCCATGGTATGGATATTTTTTGTGATATTAACACACACAAGACCATGCTACTCTTCATTTCTTCTCAAAAATTGCTATTGTAATGGTTGCTATGTCAAAGGCACGCCGATATTTCCTATTACTAGTATGTCTATATATATATACACGGTACAGGTATATTCGGTACACGTTTAAAGCCCTCATTCTCTCCATGTTATTTGGCCATAACCCATTCATCCGGCGCCTCTGCACCATAGCACAGGGCATGGGCGTTCAGCAGCTCAAGGGCAGGCAACATTTCCTGGTGCTTCGAGCTTGACGAGGGCCCTATTTTTGAAGGGGCCAAAAACATAGATGTAAAATAATGTAAATCCTATTTTTGTAGGGGTTATAGAAGCATATAGAAGCATCATTACCCATCATTGTCCTATATACTGTAACCTCCAAACTTGGGCGTGGAAAAAAAAAACAGCATGGGATCATCCCACGACTAGGAGCATGCCAGCTCTCCACCCACTGGCCCACTCGGTCTTGTGGTGAACCCCACTTGTCGGGTTCAACCTCCTGAGGTCTTGGGAAACTGATAGCTTGGGATAAGAAAAACTCAAGTCACATATGCCACCCACCAGCAGGCTCGAATGGTAATTTGTTTCTGCGTTGCAAAAGCAGTCTAAATCTAAATGATTGGATGATGAAGGCCGATGTGATGGCATTGTTCTCATGTGTAAAACAAACAAAATCCCCATGCAGCCAGAAACCAACTGAAAAAATCACAACTTCAAACCCCCAGCTCTTCGCAATTTGCCACATCAGGACCAAGGAACAACTTTGGTATTGGCCCCAAAAAATATCACCTTCACTACCCAGTGCCACAGGGGATAACCCAGAGTTCATCCTGTACCTGATATAATAGTTAATTCAAGCCTTAAAACATGTTAAAAATGGGCGTCGAAACAAACTCCTACTGTCACATCCAGTCTCCCACCCCAAAAACAATCAGGAATCACTCAAACATATCTTGACATGAAATGATTGTTGGTTTTATCCATCAACCAAATATCATTTGGATAAATGCTGGAACACCCAACATGATTGCAACAATGTTTTAGTGACCCAAAATCAACCCCAACTATTCAAGATGGGTTTTCATTAAAGCTGGTTTGAATTGATAAACATCAACCATTCATAGATTTTGGGTTTTCCAATATTTATCCAAGTTGTCAACCCTGGATTAACACAGCATGGTTTATTTATTCCGGTGGTACATTTCAAATAGTGCTGATATGGTACTTAATTGGTAACCCCCAAATAAAACAGCCGTTTGGGGCTTGTTAATCCAGTGTTGACAGGAAAATGTTTATTGCATCCATATTGTTGTTTCTTCTACTGGATTTACCACACTATTCTAGTGACCCATCAATTGTCCATTTTTCGTCCACTTCTGTTGGAAAAAAACGCTATACCCCCATGGCTCACCGTTGATTCACCACACAAGTATATAACATAACTCAAAGCAACGTTAAATTTACAACGCTATTGTGTATCCATTGTTTAACCTAATAACAAGCCATTTGATTACCCAATAATTCTATATATTCAACCTATATAAACCTATATACAGTAAACCTATATACACCTAAATATACCTATAGAACCCATATAACCCAATCACTATCCTATTGTTGGTGATTTTTTTCCACCCTTCCCATCCCAGCGTCCTGGGCCTCTACCACCCGATGACTCAGGTGCCATAAGTCTCCACGCAGCCCGTCCCCGTCCCGTTCCCGGTGCAGGTGGAGGACGGAGCAGAGAAGGGCGGAGGCCTGGGGGGATCAGATTATGGGGGGGCCCAGTCATTGCTATTAGGAAAATCGATTGGACAATGATGGGAGAATAATGGGAAACTGAGGGGGGGAAATGATGGGAAAATGATCGGGAAAATTTTGTTGAAAAGTATGATGATCGACTACGGGACCAGAATATTGATCTATGTAAATAGACCAGGTCTGGAACATTTCTGCTCCACAAATGGCAAGTTCATCTGGGTAGTTGGCACCTTGTAATGCCATACATGGAGCATATGGAGGATGGGGCCGCAGAGACGAATTGGATGTTGGACGGTGAGCTCAAGGCAGTGATTGGGTTAAAAAGAAATGGCAATATGTATCAATATTTTACAATGGTGCCACAAACCAATTACGAAGCACTGAGCCAGCTCAGCATATCTTCAAAGTGGCGGCAGCAAACCATCATCCAAAGTACGGCAGGGAAAGACTTTGAAAATCATTAGGGGACCCAGTTGTACATGCTGTATTGGCAGAGGACTTTTTTGTGGTTCCAATGCAACTGGATTTGGGATGACGTCTCGAAATCAGGACAGCAATTTTCAACATGACCCCTAAAATCAGGCTGAACTGCATATTGAAGCATATCATCATGTATGTATATATATATATATTATATCATATATATATATATATCCACATAAAATGGCAAACCCATCATGTCCTGCATTTTTCCATCAAGCCATTGTTGCCATCCGGCCGTCACCAGCCGTGGCCTGGTGCAACGTCAAGGTACTTCTTTGCTGCAACTCACCTTCGGTCCAGATCTCTGATTGGTGAACGATCATTTTCCACCTTTTCTGAAGATTGTTTTAGTATGTTTTAGTTACGGTAAAATCCTGTAAACATTTAGATGTGGAGAAACCACTATCTGTGGATCATATTCCCATATACTTTCCCATGTTCATGGTTTTTCCACCTCGTAAACGTTTACCCCAGGTACCTCGCCACAACTTGGCCAACAAGGGCGCTTTTGGCGTGCGCGATGCGAGTTGGGCACCTTGGCCGGGAGTTACCCTAGTTGTTTCATGAGAAAACCAATGGTTACAGAGGTGATATTTTGAGATAAGCATTATATTATAAGCTCACTGGGATTGGGGTTGAAAGCATCATCTTCAAACTTGATTTTGGGGTCTCGGTGTATGCTTGCAATATGGTTTGCGAAGCTGAGTTGGGAATATTTGCAGGTCAAACATCATTTTCCCAATCCATTACTGCACTATGACGTAGCTGCGGATGCAAAACATATCAAAACATGGTGCCCTGGTGAAAAACTCAGTTGTTGAGCACTCCAAAACTGCCACCATTTCGTATAGCTATTCAATTAGCTTTTGGCCCAGCCCCTTCCAGTAGCGAGGCCGAGTCAGCGGATAGTTGGGATAGATTGAACCACCATGGATCCTTATCTCCCCCTGTTGCCTGCTGGGTCACAAGTTTCGCTCGTTGCTCGTGTGCTCCACCAGACAGATGGTGGCACTGTGGAGTGCGAGGGCCTTTCTCCGATTCAAAGTTTCTCATTGGCAATTTCGCATGAGCTTCCTGTGGGATTTGCTTTCACATGAGCCTCTGCTGCGCCTTGGCTTTAGCGAATCTGCGCAATGTTTTCAAAAGATTGAGCATGAAGCATTTCGCAAAGTGGCGCTATATGATGTCTGTAGTGGCATGGGGGGCTTCACTGTCGGTGCTCAGCCACTGGGGATTGACACGATTGCTTTTCTTGAGTGCAACGCATTGGCTTGTGACCACCCGAGAGCAAACTTCAAAGGCCCAGTTTTTCCAAGGAAGTGTTGATGACACACGGATCATTCAAGAATCCCCTGCCTTCACTCTTCTCACCGGTGGGTTTCCTTGCCAACCCTATTCGAGACAGGGTGACCTGCAGGGACTTAGCGACCACAGGGGTATGGTCTTGCCGGCAGTTCTACGCTGTGCATGGCTCCTTCAGACCAATGCCCTGGAATGTGCGGGCAATGTGCTCAACTTTGGGGACATCCAAGAGCTTCTTGACTCCTTTGTGGCTAAGATGCAGTTTAATAAGGTTTAAAAAGATTGTGTTTGACCTTGGAGCTCACAATGGGCTGTACGTCACAATCGTTTCTGGTGCCTCATGCTGCCTGATGATCTACCTGAACTGACTCTTCAGGCTTGGCCGACATGTCCAACATGTACCACCCCTGGGTTCCATCATGCCATTTGATGCAGTTTGGCCTGATGAACAAGAAGCCGATCTCAAATGGGATGAGCATGAGATGGCAATTTTCTTTGACCCCCAGTATGGCAATGACATGAGAATGTTGCAGACTCAGAGCAAAGCACCGACGATGCTTCACTCGTGGGCCCATCTTCTTCGAGCATGCCCCCGTGGGTGCCGAACACTCCCAACTTTCACTGAGGAGACTTCAGCAGAGAGGGGCACGTGGATTTGGAATTTTCTCAGCAAGGACTTCAATCAAGTTCGACGGTGCCCCTCCACTACGTCTTTCTGGGCTCCCCAAGATCCCCGCTCTGCCTGCTTGGTCAAATCGCAGCACCAATTCAGGTGTTATGGATCTTGTCACAATTTATGCGACATCTCCAGGAGCACTGTTGTCTCTACTCTGACATCAATGCTTCCAGCCAAGCCCACCACATCAACGATTGTACAGCTCGAAATGCTGAACATTTCAATGGTGCAGGCCTACCGTGTGACCAACCTGATCCCGTTGGACTTGGGGACACACAGGTCTGGCAGAACATGAAAATGCTCTTGGACTTTGCGAGCAAATCTGCAACATCCACCACGGCCCTGGCCCTTTACCCTTTCAGGGCAACTCCCACAAGGTGTCATCAACGACTGGCAACCGAGCTTTCGGAACTCACCAGGAAGCATCTTTGTCATCTTATTGGGCTTTGCTGGCCGGAAAGCTACAAGATGGAATGCGATGGACTCACCATGATGGACTTTCCTTCCCTGCTCTGAACACCTCACGAATTGCCACCATGATTGCTGAGACCCTCGCTGACTATTTAGACTTACCCTTCGGGAGCTGCAGTCAAAGGGCTTCGATTCCACAACACGGCAAGTACACCTGTGGGACCACTGCCCTGCTCAACAATGGCCAACCACCTTCAGATCCAATGTGACTTGCCTACGCATGATGAAGTTCAGCTACATGACTTTTTCCTGCACCAAACGGGACTGACTCCCAACATCATGGCAAATGGCAAGGGATCTGCAGCAGACCAACTCGCACAACTCCTCACCACAAAGGGTGCCACAGAACAACATGTACAAGAAAGAGCACAGATGGTCATTGACAAAGTTGGACAAAGTCAAGTACAACAAGCCCTGAGAAGCAACAATCCCTGGGCGACATTGAAGGCAGCTGCATCCAAGCCAGGACGCATTTTCGCCTGGTGACAGAAGAAGAGCAACAGCAATACATTGCCCGCAGCCCAGACAAAGCATGGAGCCAAAGTCAACAACCCTAAGCAGAAGAAAGAGGCATCCATGCTGCGATCTGCCACTATGCAGCTTGATCCCAATTTGTTTCGACTTGACCCCAAGCCCTTCCAAGATGAAGCAGGTGAACCTGTGCCACAACTACAGCTTGCCGAAGTTGAAGCTGACATGCATGGGGATGCGCTCTGCACTATGCAGATGGTCAAGCACTTTCTGGAGACACCAAAGTCTATCAGTGAACAAGGCTTGGCACTGCTGATCATTGACAAGCAAGCCTGAAGACCAAGTATGAGGGTTCACTGTCTTCGATCTTTCAAGACTTGCGTGATGAGCCGAAAGCAAGTATCGACCATGTTCGGAAAGAAGTCAAATACCAGGTCCTGGCCACTCACCACAACTTGAATCAAGTCATGCTGCATAGGGATGCTCAATTGCTGGCTGGGGGCTACTTTGCCATGCTTGCTTATAATGACATATTTGGCCTGACCATGGATGATGACAAGACCTATGTTTGTGGACTCACCACCGACCTGCGAAAGGCCATGAAGCAGTTGGGCTTCCAATGCTTTTATGATGCCAGTGAACTTGGTGCTTCAATGAGCTATGGTGCCAGGATAGGAAAAGAAGACAAGTGGCAGAAGTTGAAGAGATCGGGGGCACCAACGCTACAGAAGCTTTCAATGCTGCAAAAATCTCTCGGCCCAAAGCGCTACATGGATCCCCGGCTTGTGTTATTGCTGACAGCTATTTGCTCTTACTGCGGCGTGCTGCGACAAAGGCGATCAGAATCAATGGAGCAGGGCAAACCCCATGCTCAGACTTAGTTTGTCTGGTGACATGAAAAATAACCCTGGCTTTTACCAGATCACACACACTTTGGCAACCTTCTGGAGAATTGCACGCAAGATCACGCAAGTCTCCTGATCTGATTCCTATGTGGAAGATGCGGCACATCACCTTTGAAGGACGACTCCTACCTGGACCATTCACCAAGCTCGTCACATGCCTGAACAAAATCGGTTGGAGCATTTCTGATCCACTACAAGTTCAAGACCACGAGCAGCATGAATGGCATTTGGACAATGTGGACGAGAAAACGCCCCATGCATTGCTTATGGATGTGTGGTGCCAACACCTTGCCAGCCAAAGACCATGTGCGACCTTGTGGGCGTGGATCTAACTTTGACACTCTCTGCCTAAAAGCGCCTTCTGCCGAAAGAAAGTGCACTTCAATCGGGTGCTTTCGTTAGCGCTAGTGAACATGCTCGATATGATCCTGAGAAGCTGCATATCTGTGCGCTATGGCAATGTGAAGATGACCGTGCTCACTGGTTGATTTGCTCAAGATTTCAATCATTGCGGCTATCTTCCCGGCTGATCTCCAGATAACGCGCGATTGCCACATTGTGTCACGCATCACCTCTTGGTGCCCAAGATTGAGGACTTGGCGGCATGGCGTCACACGTTGTCTCTTGTTTTCACTTTTTCCCCCTCAATGATGCTCCCCAATATTTGTTCACGGATGGGGCATGTTGCCAAGCGGAACAACCTTGTTTGAATCTTGCGTCATGTGGAGTTCTCAGCGCAACTTCTGACGAAATGGTGGGCCTGGGACACCTGAGCGGCATCACGCAGAGCATTGATCGTGCAGAGCTCTTTGCCCTGGTCAAGGCCACCAGCTGGACCACTACCCATGACCTCTTACATCTGCAGTGACTCACTCTCGAATGTGCACATTGCTGAGCACATACAACAACATGGTTGGATTCCTTCTCATGTGGAGAACTATGACCTCTGGCTGTTGCTTCAGGATGCTCTTGGGCTGAGACAGGGGTATCACTCGCTTCCACTGGGTGCCATCCCATGTACGCACCTCTCAAGCGGAGGATCCCTTTGAAGAGTGGCTTTTGGCATGGAACCGTAACCGTGAAATTGCTAAGGCCATCACAGTCTGGAATCAGCGGCGTGAGCCGGACTTTTGGTAGACAGGTAGACTGGAGCAACTGCGGCAGTTTTACTTCAAGGTTGCGGACCATCAGACTGACCACGACAATGCGGCACAGCATCTGCATGCAAGCATTCACGGAAGTCATTGACATTCAATCTGATGATTGCAGACCACCTTCCACTGACGTGGCAAGTGCGCTGTAAACAAACAACCAAAAAAGTTCCGGGAAGTCTTGTTGAGTCCGCTTTGGTCCGTTTTACAGTGGCTGTGTGCTGCGGAACAGTTGGAGAACCAACCAAAGATCGTCAGTGATTTGGAGCTAGTGTTTATTTTTGCTGCTGATCCTGATTTTCGTTTTCCTTTCCAATTAGATGGTTCCACCAACTGGCAGATGCGCACATTGGCTGATTTGTCTCAGAAGCCGACAGCAGTAATGTTGCTCAGGCCGATTCAGATGCCATGCAACATCTTTCATCTCTTTTTCCTGAGGCCCTGATTCAAACCCCACCTTAGCCAGCCAAGGAGCATGGCGTGTATATGCAATTCAGGGGTCTTCGCTTGTGTCTTCCAGATGCATTGGTTGAGCAGGTCAGGGGACATTTGATACGGTTCACAACCAGCCGGGCCATCAGAAGAAACTCTGATTTGGCTAGGCCATGGACCTAGGCAAGGAACAGACAGTGGCCGCACTGCTTCGCCGCGCGGCGCTGCAAGAGACCGTCCGAGCTATAGCTGTTCAATTGCAGTATTCCTGTTGAGGCCGAGATTCTCATGGTGTAACTAAAACCGTTGCCTAAGCCAAGGAAGAGCACAACTCGCGTGTTTTAAGCCCGATATCTGGAAGCAATACAGCACTTCAATGTTTTCTCAGGGCAACTTTGGGAGTTGAAACAGATTTCCACAACAACTTGACTTTCAGTAGGTGGGTAGAACCAGCTGCAATGACTGCATCAACAGCTGAAGTCAACCAAAGTGCAAACCTAAATCACAATGATGGTTCAGTCATGATCATGCTGGCATTCGCCCGAAACGCTAAATACTGGCCATAGTGGGTACTAAAGACTTTTGCACTGCACCTGGCACCATAAAAAGTTGTCCCAAATGGGTTCATCATCATTTCTCCATCATATGCTTATACAGTTATATAATTTAAGATGCCCATTTTCAAAGGCACTCAAATGATGGGTGTTGATTAACTTGTCTCCAAGGGGAGAACATACATGAACATACTAGGTAGCACCTTGTCAAATGTCAGCTGTCCTATCTCAGATATTTTTTGTCAGATATCAATAATATCCTTCGAACAACTTGTCAACCGTCCAAACAGCCCCCCTCAAACCAGTCCAAAAAACGTTGTGCAGAAGGAATTTGACAAAACAAGCCACTGTTGTGTCAAACATGGCAAAGCTTCATGTATCTTCAATCAAGCAGAGATGATACATAATATATATATATGATTATATATACACATTTATTTAATCATTAGTCTTCTTATTTACTTATCATAAGCCTATTGGCTTTGACCTATAGCGCCTCTAGGCCTCCACACGTTTGGCGGCCAAGTCCACTAACTCCACGTCCGTGAGCCGCAGCAAGGCCTGCTGGGCACAGGCCTTCGCCATCGACCTGCAACGCGAGAAATCGACGGGGTCTAGCTGTAGGACATATCCGAAATCTACATGGGGTTCCATCAATGGAGATACCCCAAAATGGATGGTTTATAATGGAAAACCCTATTAAAATTGATGATTTGGGGGTACCCCTATTTTAGAAAGCCTCCACATGAAAAGACTGAAAGCTGCTGTAAAATGATGCAATGATGCAAATGAAGAATTGCAAAAAACTAGACAATCATAGAGTGACATGCATGTTAGAACAATAGAACACATGCATAGTCTTACTACATTGTTTGCGCACACCTTTTTCAATCACGTAAGGTTGCAAGCAATCATAACAGATCATAACAGTACACAGCTTGGACATGACACAACCTACAAATCCCTTTGTCGAACCATCATCGTTTGCAGAACATGCCACAAACATCCACAAACAATGGGCATGCAACGCAAACAACGGATATGCCACAACCAGAATGTGCTTCAGGGGATTCCAGCCGATTCCAGCGGCCCACCTCCGCCCACTGATGTTTTTCCAAGTGCCGAGTGTCGGAGTTGAGCTGGGGGCCAAAAAAAAAGGGCCGAAACGGATTACCGCCACTTGGTAGGTCAAACACTCTTCCAAACGGATGATACCCCAAGTGGGCGTAGTGTCAGGTGTAGGCATCCCTGTTGCTGCACAGATCTGTACAATTGAGATCAATTGAGAGACTGCGACTGGACCCTCGGATTTTGGGAGCACCGGCTCCACTGGGCTAGACTTAGGGATGACAATGCATCCAAAGCAACCAAGGGATAAGTCGCACTCTCTGGGGCACAGGTTTTCAAGTAGCTGGGTCCTCAAATTCAAAACAAAGCCACAAATCAAGAATTGTTTTGGTTCAATTGAACATGTTGAAAATGTATTTGGCTGTGACTTCCAACACACCAGTTGGAAACCCTGGCGCCCCTCATGACCGGGATACTATGGGTAAGTCTGTCACTTGCGAATCTCTATCGGGGTTATTCAACTCATGCAGAAAAAGGCGGGCGTACACAATGGCACTCACCAGTTCTTCGCTGTGCTCCTGCAGCACTGAAAAGGGATCCTCTGCTGACACCAGCAGCAGACGGGAGTCCAGCAATGCTTGGAACTTTCCCCGGTGCCTCCAAGATTTCACCCACAAGGCTGGCTCAGCAATGTGCTCGCCAAGCTCGAGGGTCTGGGAAGGCATAGGTTCCGCGGATGTGACTGTGTCAATCTTCAAGAAAGCTGGGAGGATATGATTAATCATTGGTTTCACACTGGCATCTGTTTCTCTCCGGGGCATACATGCTGGCATCAAGCTGCTCTGGTAGATACCCAAGCCATCAGACATGATATACATACCTTGGCCCTTTTTCTTGGCATCAAAAGCGACGTCGCCTGCAAGAAGGTAGATCTCAGATACTGCCTCACTGCAAAGATCAACTTCCATGGAATAGTTGTTCAGACCCACATCTTTGAAAAATGCATGGTAGTGAAGCGTCTGAGAGCGAGCCTCTTGAAAGAGTTCACGTACCATCCCATCCGGGAGTTCCCGCAGCAGTTGCATGTGACTACCAAATTCAAAGCGGCGTCGCTCGCGTTCGATGTACCTTTTGATCTGGATGGAATATGAATAAGGGATCCCATGCAAGCGGCAATACTTTTGCGCCGACCGCAGCACCTGTAGGGTTGCTACATAACTACAGGTTGCTACTGTGAACATCCCCTACAGAGTCTGGGGGGACAATTCTTAGATGAGCCGAAAATCTCCGATGTTCCCCCCCTTGTGGCATTTTTAAACCGAGTTCTTTGCAACCCATCCCTATCGCCTGTGTGTTGCGGATGGTGCTCCGAGTCACATTGGCCATGGTGTTGGTGACGAAACTCACGAAGATCGAGCCGGACACAATGGAGATGCCGGTGCCCATGATGCCCAGCCAGCGCTCGGCAGCAGTCTCCAGTTCCACGCTGATTCTCAAGGATGAGGATGGCAATTTGGACAATGCCCACTCCAAACCTTGGAAAACTGCGATCCAAGGGGGCCATCAAAAGTATCAAAAAAAATACTTTACTTCGAGTGATCCCTATCATGGCATTTCAAACCATATTTTCTGACATTTATATGTTGACATATTTTCTGACATGTTACCTAACATTCTATCGGACATCTATTCTGACATTCTATCTGCCATTCTTTCTGGCATTCTATCTGGCATCTAATTATTCTGGCATTCTATCTGGCATGTATTCTGGGATCTATTCTGGCATTCTATCTGACATCTATTCTGGTATTCTATCTGACATCTATTCAGACATTCTATCTGGCATTCTCTCTGACATTCTCTGTAGTGGCGGAAGTGGGCAAGAAGGGGACAAGAGAGAAGTCGAGGGAAGGAGTGAAATTCCGGCTCTAGTACAAGCCCTCAGCTACAATGCTACAAGTCCCATTGCAAGACTCACAGCATTGTTTTATCTGAAGGGAAATCTTGTGTGAGACAGATGCCCAGCTCTCCATTCATTTCATTCCCCTGGCGCCGGTTGCTGGCTCATATTTGATCAGACAAACCGAATCATGCAAAAAGATGTCAAAGACGGATGTTTGTGCAAAAACCAAACAACTATCTATCTCATGACTATCCTTATCTATCTCGGGTCCGGCGGGTAACACTGCGATCGAGCGCTTGCAGTTGAGGTCCGGCGGGGAACACTCTTCTACTGAGCTTGCTGTTCGGGTCCGGCGGGACACACTGCGCTCTAGCGCTTGCAGTTGAGGTCCGGCAGGAAAAACTTTAGGTCCGGCGGACCGAATTACTCACTCTGATCCTGGGCTTGCTGTTCGGTCCGGCGGGGAACACTGCGATCGAGCGCTTGCAGTTGAGGTCCGGCAGAGGAGGAGGCGGAGAAGGAGGCGGAGGCGGCGGGACAGCTGACATAGAATCTAACAACCCTCACCGGACAGGTAGGGAAATACGAAAATGCAAAACATATCAAAACATATTCCCTGTATATAGCTTCGCCAAATGGGTGGATTTATATGGATTTACGAATGGGAAAATGAAAAAAACAAGATCAAAAACAGGTGATAAACAAGTTCAGCAAGCCCAAGAAACTCCTGGAAACTTGCCTGCCCAGGACTGCTGTGTGCAAATTCTCGGCTCTGACCCAACCCTTTTCTGTGTCACCCACGGCAAACCATATGCTTCCCAGCACATGTGCAGCCAGCATCAGAACCAACGTTGCACAGAGAAGTGGCACAGCCAAAGGACACATGCCCACCTGGATTTGGGATTGAGCCGCACGAAAGCCGCCCAGAAACCTACTGACTTTCATGACTTTCAGAATCTGAACGAAACGAAGCAGTCGGAGAATGCGGCGTACTTTCAAGAGACGAAAGATGCCCACGGGCCCATCGCCTAACTCAAGCACCACACCCACTAGGTCAGGAACCAGCATGGTGATATCAAACAGGAACCATGATTTGAGGTATCCCTTGGCGATGTCCGCAAGTGAAAAGGAAAGGGTATCATTGGCATAGCTCGCAGTGAAAAATGATGCCACAATGTCCAAAGCCCAAAATGATGTCAATGTCCAGCTGATAATGTCCTTGTGGTTCAAAACCAACCCAAAGAAAAATGAAATGCCGTGCAAATGGCACGTCTATAAAATGTGTATACATATGTATATATGTATAATATATATATACACATATTTGTATATATGCATATATAGATATAGATATAGATATATAGATATAGATATAGATATAGATACAGATATAGATATAGATATAGAGATAGATATAGATATAGATAGATATAACATGGTGGATAGTGATACATAGTGATACATGTTTGGTGAGCACATCTGATACAAGACAGCATCCCATTTTCTAGTCATTAAACCGTTAAAAAGGCAGTGACACCAGAAAAATCTCGGCAAAAACCACAGCATCCGCCACTTTCTCCTCCACCTGGGTGAGCCGATAGAGGAATAGGGGTGACACAGAGATTTCCAAACAGATGGCCACAATGGCCAGGCTGTCCCAAGTCATTCTCATCCTAGCCTGGCCGCGCGAATTTTCGGGGATTGGATCATTGGCGGGCCCCGACAAGTTGGGAAAAAAAAACTAGACGACGGATGGCCCGAGAGCGTAGAGGAGCAGGGTCTTCTGTTGTTAGTATTGGGACACTATATTACAAGATAATATATTAAAAATGTATTATAGGCAGACGAGAAGAGTAGCATCAAGACAATATATTACAAGTACAAGACAATAGTGTGCATCGTATCCTTCGTATAGTTTTTCACACACAGAACCTTTTACACACAGACGCTTTTGCACACAGAAGCTTTTACACACAGAAGTTTTTACACACAGAAGCTTTTACACACAGACGCTTTTACACATAGAAGCTTTCACCCACAGAAGCTTTTACACACAGACATTTTTAAACACAGAAGCGAAAGAGTTGCGCCGGACGCGTCAAAATCGCAATTTTACCTGAATTTTTCGCGATCGAACCTCTTAAGAGTTGCAGCCGGACGCTTGAAATCGCAGTTTTACCTCAGTTTTTGAAGATTTCGTGCGAAAATGTTCGCCGGACCCTTTGCAAATCGCAATTTTACCGCAGTTTTTGGCGATCGAACCTCATTTCGTGCAAAAGGTTGTGCAATCGGACGCCTGAAATCGCAATTCTACTTCAGTTTTTGGAGATCGAACCTCATTTCGTGCGAAAGGGTTTGCCGGACCCTTTGCAAATCGCAATTTTATTTCAGTTCTTGGCGATCGAACCTCATTTCGCGCGAAAGGGTTGCACTCGGACAAGCGCAAATCAAAATCGCAATTTTACTTGTTAGCGATTGAAAACCCTCATTTCGCACGAAAAGGTTCGCCGGACGCTTTGCACATCGCAATTTTACCGCAGTTTTTGGCGATCGAACCCCATTTCGTGCGAAAGGGTTGTGCAATCGGACGCCTGAAATCGCAATTCTACCTCAGTTTTTGGAGATCGAACCTCATTTCGTGCGAAAGGGTTCGCCGGACCCTTTGCAAATCGCAATTTTACCGCAGTTTTTGGCGATCGAACCTCATTTCGTGCGAAAGGGTTGCGTTTCGTGCCGTCTCGTTGGCACTGCCCCGCGCCTTCAAGAGAGAAATGGAAAAGAAGGAGAGAGCAAGAGGGCAAGAGAGCAAGAGAGAATGTGAAGATGTGAAGATGTGAGGATGTGAGGATGTGAAGATGTGAGGATGTGAAGATGTGAGGATGTGAAGATGTGAGGATGTGAAGATCTGAGGATGCGAGGATGTGAAGATGCGAAGATAAGGAGATGCGAAGATGTGAGGATGTGAAGATGTGAGGATGCGATGAGGATGTGAAGATGTGAAGATGTGAAGATGAGAAGATGTGAAGATGAGACTATGAGCAGATGCGAAGATGATGAGAAGATGTGAAGATGCGAAGATGAGAAGATGAAAAGATGTGAAGATGTGAGGATGTGAAGATGAGAAAATGTGAAGATGTGAGGATGTGAAGATGTGAATATGTTTGACAGACCCCCACTATTAGAAGAACCCTTCGCTCAGACGCTCTCGGGAAAAAAGGAACAGTGATGCGCGACTTTCATTGTATCCCATTACGATCTACAGTTTCACCTTTTGAATGATTGTGTTTTGAGCTACTGTAACGCTTTGGACCTCTAGGAGTCAACAGAGAATCATCAATTAGGATTGTTGGCCGGAAGGAAAAGCGCCAAAACGAACGCCCAGTGACATTTGGATGCATGACATAGCACGGTGGAACCGCGGCAACCCTTTTCTTCCGCAAATAGGGCTCTGCTGAAATGGTCCTCCAGAGGCAGCATGATCAGCATGACACTGGAAGATAACCCAACCATTGACCCGTTTACTGGGGGATTTATGCATGGAGCTCACCAATTCTTGAGCCAACGCGCCAGTGCAAGAATGACATCTCAGGATTTTTTCTTGAGGGGCACCTTTCGAAACATGTGGCTTTGTCTGAGAATGGGGTATACCAATGATTCACCAAGGGATTTGTTTCTTTTATCTCTTTGGTCATGCTGCATGGGGGACTCCTTGTGTGGGAGGACCTCTGTGTCCTGGTGGCACCCATCTGTTTCTCCATCCGCTTCAAGGCTTGCAGATGCTCATCGGAAAAGCTCCACTCGTCACGGAGGTGAAAGGCATTGGTGTCCTCATCCTTGATAAGAAGGGTGGCGGAACAAATTTCGTTACTGAGACAGAGGCCCAAGCCATCAGGGAATCCAGAAACATGATGAACTATGTCAGTTCCTATACATTCCTTTCTGCAGCACGAAGTTGTCCATTACTCATACCACCTGTGTTGAACTAAGGTGTATAGCTTCACTTTTTTGCTGTCCAGTTGCTAGTAGGGTTGTCCGCCGTGAAGCTGCTTGATATGCTGTTTTGGCTCAAGTTTATGGCTCAAGTCAAAATAGGTTGCAGCGGAGGACTCTGCAACCAGCACATTCATAACCCAAGGTTATGAGCCCAAGCCTCGAGCCATGTCGGTGCTGCAGCGCCGACGAGCTGAGCTGGGCAGCAGGAGGCGGCCGATGAGACTTGGACCGGAGCATAGCTGAAGTTCAACGTGAACGTCAACTTGAGGAGCAGGAGCACAGTAGAAGAACATCTGCCTCTATACCAGAGCTCGCTCAATAGCCCAATGCCTCGACAGTTCAAGACGCTGGACTTCAAAGACTGGACCTCGGGCGGCCTGCTGAACCTGGACGACGCGGTGAACATGAAGCTAATGCTCAAAGAACTCAAGCTGGTCAACCTGAAGAGGGGTCAACAGTCCGATGGGAGGCAGCAGATGACGATGCGGGACGCGACAGCCATAAACCCATTGCCGCTGGTGAGGAAAGACTGGTGGTTTATTTGGGCCGCTTCCGGGGCATTTGCCACAGTCGACGATAGTGACGGCCCAAAAAACACCTACCAGCAGATGGGGATTGAGACGACCCCTCCGCAGGTGAATGCTTTCTGGAGTCAAGCCGTTCAACGTGAAGCATCTGGAGAAGTGGCGGTAAGCCGGTAAGCCAATAAGGGCCAAGAGGGATGGTGACGCAGATTCCTGCGGGCTCCGGCCGGTCCGACTCCTGGTGGCAGGCCAAGCGGGGGGAAATCATCCCTTTGGACCCGGCTGCTGCGGCCATGGAAGAGATCCGGAAAAGGGTCATGAAAGATGCTGAAGAGGCTTTTGCCCGTGAAGTGCTGAACAGGCTGAGGACGTGGATACTCAGTCACACCAGACTGCGCCCAGCTGAAACCGGCTTGAACATCAATATGACGTTTCAACCCGCTATGACCCCGCCCAAGCCAAGAAATGGTGATTGGATGTGGATGGCTGCCGACGGTGAAGCTCAGGGTGGACACCAGCCCCTTGGAGTTGGAGGGCCTCCATCGCCTCCAGATTTTGGTTGGACCTCGTGTGGCTTACACAAACCTTGGGTTACTGCCTCTTCCAAGGGCTGGAGGTGATGGTGTTTCACGAATGCAAGTCTGGCAGTCTGGCGGACAGACATCCCAGGCTGGAAGAGAAGGGGTATCGATGGTGCTAGTGAGCATGCCGGAAGGGTAAGAAATCATTGCATCGCGCGGTCTGTCCACAGTATATCGGTCTTGTCCAGGCTGTACACCACATGCCAGCCTGAGCGTGCCAGCGAGAGGACTAACCTCATCAAGGGCCTTTCCCGGTGAGAGTACCGGCTGGACTGGAGGAGCTACCGGCGGCGGTTCGCCACTGGAAACGGGGAGTTGGAAGACCTAGTATAAATTCACAAGGACCACATCGATCGACTACAAGGGCTGGACAAAGTGGACATTTGTTTCCGGCCCCTGCACTGCCAGGATGACACGCCGTGAAGCTGCTTGAAATACTGTTTTGGCATGTTTTGGCTCAAGTTCATGGCTCAACACCATAACCCAACTTTCAATTTATTTATGACAATTCTTCAAGGGACCAACACCACTTCTGGCCGTTTTCGGCATGAATTCTCCATCTGTGGGCTCCCAATTTCGACCCACACATGTCAATTGTCTGAAAGTCTCAAAAAGTGGTTGTTCCCCCCAACATATCACCACGTTTTTGGGGAATATGATGATCAACCAATGGATTTAGGGCTATAGCGTACCGATCAAAGCCGAGCATCCGCCTCGACGTTATCCTGCAGTTGTTCAATCACGTGGCTTTGCCTAAAAATGGGGGGTATACCGTGTATACCATAAATGTGTATATGTGTGTATATGTACGTACGTATGATTATGTATGATTATGTATGTGTATGTGTGATTGTGTATGATTATGCATGATTATGTATAGTTATGTAACGTATGTATGTAAGATTATGTATGTATGTATATATGTACGTACGTATGTATGATTATGTATGTTAATGTGCCATTGTGTACAATTATGCATGATTATGTACGGTTATGTATGTATGTAAGATTATGTATGTATGTATGTATGTATGTATGTATGTATGTATGTATGTATGTATATATGTATGTATGTATGTATGTATGTATGCATGTATGTATGTATGTATGTATGTATATATGTATGTATGTATGTATGTATCTATGTATGTATATATGTATGTATATATGTATGTATATATGTATGTATGTATGTATGTATGTATTTATGTATGTATGATTATGTATGATTATGTATGATTATGTATGATTATGTATGATTTTGTATGATTATGTATGATTTTGTATGTATGTGTGTATGTGTGTATGTGTGTATGCGTGTATGTGTGTATGTGTGTATGTATGATTATGTATGTATGTGTGTATGTTTGTATGTGTGTATGTGTGTATGTATGATTATGTATGTATGAGTAAATCATGTACTGTATGTATGAGTAAATTATGTATGTATGATTATGTAATGAAATGTAATGTAATGTAACGTAACGTAATGTAATGTAATGTATGTATGCATGCATGCATGTATGTATGATTATGTATGTATGTATGTATGTATGCATGTATGTATGTATCCCTTATACCCAATGGGGCAAATTTAAAGCTGTCAATTATGATAAAGCGTAGGGCTTTGGGGCACCTACCATACTTTTAGGCCAAACAACAGTAGAAAGTCAACTGCGATCTTCATACCATGATTTGTTTAGATTATGTAAGGGCGGGGGCCGGAAAAAATGAACGCACCAGCCCAGTTGTAATCCTTTCCCCCTATTTCTAAACGTCCCCCAAATACTAAAAACTAGGGTCCATCTCCCAGTTTGGAAATTTTCATGTTGGCCAATTTGACTTTTAATTGATCCCCTTTAGGAAACAATTTAAAAATAAAGCTGCCATTTGTGGGTTTCGCCCCCTAATAATAAAAACTAGTTAACTCCGCGGTGTTTACTATTAGGTGTTTTTAATCTATTATTAGAGCCCGCTTCGAAAACCAATTTTTGGCAATATTTTAATTGCATTATTACATAAGGAAATTTAACCGACTCCGAAACCGAACAAACTAGTTTTTATTATTAAGGTTTAAATTTTATTAATAGGGTCCGCTTCGAAATCCAATTTTTGGCAATATTTTAATAGCGTTACATAAGGAAATTTAATTGATTTTGAAATCGAACAAACTAGTTTTTATTCTTAATGTTTTAACTTTATTAATAGGGCCCGCTTCGAATCCAATTTTTTGGCAATATCTTCATTGCGTTATAAAAGTAAACTTAATTGATTTTGAAATCGAACAAACTAGTCTTTATAATTAAGGTTTTAAAAGTTTTAAACTTATTAATGGTGTTCCCTAAAAATAAATAGCACACCCTAATAATCAAAACTACCTGAGGTGTTTATTATTAGGGGGGACGTTTAGTATTAGGGGGAAGGGATTATTGCCTATATGTGGGGGCAGTATGCCAATATGTTCGAATCCTACAAGTATGCTACAAACACCCTAAATATCCCAATTTAGATGGCCAAAATCGAAACTCAATCCCCATGTTTATCCATGTTTGATGAACTATACATTTAGATACCTTTTTACAGTTCCTATCATCTAACATGCTTGAAAGCAGAACCACCAAAATACAGCCCCAGCATGTCTCCTGAATCTTATTGGTGGCTCGTCTGGCCCGCTTCATCAACCGTGACATCGTGGTCGTCGGCTTCAAATTGGAAGAAACTGAAGCCGTTAACATCCTCGGAGCCTCGACGGACTGGACGGGTTCACAGTCAAGGGAGCCTGGAAGACCGGGCCGGCGATGTCGTGAACTGGCTAGGGACCTTGACAATGCTCCAGAATCAACTCCTGGCTCGTCTTGCTGATGTTTTTTGGTGATTTCGAAGGTCTTTGAGGCATTAATTATGGCCTTATGGATTCTGGAACCCAAGTGTCGCGCAAAATTCACCTGGTAACCTGGCAGGGTTTGTTGCTCATGACACAGTTTCTTAAGTTTCTTTTCGAAAAGTGTCCTTCGGAAGCTTCCCCGGAACTCTTTCTGTTCAAATCGTTGAAGCTCCCCGGCTCCGAGGCATCCTCATCCACAAACCATCGGCTTTCCATCGGCTCCGACTCCACAGATTGGGTACGTGATGACTTCACCTTCTTCCTCGCCCGGCTGAGAGCGGCTTCATGGAGCTGTCTGAGCTGCAAATGAAGCACCTGGGGATAGAGCTGCCCTGGAACACCCAAAAAAGGCCTCCATCTACGGCGGCTGTTTTGGTCACAGTCATCTGAAAACAAACATGAACCCATGGAAAGAAATTGCAATTGAAGAAAATCAAAACCATTTGTCGGGGTTCCATCGTTGTCTCCAAAATGTTCGTTCAATGGTCTCCCCTTACGAAATCACTCGTGCCATGCGCCACGCTGTGGTCCCGCCTGCATCTGCCGAAAGACCACCTCGAAGGAATGGTCGCGCTCCAGCTCCAGAGTTCTGGGAAGGACTGGAGGCTCTTCTTCCGGCGCGAAAACCTCTTCCATGGCGGTTGTCCCCAGCCGCCCGCTCCAAGTACAGGAGTAGGCCAAGCTGCTTGAACCACGAAAACTTCCGGTGACGGTGAGTGCCCGCTTGGGCTGTGCCCCAAAATGTCCATCAAATTTCAGGGTACTCTCTATAGCTATATATTGTAAAAGAATGTAAAAGACAAACGCTAGCGAGTACTTCAGGAACTTTGCAAACGCGGAATGGGTGAGGCAACATGATGATTCAATTTGACCGGATAGAATGATTGGGACGCAGCACGACCCAGCAGCACTCTAATGAGCAGTTTTTAGCAAACATGCAGCAAGTTTATATGAGGTTCTGGAGAAGGTGTGGGAGGCTTTGGTGCAGAGCCAGGTTAGGTTCAACAGGGTTCCGGAGAAGGTTCCGGAGAAGGTTCCGAGGCTTTGGTGCAGAGCCAGGTCAAGTTCAACAGGGTTCCAGAGAAGGTTCCGGAGAAGGTCTGGGAGGCTTTGGTGCACAGCCAGGTCAAGTTCAACAGGATTTGCGGCCATTTAACGCGGAAACCCAGCTGAGGTGTTTGCAGCGCTTGGCTTCGCAGCACGCTTCAGAAAGATCTGTAAAAATAAAACGTTGCGGCTGTTGGGGACACCACCGAAGCTCTTATTATTTAAGGGGGTGGCTTCCCTAAAGTTTATCCCCACAACTAAAACCATAGCAAAACGCCTTAGAAAAAAAATGGTGCGGTGAATTTTCTTGGCCACATGAAATCACATTGGGATTTGTAAACATCAGGCCCACGGCCTCCCAGAAAAGTAAGGATGCTGGCCAGTTGATTCTAGCCGCAAGGGTTACGGTACTCTCCAGCAAACGAAGATAGCCATGGAAAATGGTTATGGAAATCGTAGGTCATCTACAAAATGCCAAAAATGTTCAATGGTTCTGTTAGCCATTACCAGATAATAACACAATCACCGGTCATCAAAGGAAGTTGGGAAGCAATCTTCCGAGTTACGGATGGTTTTTATTGTGTCAGTTTGGCAAGGGGTGACTTAGAGAAGTGGTGACTTTGGGAAGTGGTGACTAAAGGAAGTGGTGACCTAAAGGAAGTGGTGGCTTGGGGAAGTGGCGACTTAGGGAAATGATGATTTAGGGAAGTGGTGACTAAGGGAAGTGGTGACTGAGGGAAGTGGTGACTTGGGGGAGTGGTGACTTAGCGAAGCGGTGGCTTGGGGAAGTGGTGACTTAGGGAAGTGGTGACTTTGAGAAATGAGAAGTGGTGACTTAGGATGGAATGGTGGTACTGTAAAACGCAGTGGAATGGCTACGGAATGTTGCCTGGGACTTGCGGTGGGAAGGAAGCCGGAGCGGGAAACACCGCACTTTTTCGGGTAAACTGGCTGCAGCTGGCAATAAAGTGATTTTTTGGCCGCAATGTAACGGTGGCCTCCAGCTGCTTTGACAGCGTTCGTGTGTGCGTAGTTATGAGGCGTTTTGGAATCTGCGGTTGCAGATCGCACTGTAGCGGCTGCGTGATTGTTGTCATGTTCTGTTGCCATGTGCTGTTGCCATGTGCGTAGATACATGCAGGTGTGCCACGTGGCGCTGCAAAACGCATTGTAATGGCCGCAGGAATGTTGCATGGGACTTGCGTTTGCGAGGGTGTTGGAGCAGCAGCCGGCGATGAAGGGCATCTCGTGTCCGCGGCGGTTTCGTTCTGGTGATTTTTTTGCCGCAGTGTAACGGTGGCTTCAAGCTGCTTTGACAGCGTTCGTGTGTGTGTGTGTAGTTTTAGGGTGTTTTGGAATCTGTGGTGGCAGATCGCATTGTACGGCTGCGTGATTGTTTACTTAAGATATGAGGCTGGCGTGAACTATCACGACAAAGGAATTTGCATGCTTACAGTCAGAATTCCCGACGAAGGACTTGCAGTTGAGATTTGCTGCGATTCATCTCCTTAGGCATTGAACTCAGAAACACTACATATAATATACTATGGTCATGAGCGCAATAATTATATTTGTAGAAGTTTCTGCGTGTACAACCTTTTCTTTGCAAGGTATACGGTATAGGGCGTTTGTGTAGAAGAGCTTCTGTCTGACAGTAAAGGTTTTCTGATGCACAGAAGATCTGAGATGAGTCAAGCAGAGCTTCGATGAGATGAGAAGGGTTGAGCTGTGCTCCGATGAAATGAAAGTAGTTGAGAAGAACTTAGACGACACCTGAGAAGTAATGAGATGAGATGAGATGAGAAGAGATGAGAAGAGCTGAGACGAGGTGAGATTAGGTGAGAAGAGCTCAGATGAGATGAGCTGAGATGCAGTGCGAAATTAATGTGAAGTGTGGGATATGAAGAATGCAGCGTGAAGGGTGAAGTGTGATCTTTGGATCACAAAGCGTCGCTTGGCATTGCACCGTGGTCGTGCGCACATCACGTTCTTGGACACATTCTTGGTCACAACAATGTACAAAGCACGCACGCACGGGCTTGGTTGGCGCACGGTGCGAGCAAGTTCTACAGATGAAAAGTGTCTTGTGGTATAACTATAGCCCTAAGACAACTTCTGCCCCGCCTCGTGCGGGTACTACTGGTAGTAGCCATAAAGGCCATTATTAAATATTCCTAGTATGTTAGTATGTTAGCTACTAATTATGATAATGACTATCTTTCCCCTGGAAATTTCCATAGTCCTGGCTATTTCAAGCCCGCAGCTGTGCCTCGAAAGCGCTCCCCGGTCAGAGGCCCGGCCCTGTTCTAAGGTGCTAAACTACCTTGCCAAAGTTTGAGCCGCCTCACCAAGACTGCTTCAGTTGCTAGGGATGTATCAGCAGATCCCATACCGTGCCCTGGGAGATTCTGATAACCGTTGGATATGGTGAAGTCGGCCAGTTTCAAGACGAATCTACCAGAAACCATGGTTTTGTACCCAAGATCGGTTTTTCCAAGGTTTTCGAATCATTTTCCCCCCCCTGCCAGTCCATTGAAAGCCACGTGCTAAACTGGTGGCCCGATCCAGCGGATAATTTTCTCGTGCGATCGGCGGCTGCAGGTCTGAAAGTGCTGCAGCCTCAGCGATGAACATCTGAGCGGTTAAGGGTGGTGGTAGCAGTAGTAGCAGTAGTAGCAGTAGTAGTAGTAGTAGGAGTAGTAGTAGCAGCAGTAGTAGTACTAGTATAGTAGCAGCAGCAGCAGCAGCAGTAGTAGTAGCAGTAGTAGCAGTAGTAGTAGTAGCAGTAGTAGTAGTAGTAGTATAGTCGTCGTCGTCGTC
>CAMXCT020002546.1:565000-626610 GCA_947184155.2 Cladocopium goreaui
AGGCATTCCTCGTCATTTGTCCCAGGTCGCTGGCACACAATGCATTGATCGCCATTGGCGCAGTCTCAAAGAATTTATTGGCCCTGTTTTCCCTCGCAAAATGAAGGGACAATTTGGTTCAAAGCTTCAGAGGTCAATGTGCTTGTGAAGCAATGGTTGTACAGAATGTGGTCTAAGTCTTCTTCTCCCAAAGATGTGTATACGAAGTTGACTCAAATTCTGAAATGAAAGAAAGACATCTACTTGGAAATGTGAAACATGAAATGAAAAAAGCAATTAGTTCGAAGCTGGATTTGGAAGAGTCAAAAAACGCAGCAATAGACAAAACAACTGGTAAAAACCAGGCGAAATCAACTAGCGGTGGTTGGAAAAGCAGGCGGTCGTCTATCAGCCGCCTACCTAGTAGTTAGTAGGTAGTAGTTAGTAGTTAGTAGTTAGTAGTTAGTAGTTAGTAGTTAGTAGTGAGTAGTCAGTAGTCAGTAGTCAGTAGTCAGTAGTCAGTAGTCAGTAGCCAGTAGTCAGTATTCAGTAGTCAGTAGTCAGTAGTCAGTAGTCAGTAGTCAGTAGTGAGTAGTGAGTAGTGAGTAGTGAGTAGTTAGTAGTTAGCAGTTTGCAGTTTGCAGTTTGTAGTTTGTAGTTTGTAGTTTGTAGGTAGTAGGTAGTAGGTAGTAGGTAGTAGTGGTAGTAGTGGTAGTAGTGGTAGTAGTGGTAGTAGTGGTAGTAGTGGTAGTAGTGGTAGTAGTGGTAGTAGTGGTAGTAGTGGTAGTAGTGGTAGTAGTGGTAGTAGTGGTAGTAGTAATAGTAGTAGTAGTAGTGGCAGTAGTAGTCTAGTACTAGACGTACTAGCACTAGCACTAGCACGAGTACTCGTAGTAGTAGTAGTAGTAGTAGTAGTAGTAGCAGCAGCAGTAGTAGGAGTAGCAGTAGTAGTAGTAGTAGTGGTAGTAGTAGTAGTAGTAGTACTAGTACTAGTACTAGTACTAGTACTAGTAGTAGTGGTAGTACTAGTACTAGTACTAGTCGTGGTAGTGGTAGTAGTAGTAGTAGTAGTGGTGGTAGTAGTAGTAGTAGTAATAGTAGTAGTAGTAGTCGTAGTAGTAGCACTATCAGTAGCACTAGTAGTAGCCCTAGTAGTAGAACTAGTAGTAGCACTAGTAGTAGCACTAGTAGTAGCACTAGTAGTAGCACTAGTAGTAGCACTAGGAGTAGCACTAGGAGTAGCACTAGGAGTAGCACTGGTAGTAGGGCTAGTAGTAGTAGTAGTCGTCGTCATCGTCGTCGTAGTAGTAGTACTACTTGAAGTTGACGTTGAAGTTGAAGTTGTAGCTGTAGCTGTAGTTGTTGTAGCTGTAGCCGAAGTTGAAGTTGAAGTTGTAGTTTTAATCGTAGATGTAGTTGTAGTGTAGTTGCAGTTGAAGTTGAAGTTCTAGTTGCAGTTGTTAGTTGTTAGTTGTTAGTTGCAGTTGCTGTTGTAGCTGTAGCTGTAGTTGTACAGGCAGTTGAAGTTCAAGCTGAAGTTAGTTGTAGATGTAGCTGTGGTTGTTGGAGCTATCAGAACGGATGATCTTGCCTTCAGCTGTGGCCTGCAACCGCGTAGCTGGAGCTGCAGTTGTAGCTGCAGTTGTAGGTGTAGTTGTGCCGTAGTTGTAGTTGTAGCTGCGGCTGTAGCCATAGTAGCAGTGCAGTTGTGGGTTTAGTGTATTTCAAATTGAAGCCGAGGCCGAAGTTGGAGTTGTAGTTGTTGTAGTTGTTGTAGTTGTCGTTGTTGCTGTAACTGTAATGTAGTTTTTAGTTGTAGTGCAGTTGGAGTTGTAGTTGTAGCTGTAGTTGTGTTGTAGTTTTAATTAGTCTAGTGGTAGTGGTGTTGTAGTTGTAGCTGTAGCTGTAGTTGCAGTTGTAGTTGTAGTTGTAGCATCATTGAAGTTGAAGTAGTTGTAGTTGTAGTTGTAGTCGTAGTTGCATTTGTAGTTGTAGTGTGGCATAGTGCAGTTGGCTATCTATCTGTCTATCTATCTGTTTATCTATCTGTCTATCCGTTTGTCCGTCTATCTGCCTGTCTATCTATCCATCTCGTTGTCTCTCTCTCTCTCTCTATGTGTGTCTATCTGCAAGCTTGAAAATGGAGCTATTCTGCGGGACTTCCTCAGCTTTTGAACTTGACAACATCAAAATCGCAATTCTGCGCCACTTCCTCAATTTTTGAAGTTGACAACATCAAAAACGCAGCAATTCAAGACTAAAAAGAAGCAATTCTGCGAGACTTCCTTCAAAAATGAAAAGTTTAGTGCAGAGCTGACGGCCTCGTGCCAATGCGCTTTGCGATTTCTCCACTCATTCTGTCTAAAGTATTGCGCCTGCCACGAAAAAGTCAGGCCAGGTCATACGAAGTGTTGCACCTGTCACGCAAAATCATCTTAGAAAACCTGAAGATCTGATGCACCAAAACGCAACCCCTCTCAGGAAATCAGCGCCCTGACCTCACGCGAAATGCATCTTCGCAGACCCCCTTCAAATGTCCCAGGCCTGCAAACGTTATCGAAACTGCTACAAAATCCCCCCCATTTTGCTCACTTTTGAAAAGGTGCAGGATCCCCTGTGCCTGCCAATTGCCACACGAAACGACATCTGAACGTCCAAAAGTGCTCCGAACCCGTCAGTTTTTAACACTTTTGACTTCGAAACGTGCTTCGCGCCACAACGGCGTGCACTTGTTCATCATCTCAACTTCCCGAATTGGTCCAAACATGTGGTGTTTGCACATTTTGACTTCGAAATGTGCTTCGCGCCACAATGGCATGCACTTTTTCGACATCTCAACTTCCAAAAGTGCTCCGATGTTGAGGTGTTTTGTACATGTTGACTTCGAAATGTGCTTCGTGCCACAACGGCATGCAATTTTTCATCTCTCGTCTCCCCAGATGGCTCCGCACCCGCCGCTTTAACGAGCCTACTTTTCGACCCTCCAGAGCCACCAATCATTGGAAAAACACAGTGTTTCGCGACTTTTCTACCTTTCTGCGCACCTGCATGTTCTTTCTTCTGACTCTTTCTCTTCTCTGATCTTCTTTCTCCTTCTCTTTTCTTCTCTGATTCTTCCCACCTCTGCTTTTCATCTCTCCATATTGTCGCAAGATGTCGGAAGCTTGACTTCTAAACTTCCTTCGGTAATTGCATGTTCCAGATTAAAACCCGAGAAAATCAGAAAATCCTCAACTCCTTCTACTCAACTTACATCCTTTCCTTTATAGTAAAAAGTCCCCAGATCCCAAGGGTTTTCCGATGAGCCAAGTCACATGAAGCCCACGAAACTCGTCATGGACTGCCAGGCCGCCGCCATGATCCCCTCGCCCCGGACGCTCTGCGCGTTGAGCAGCGCCAGCACCTCGTGGTGCTCCGCCCAGGCCGCGATGTTCGCGGCAGTCCAACCGGCGGTGACGGGGACATCGGGGTCCAACTGAAGGTCGGTCAGCAGAAAATCCACGATGGGCGCCTTTACCGAAGAGCCGAAGCGTTGGAAGGTTCAGCGGTGAATAAATTGGCATAGATATATAGATAGATAGATAGATATATATATATATAGATATGTCGACATGGATATAGATATAGATGTGTTTTAGCGAACTTTCAGATCTAGCGATGGATATGGCAGGGGTACTGGGATGAGGCCAAGTGATTCCCTTTTGAATGACTGGATCATAGGAGGAAGACGGAGAAAGAATCAGAAGTCGGCTTCCAAGAAATTGGATGGCTTCGCAGTAAGAACAAACTCCGTGGTTCCCATCTTGAGTCTTGGCCCATGGACTGTCGTGACTTCTCCGTCCCCAAACTACCTCAGTTCCATCAAAAAACACCCAGCAGGCCCACCACCCTCCGAGTCAAGCTGCATGACCGTGGCGGCTGGCAATGTGGAGGGGTGCCCATCCCTCATTCTGAGTGCTGGTCGGGCTGGCCCGCGCCTCGCAAAGTGCTTTCATCCTCGGCAGTGGCAGATGCGTCCGAGCTCGGGAAGATGATTCTGGTCACATCGCCCTAAGTCCAAAAAATGACCTCCGGTGAGGGACCCAATTCATATATGAAATACTAGGTCGATCGGTATTGGGTGGTATTTGATATAATTATTCACGTTTGTCTGAAAATATGAAATCCTCGGAATACCCAAATCCACGGGCTTATCATCATCTTCACTGCTAAAATGATCTAAAATGGTCACAAACTGGGGGCCTATTCCATGTTCATCAAATCCCCATCACATCTCCCATGTTCGTTGGCTATGAATCCCCAAGTGTTGTTGGCTATATCGATATTATCAATTTTATCCCCAAGATTTGTTGGCGTCCCACATGGTAAGGCGTTGGCCATCATCATGCAATTCCCAGGACCAAAAAAATGTTGTTGAAACCTCTGGCATCCCGTTACAATCTCGGGGCACAAGGAGGGAAGTTCAGAATCTGATTCTTAATGTCAACCCCGGATTAATAAACCATATTAATTAGGGGGGTACTCCCCAAATAGTCATAATCCAGGGTTGACATTACCTACAAAAATCCTATTCCGGTTGTATGGTCCACAGATGAGTTCATCCCTGCACCGTGGTGCCGCCCCCGAAGGCCCTTCCACACCAGGTGCAAGGGGCATAGGCAGTTGGCCGCTCCAAGCAGCCACATGCAGCGGTGCGCCGCCGTCGGAGTTGGTACGGCTCACATCGGCCAGAGACCTCGGCTCGACCAGCCTGCGACCATCGGAGAACATGGGACCCGGAAGATCCCGATGATTTAGACCGGCAAAAGTTGGATGAACCAAGAGAAAATGGTGATTTTTATGGGATGTTGGCACTCTGAACCGGCAAAAAGGTGGTTTTGACCTCCAGCAAATCAACCAGCTGAATCTGGAACCCAAAAATTGTTTAAAGGGAATTTGTTGAAACACCATCAAATCACAGCTGAAACTCACCAAATTGATCCAAATTGGCGTTTTCAAATGGGTGATCAACCAATAGAGTCCAATAGAGTATCAAATGTATCAACGCGTTCAATGGAAAATTCGGCGCGGAACAAAAAATTGTTTCCGACCCCTAGGCATCGCTCCAAGGCCCTTCAAGCTCAGGGTAAGTTCATATCACCAACACCAACATCCGCCGCTTCCAAGCAGCTCCAGCAAGGTGCGAGCCACCTCCTGGGTTTTTTTCCTCCATCTGGAGGGAACATCTGGGATTAACATTTAGATATTAAAGATAGACGATATTTAGTGAATGGCCCTATTTTTTCATGGGGAAAATCGGCAAATATGTTGGGATTGGTTCTCGACCTCAGTTGTTTCTTCTGGAAAAAACTCGCACGTGAAAACTTAATCCATGCATTTAGATTTAGAAGTCATGCCCCCTTGATTTTTCAAATGGAGGGTCTTCCATTGGGAGATCCCCTGACTTGCCACCAAAAACCATCACAACTCTGCACTGCAGGCGCCTTCCTTCTACATGTTTGATGTGTTTGTAATCATCCACAAAATATGGCTCATGGTTTCCCTATCGCTTCTGAATAGTAATCTCAAGTAAAACTGCAAACCCAAAGCCAAAAATTAGTTGTATCGATCTTGGGTAAAATTATAAATCTATAACCATTGAATGCATATATCTATCTGAATCTCTATATATATCCATCTATGTACACATGATTATGTGTATCCATCTTTAGGCATGGTTAAACCATATTAAACAAAGCTACGAAGCCAGCGATCGCCAGGTCTCTAAATGTCCGTTCAGCGCGGCAATGTGTAGCGGCGTCCAGCCCTCCTGGGTCAAGTCATGGCTCCCATGGGACCAACAAAAAATGGCGATGACTGGGGGTTAATGATTGTTTTACCCACATTAAGGCCATTGAACAATCATACACAATCATAAACAATCCCCACAAAATAGAACATGTACAATGATTTGTTTTACCCATAGAAAAGGCCATTTATAGTGCCCATTTATGAGGTTTATAGGCCATTTTTTATGATCGAAAAGTGTTTTTTTATCGTGGCCACTTGGCAAACTCTCGCCGCTGATTCAATCCCCATTTCGTTAAAATGGGACCGACACGTTCGTTAACTCGCTAAAAACGAAGGTGAGCGAAAACGATGAACCACTACAGGTTCCAAAATATGATACAATATTATACAGAATATCTTCTATTTGATTTGGTTTTTGTTGGAGTGCCAAAGCCAAAATCAAATAGAAGTTGGCCTGTAAAATAATAGGGGGAATATCTTCTATCTTAGTGTCTTGAAATATAGTGTAAATCACCAAGAACTGGACTGCTCACTAAGTTTTCACAAACCAAATATCCTTGAATTTCGCGTGAACTCAGCAACTAAACCGCTCACAATGGTTAGTTGAACCACTGCCACCTTAAGCTAAGACTAATATTTTGTTACTTAAGATGATTTAAATTTGATATAGAAATTTTGTTGCGGAGTTCAACATTTCAGATTGTATCTAACCATCAATAATATCCACTACATCCCAAAATCCAAGTATGAACCATCTGGGTAAATTCACTACGATAATTCACGAACCTGAAATGCTCGGCAATTTGGGATAGTTACCTTCAAAACCAAATCCCATCATTCAAGAATTCCATCGCAGTGAGGTCGTGATCAAATCAAATTTATCCAAATATATTCACCAAATCATATTGTTGGCTGTAAATTCCCATTGCATTCCTCTTGATACCCCATCATATACCATAAATACCCCTATTTTCTGTCGGTTAATGTCCCAATGATCCTTCATTTGCTTTGTTGGTCATAAAATCCCACTATGTTCCCATTCTATTTGGTGGCTCATCCCACTTAGTAAGTAGGTTAGATAAAACCTTAGTTGTAAGCGGATTAAGCCTGCTTATCCCACAAACAAAACCAGGGATAAAACCTACTTAGGATTCATGGGACGAGCCACCAAGTAAGAATCATCTGCAATAATCAATAATCATACCACATATTTGCTGTTGGGGATTAAAATCCCATTATGTTGGTTATGGTTAGTTGCAATAATTCACTAATCTGAAAAGTTCGGCTATATTGGGACAACTCTCGTGTACTAGCCATTATTCATATCCCTTTGATACCCATTGATATAATAATCATCTGTAGTCATCTATGTATTAGTCATCTAAAATAATATTGTATCCTGATTAGTGGCTAGGTTCGCTATTGTGCCAAAACGTTTCCAAATTATTCTGAACCCATGCATTGTTTGGAAGGTTCACTATTGTGGCAAGAAATCTTGGGAGACCATTTGTTTTTTGGCGAAAAAACTACTAAAGTATTACAAGTACTACAAGTTCATCCGCAAAAAAAAAAAGAGTTTTAATTAGATTTCAATTGTAGCCAATTGTATAACAATCATCCCATTGGTATTGATTGTATAACATCACATTGGTGTATATATATAATCAACTGTTGGTTGTTAACCGGTTTGTTTGTTATAATCATCTACAATCATCTAGAATAATCAAGTATATCCCATTCAAACCCCCATAAAATGGATCAGTATATGTGGATTATTCCTGGTTGGTTATTAAAACCCCATGATGTTGGTTATAGTGATCTATAATCATCTACAGTCATCTTGAATCTAGAGAATAGTCATTCATATCTCATTGACATTTATATATATATATATGATATACTGTATATATATATATATGTATATTATACATATATATATATACATCTCCCATTCATTTTGCTTTATTGCTAGTACCCTGAGATTCCCTACCGCTTCGGTTCCATTGGGATCTGCCAGCTCGTGCAGCAGCCGGGAGGCCTGACATTTTCCGATGGGCTCTGGGAGATCGTGACTAGTCTGTCAAGGTCCTTCTTAACAATAAACAATGGTATATATAATGGTATTTACTATATTACTAATATCCATATTTATAGCATTCGTAGTAGTACTAATAATGTATTAGTATTTAATATGTATTATACTAACAATAAATAATGGTATATATCAATATTAAATGGTATATTTGTATATTTATAATGGTATTCCACATGGTATATATAATGGTATATATTATTATAGTGGGATGTTATACTAACAATAAATAATGGATATTATACCATAATAATCTGGTTGGTGGTGCAATTTCACCATCTTGAAAAATCATGGAGTTCGTCAATGGGAAGGATGACATCCCATACATTAATTATGGAAAATAAAATCCAGCCATGTTTGAAACCACCAACCAGTTAAAATGGATTTCAAAGCCCGAAAACCTCGATGTCTCTTTGAACTGCCGAAGCCGGAGGAGCCTTCTGGCTGTCACCCTCCTCCGCAGCATTGAGCAATTGAACTGTCAGATCCGGCCTCCACCGGGCCACCGGGATGGGTTTTTGGGCAGATTTCATGGTGGATTTCATGGTGTTTCTGCCACGGAATTTCTGCAGCCATGCCTGTAGTCTAACACCACCACGGTCAAACACCTGGGCCACGGTGTGACTTTGTGTGTCCAACGAATCTTGGGAGTCAAGCACAAAAAATCGTGGCACCTACATATGAAAAACCATACCTTATTGTGTCCATATACCAACCATTGTGCAAAATTCTATCTATCTGCACCTATCATGCCTGCGGTATATTGATGTATATTATGTGTCATTCTGTTTCTATGTCTATCCAATCCAATCATGATCTAATCTAATCATACCTAATATTATCTAATCATCTAATCCCAATTTTCGAATTACCAGAATCAAATTAAGATATCAGGATGGAATCTAATTTCTCTATTACATTTTGGTTGTCCGAGAAAAGGGTATCCAGTAATTAATCATCATTTCCCTATCACGGCCATTTTGGGATATTTTGGGTATACACCATTTTCAAGCACGCCCAAATATCATATCAATCATATCATCATTGATTAAATCCCATCTCCCAAGATTTTCACCATTAAACCACCATTCAGTCACCATGAAATCACCATTAAGCCATCATGAAACCACCATAGGTTCCCACCTCCCGCCGTTCAACCGCGCCTTGTCCCATCACCAAACGTTGGAAGCAGCGGCGCATCCTCGTCCAGTGGCTCATCCGTGTCATGCTCCACCAGGCGCTGGCGACAGGGAGGCACCTGAGGATTTCTGAGCGTTGCGAAGGGAAAATTTCGATGGGGTATACCCTCTGGTAATTTAACATAGCTATGGAAAATCACCATTTTTAGTGGGAAAATCCACTATATATGGTCATTTTCAATAGCTATGTTGAATTACCAGAGGGTATTACTTACAATGGCTTGTTATAGTGTAATGTAATGGATTATTGGGGATTGCTATAGGGGATTTTAATAGAGATATCCACGGGAGAATTCATAACGAATAGGATGTGCACAGTTGCCATCCATGCATCACAACAACCCACCTATAGGTTTCCTATCTTTGAAACTTCCGCCACCGCCTTGTGCGGTATTACTGGTAAATGAAATGATTATAGGTGATGGTGATTATGATTCTCGATTATGGCAAGTATAGATTATAGACTATTACATGATTGTAGTGGGTTATTATAGATTGTAATACAATGGTGCATTTTGGATTGTAATGGATATATTTGGGGGCCAGCCTCTGGTCATCAGCTCCATGGCTGCAAAATCCTGCATTTATGGATGATGTTTTCACATTAGAAGCTCCATTTTTTTGGTGATTTTCCATTGCAATCTTTGACTGGCTACCGGAGCTATCCCCATTTTTAGCCCAATAAAATATCCTCCTAAGTGATGGGATGTGATGGGGATCTGTGTTGAATATTCTCATTGTGTAGTCGATTACTTCGGAGTAACCCCTCCTTTGCTGCTCAAGAAGTCAACATATAAAAGACTTGGCCTTTGCTGCTGAAAACATGATCAAAAACTAGAAAAAAATCTGTGAAGCTCAGCAATCTTCCCCCAATCCTACCCTCCAAGGGCCTCTAAGTGGTGCTGCAAGAAATTCTTAACGGCTCGACCAGTGCTGTACTCCTGTAGCATCCCACGCCCCGGGCTTCGAAGTGCAATCATGTCAATATATGAAACTATGGATGACTTATCTTAGATAAGATTTATATAATGACTGGTTGGCAAGCATGATCGGAGGTCAGAAAAAAACTGGAAATGCGTCAAAGGGCACTTTGCGGCCAAGTTGTGATTAGCTTTCGAAACTGAATGACACAAGGACAGAAAATCTGCACTTGTTTCAGAACGGGAAGCTCCGTACAGTTGGGTGGGCGGGTGTGAATTCATTCTGAGCTGATCTTCCCATGAGGGATGCCTTAACCTAGTTGATACCCTGGAATAATTATTTACCCTCTGGTTATTTAACATAGCCATGGAAGCCATGGCCCATATAAATAGATGATTTTCCCAGCTAGAAACCTCCATTTATGGTTGGGATTTTCCATGGCTATGTTAGTCATAACCAGGTGGTAAGGGATGGGTCATGATCTTCCCGTAAAACTGTGGGACTTCAAGCTGCACAACCTGCCCGATAACGATAGCTCCTGCAGTGGTAGCTGAGCCAACTTCATGCCCGCCATGTTGAGCACCACCACATCCCCCGCACATGTCACCTCAGCACCTGAGCTGGAAAACGCTGGATTGTGTAATTTACCAGAACAGGTGTTTATAATAAAATATAGTGATTTCATTAAACAATAAACTATACTTTATGAAATTTGATGGGCTTACAGGATAATGGTGGGATAAACATATGATAAGCATTGCTGGGTGGTGGTATACCTACCCCTCTGAAAATGATGGAGTTAAAGTCAGTTGGGATGATGAAATTCCCAACTGAATGGAAAGTCATAATCCAGCCATGTTCCAGTCACCACCAACCAGTTATACAAAATATTCCCATTTTACTCCCATTCATTTTACTTTACCAAAAAATCTTTATATAAAAATTGGATTTCAGAAAATTTGACCACCACTTCGCATCCCAGTCCGGACCATCCCTTCCCCCTTCGGTGCCACCGTTTCCAGGTGAAATTGGATACTTGAAAAAGATGCAGCCAGATTCATGGAAATTGCTGATGGGAAATTGGAATTTCGGAACATCCCTTATTTTTTTCATGAACCATGGTTTCCGGTGAAGATTTTCCCTTAAACCGATCCAATGAAGTATCGCTGCAATGAAGAAACCTGCAACCGGGGCACTAGTTTCCAGCCACCGTTCTGGGCACCGGTCCATGCCAAGTGTACCCATGGACCATTTTTCGGCGGCCCGGGCCAAAAATGTGGGCTGCCAGCGATACGATTGGAATTAGTGGGACATAGTGGGACCTGTTACGCCTTTGGCCTATGAGACATGTTTCATCATGTTCTGGCTCAAATCCCAGGGCATCTCTTCAAGGTTTAACCAGAAAACCTTGGCCAACTCACTGGCAAAACCATATGATGGACGGCACTTGTTTTGACCCTGCAAATGGTAAGCAGATGACAGTAGATGTAAGATGATGTAAGATGATGTAAGATGATGTGAGTAGGTAGTATGATTAATGATTAATCATTAATGTCTTTGGCTTTTTCCACCTGACCCCTCGCTTGATGTTTGGTTGTCGATCTGTCGCCTCGGGCCCTTGAGCAGCTCATGCAGCGCGAGATTTTCAGGTGAGCTGTACAACCAAGGTTCAAAGGCGTTTTGGTGTCCCAACATCGGCAGCTTCTGCCCAACCCTTCCGTGTCAAACGGAAGGCTTGTCCATGAAAATCCGGCGTTTTGTTCGATGTCCCAGCTATGAAGCTCCATTTAGTTCGAGGATTTCCCCACAGTTGATTCTGGAAAGGTATCTTTATATATATGTGGCTTCGCCTTGACAGAGCTTTCAAAACAGAAGGGTTTTGAATCTTCGTTGAGAGTCGGCTCGGCTGCCCAAGTGATCATCCCCTTGTAACTGGGCCCAAAGTTACTCGGAGTTCACCACTTACCAGCCACTTACTAATTAGCAAGGGGCTTGTAAACCCTATAATATATATATATAGTTCCTTATCAATTACATATACTGTATATATATATATATACATGTGTGTGTATGTAGCCCCAGAATCAATATGCAACTGGGCTATGTCAAGCTGTATTTCATATGGTGGTTCACCACAAGTTGGATCATCTCACCACTCGTTGAGGAGCCCCGCATACAGGCCATCATCATCAGTGCGAAGACCACACCGTGCGGTGGTCGTTCCTGCCGGATCCCATCCCTGGTGGTGATCTAAGATGTAAACATCATTAAACATCACATGTCATGCACTAAATGTCCCCAAACATAAAATCCTGGGATGCCTATTGCCAGCTCAAAAAAAAATGATTCCATTTTAGAGTAACGGCCATGAAATATGGACAAGTCATGACAAGTCACATCATGGAATGGACTTGAAGAGAGTGGCTGGATACCCTCTGGTTATGTCAAAATAGCTATTGAAAATGGCCATTAATAGTGGATTTTCCCATTAAAAATGGTGATTTTCCATAGCTATGTTAAATTACCAGAGGGTAAACTTAACTTCAAATGCTACTCCAGCAGGCAGCTGGAGCTGAAGACAATTGGCTCACTCACGAGACAATTTATGAGGCCAGGTGGATATCTATCCCTTCCCATTGCATTGATTGATTAATAGGTATCCCCATAGATGGGTTCTCATAATCCCCAATAAATTGAGTAGTATAACCCCCTATGGTAATAACCCAAAAAAGATAGAGAAACAAAATCCTGCTAAAATAGAGACTATCGACTTTTCTAGCTTTTTGAGAGTGACTGTATCTATATTATATATATATATTTATTTATTTATATATTATATAATGGGTTATAGTCCACCGTTGCCAACCCATTTCCGGGCGTTTCCACAGCGCCAAGGCGCGGTGGGCGTCTCCAAGGATGGGGTCCAGTTGAAGACAAAGGCATACATCGCGCCTGGCTCGTCACTGTCTTCGATTGCTGCTTCCGGGCCACCAATTGCTGTTGTGATGAGAGATTTGATTGATTTAACCAGCAAGAAGTTGGCTTTAATGAAGACAAATATGACGATTTAATAAGCAACAAATAGCTTTGTAAACGACCACGATGTTTATTTGAACATATTTGAAGCAACGAGAAAATCGCATCTATCTTAAGCAGCAAGATTTTTGGGGCCCGGAGGCCCGGAGGTATCAGTATCTTAATGAGCCCCGTGTCCATGAGAAACTTTCCCAGGGGATACCCTGGCACAAGCCATACTTAAAGGGTGTGTGTGTGTGTATCTCAACTTATGGTGGTCAGACTGTGGATAACAAGCTCGAAGAAGGTAGAAAAGTCAACTCAAACTACAATAATAATAATAATAACAATAATAATAATATATTTAATAATAATAATAACGCTATATAATAATAACTAATAATGGTCTAATAATAATGAGAAGAAATTTACCACAATTGTTCAGGGAACCTTACTGTATATTTCCTTCTTTTCCGGGCGTTCCAAAACACAAATTTCTCATAATGTCTTGCTCCAAGTGCAACCCCCACCCGCCTTCGAAGCATGCCACCATTGCGATGAGACACGACAAGCTGGTGCTTCCCAACAGAACGTTCCAGGCCTAGGGTTGTGGGACTCAGGCTTTTACCCACCATTTGGGGATGGCTTATATGATTTATATATGGTTTCTATATGGTTTATATATGGTTTATATATGGTTTATATATGGTGTATATATATATGGTTTATATATGGTATACATGGTTTATATGTGGTTTATACATGGTTTATATATGGTTTATACATGTTCATACCACCCATAAAAATGGTGATTTTGGAGATAGTTTTAAGCTAAACCCAATCATAAACCATCCCCAAAATCATCATAAATGGGTGGTATGAAGTATAAACCATCTCCAAACAATAGGTTCATTACTGGGTTGCCCACATGTAATGGATTATATCGGGCTTACTATGCTTATTTAGGGTTTATAAATTATAAACCACTTACGATGCCTGGGGTGCAGATCCAAGTAGATTGACCTAGGTTTTTTGTGATTTTTTGGGGTTGGATATGGGCCGGATGTGTGTGTATATATATATGTGTGTATATATATATGTGTGTATATATATATATATATAAATTATAAATATAAACATGCATTTGACAAGCGACCGCTTTTGCCAGGTCTGTCAAAAATGGTGGGGGCTGTCAAAAATGGAGGATCCAACCAACCAACATGGGGGTATAAAACTGACCATACTAGGATAAATACATACATAGGTGGATATATATATATGTGTGATTGTGTGTGTGTGCGTGTGTATTTATATGTATATATATATATATATATCTTGGGGCTCAGCCAAAAAGAGACACAGTATTTTCCCATTGAGAACACCTAGATTTTAGTGGGCAAAGAATTGGTTGTAGAATGTTGGATATGAAGCATGCCAGACCCAAAAAAAATAGTACTATAGGAAAATTTGAGCAACACATAGACACATAGATGGGCAGTATGTATGCACTAACATACCTACGGAAGGAAAAATCTCATGAAAATAATAGGCAAATCATCGAACTAAATGGGCCATGGCCCGCACCACTGCCCACAGATCAGTCTTGTTGGTTGGAGGGATATCACTGGATATACCATGGCAATGGGAAATCCCCCATTTGTTATATTGGAATATATTGGATGATTTTCCCATTAAAACCTCCATCTTTAGCAGATTTCCGGATGGTAAAACATGGTAAAACAATCGAAACCGGGTGTTCGCAGCGAGTGCCCGGGTGCCCCAAAATCCGGTACGGTGAATTCTCATTTCCCCCCATTCGTTCATGGCACTTTCTATTGGCGGTATACAACATGTTCCAACCCATTTTCAGACACATCCACATATTATAAAATGATTATATGTGTATACCACTAATCATTTTATTGGTATCATATGACATATCCATTTAATGAGGAAAAAAATGTGGGTTGGTCAGATAAATATCATGAATCTCATCAGGTTGAAAACGGTGTCCCAATCCTATGGCTTAGAACATCATCCCCGGTAAAATTAGGCAGGATACCCTCTGGTAAACTAACATAGCTATTGAAAATGACCATTTATAGTGGATTTTTCCCATTGAAAATGGTGATTTTCCATAGTTATGTTAGTTTACCAGAGGGTAACATATTATGGCTTAGTAACCAGGGTATACGAAGTCCCAGTAATGGTTGATTTTCTGGTTTCCCAGTATGGTTGATTATTGATTGCGTAAAAAGTCCCAGTAAAATACCCAGGGATTGGAAAAAACACCATAAATAGGTGGTATTAACCCATATTTTCAGTCATGGGTGGTTTATGACATTGTTTTACCCACATTAATGGCTAAAAAAAGCATGGGGATGAAGAATGGTGATTTTTTGCTGGATAATCCACAATCTTTATGGTATATGAATAGTGATTTATGGATGGTAATATCCCCATAAAAATCACCATTAATCATATATGATAGTGTTATACCATATGACATATCATATATATATATATGTTTTTTTATTTATTTATTTACGGTTTATACCATCTAGAAATTATGGTTAATTACCACATATATATATATCATATAAATTATCTAGAAATTAGGTGGCATAAGACATTATAAGACCCTAGTTCGTAACCGATAAAAATACCGGCTACGCCGCGCCTCGACGAGGCCGCCCTTCGATGCGCCTCGAGCCGCGCGGGACGATGACGGCTTCATCCAAAGTATTGTATATATATATATATGTATATGTATATGTATGTATGTATTGTATATTTTGTACAGCATATGTATATATATATGTATAATGATATATGTTTAAATCTGCTTACATCTGATTATATGTGTCGTTATTTACAATGGGGACTGTCTAGCGGGATATTTGAATGGGTTTAACTCGCCAACTCAAAGTGGAAACGATTTTATACACAAAAAAAGTAGATCTCAACCGGCAAAATGGTACTCAATGGTACTAATACATTACTCCGAAACAAATGACCCAAACTCAAATCGTTTGCGAAGAAACGGTCCATGTGTGAAGTAAAGGTGTATTGAACCAGACTCGAGGTGGCCAAAATATCTTGCAATTATCTGAGACTTTTCAGTGCAAACTCGTGGAGTTTGCAGTTTTACAGGCTTTAGCAATCTAACCATATCTATCCATATATCCATATCTAAGCTGCGGGTTTGCTATCAGTTGACCATTCACTGATTCGGGGAAGCAAACAATTCTCAAGTCCCACGAAAGGATGTGAAAGGATTTCTTGCTCTGTTCGCCATGCCATGGTCCCAGAAAGATTTTGCACACACATTTTCCAAAACCATCACCATCACCGCCAAGGAAAAGCTCTCTCATACACCAGGGAATTGTAGATGTCCTGCTGATGTTTCTACCGTGTGTGACACATGTGACAGCATGTCGTGTGATCCTCCGACAATCCAAAGGCGGTTGGGAATTTCAACCCCCCTGAAGGATATTTGGCCTGTATGGAATCTGGATGGTTGCAAAATGACACTTGCACATGGAAAGTCGGCACTTTTGACCCCTTCAGAACACCTTAAATTATGGTCCATGTGAACAATTTTGGGCCCCCATTTGCACCCGCAAAAAATGACCCCAGAAATGATGTTGGCCCCACATATTTTAAACCTTAGTTTCTTTCAAGGTGGATATTAATATTGTTCCATGCTAATCCCGTAAACTGGCTGATCCATGTTAACTTACCCCATTTGTCGGATGAAAAAACAAACACCAAACAGCAGCAGAGGTCCCTCATCCCCCGTGCAATGATCATATGATCATATGTATATTCTGACATATCCTGGTATGCTGCCAGTTAAATATCCCCATGTTTGCACTTGGAAACGTAGTTTCAGTGAATCAAGTGGATACCCTCTGGTAATTTAACATAGCTATGGAAAATCACCATTTTTAATGGGAAAATCCACTATAAATTCTATAAATGGCCATTTTCAATAGCTATGTTAAATTACCAGAGGGTATACTGTATTATGATATGTTTCACCACAGCTATAACGGGTGCACCCCTGAAGGTCGCCTTCCTCCGACGTCTCAGCTTCAGCCTGGCACGATTTTGGTCATGCCATCTCCGGCTACCCAAAATGAATCCATCCCAAAAATGAATAAATTGCAGCCAAAAAATCTAGAAAAGTGATCTGTTCAGTATATCTTTTAGTGGAATTCTACGTCTCTTTTTAGGGTGTAATCCTTGGTGGGAAAATCTACCGGAAAGATGCCGATCGTCCCATCATCCAATATGCACGTATGCACATATGCAGATGTGCACGTATACATGTATCTACCTATCCATCTATCTATCCATCTATCTATCCATCTACCTACCTATCTGTCCATCCATCTATCCATCTACCATCATCTACCTATCTATGTATCTTGTACGTATGTAATGCATGTATGACTTTATGACTGTATGTCTATCCATGTCATCCCAGTAGTGAAGCCCATCTCAGGAAAAACCAGTCGTAGTCGAGTCGTTGGGGAACGCAACGGGCAATGGTCGGCAACGTTGTAGCGGCTGTGTCTAAAAAAGGGGGGAGTCAACTGGAGTCAACCCAAGAGCATGTCAACCCAAGGACATATCCACTAGAAATGGAGGTTTTATATGGTTTTATGGGGAAATCATGGGAATATATGGGGATACCCTCTGGTTATGTCAAAATAGCTATTGAAAATGGCCCATTTAGTTCGTTGGTTTACCGAACTTGCAGATGGTGATTTTCCAGTTCGCAAACTGTTAGTTTACCAGAGGGTAATTCATATGAATTTGCAAAATGATGATACACCATGGTTGAGGGCTGCGGCTACTCCATTGACAAACCCACATCACTTGTTCTAGCTGTGGCGCTGGGAAAGGTGCAACTTACATCAAATCCCAAGTCTCACTAGTTTTACCCAAAAAAAACAGGTTTAAATACCCCAAAGCCCAATGGATAAGTCATGGAATCATGGATATATCATGAATCTCCCTCCATATGTTGCTGCCACCAGAGGTTTGAAATTGGCTAACCCGTCTTCGCGTCTCCGAATTTTACGGCCACACCTCTGGGTCGCTGTCGCTTGCGCCATAGTTCTCGCTCCAAACCTCAGGTCGCTTGCTACCCTTTGAACATCCCAAGAATCCATCCCAATTTTTTTTGCAAACATATGGAGGGAATAACATGGAATAATTCCTTGAGAGACCTCAGGAGCTTTTCTGAAGTAGATGCCCACGGGCACACGCGCACACACACACACACGTGCACGCATATCTATCCATCTATATATATATATATGTGTGTGTGTGTCACAATTATATGTTTCTAGTCATCACGTTTATGTTCATGAAATATGTCAAAACGTCGATCACCTCAGCTCGGAACAGAGCACACCACCAGCAGTGCAACGAGCAAGACGCCCGCCTTTTTTCGTCGACGAATTCCGGTCGGAAAAAACATGGCCAGGCGGCCATGCCATTCCCATGATTAGTATATATGGGTATGGATCAATGCCTATTAATACCATTTTTAGGGGAATGAACATCCATAAATCCCAGCTATTTTGATGTGAACAGAAGGGGTACAAGGTTTTGACACACTGCCATATTAGTATAGTGAATACTCGTTAATAATGGTGATGGTTGGTGAAAAGTGGTGATTATTGGCTCAATGATGAATTTTCCAGGCAGCCACGTTTGACTACCGGAGGGTTTTGCCGGGATGTGTTTCAAATGCTCTGAATAGCCGAAATGCCCTACCGGCCCTATCCATGTAATCATACCATTGTATACCCCATCATGTCTGGAAAAAATATGAAAAAATGAGGATAGATTGATGTAACCAGTGCTATGGTTTATCATTGAATGTTTCTCACGTTGCCTTTTGGATTAATCGGATTAATCCCCACAGAAAGGGAGCGCACAAACAGCGAAGAAAAACAAAAGCAGAACGATTCCAGTCCAATCATCAACTAGAAGTATTTTTTAAAAAAAACTATGCAATCACCCACTGTCCGTTCATTTATGACCCAAAAGCAATGCTGTTCTTGTATTTGATGGTTTCGTGTTTATCCATTTCTCCCTAAAAGATCAGTGTTCAAAGCCCTTTGTCATCCTTTTGTACTGGTTGGCTGACAGGAGTTCTCATCAAGCAGAATTTCAACCCCCTGCATTTGATGGTTGAAAGCTCTATAAATAATGGGTAAATCCCAATCATATAACCCTCAACCGACTAAATATATCTAAATATATCATCTTGGGAAAATATCCGCAGAAGATACCCCCATGCCCCACATAAATTCTGATCAACTCGATCAACTCAAAATCCATCTATAATAACTTTCAAGCATCTTTGATAAGTATTCAATACCCGCTGGTAATTTGTTACATAGCTATTGAAAATGGTCCATTTAGTTCGTTGATTTACCGAACTTGAAGATGGTGATTTTCCAGTTCGCAAACTGTAAGTTTACCAGGCCGGGTAATCATTTCTCCATCACATCCCGATTTTTAGTGTTCGAAACCCCATGAAATCACGACCCGAACACGGTGGACCCATAGAACTGGCTTCCCCACTGACATGTCGAAAGCCACAGTGTTTCCTCCCATGTACCTTGACCAATCCAATGGCTGGTGAAAGGTCACATCCCATGTCGAATGCGATGGTCATGCAATAAAGGATGGCACAAATGCGTTGCACATGTGGTCTTCTTGCCGAATTTCCATGGAAATTTCCATGGAAATTTCCATGAAACCACCATGAAATCCCATTAAAATCACCATTGCCTGAGTTCCCAACAGCACTGGGTAGCCTTGAACCGGTTCGAAGGGAAAGGAGTCGACACCAATCTGAGCGAGGAAAGCATGGATTCGCGAGGGACGTGTGAAAAATACGCGAAATTTGACGTCAAAACAGCAAGGGAATCACTGACTCACTGACATTCATGGAAATGCATAGAAATATCAACATTAATGTAGTAGAATATATGTTCAATACGTAGAAATTGTTTTCGAAATACAGTATGTTGCAATGGGGATCACAGTTTTCAATCTTTTTGGGCCCAAAAAAACCTCACAAGAAAACCGTAGCACTCTCCCGCCTGAGCCATAAATCCTGACATAATCGCGACCTCAGCCCCATTTGATCGCTATGGAGGGGAGACCTGCAGAACCTTGAGATACCTTGACAGAGTCATTCAAGGGAAATATTCAAGGAACCCCGTGGTTTTTAGTTTTTCGGGTCTTTTTTGGATTTGGTTTTGCCATTCAAAAGTGAGGCTGAAGCTGTTGAAGACTGAAAATGTTCCCTTCCCTTCATCCAAACCCCGGGGCACAGCAAGTTACCAGCCAAAAGAATATGACTATGAGAGCTCAAAGTATGTTTCAGTAATTAGTCACCTCGCGTAGTGGCGTAGGCGCAACAGAACTTAAGCAAGCTCATATGACTACACAGTACCTTAGCCAAATTTATCCAAAACTGGTGTGCTCGAAGACGGATTTATCTACTATATTACATTATACTATATTTAAAATGTTATATCATATTAGTTATATATGTTATATTATACTATGTTATATCATGTTAGATCATATCAATTACTGTATATCATATTAGGTTATATTAAATTATATTAATATATAATATCAATATAATATCGTATATCAAATTACTATACTATACGTATTGTAGATAACTTGATCCAACCAGCCACAACAAACCGTTTTTTGCTGACGCACCGGACCAAATACATCAACGTGAACTTCATGCCGAACCTCGCGAAAGGCCGTGCTGGCCGCAGGGCCGCAGGGACTCCATAGGCCCCATGGCCATCCCAAAATCTTGCAACGAACATAGAATCATGATCTATCAATGACTAGAATCAAAGATCTTCATAGATCTTCATAGATCTTCATAGATCTTCATAGGTCTTCATAGATCTTCATAGATCTTCATAGATCTTCATATTCCAAGGGTTTGGAGGTGAGTAACCCTGAAAAAGGGAAAAAAAAAACGTTTGAGGCCCCGAGCATATAAGAGAGCAAGTTGGAGGAGAACTTGTTGCGGACCGTGTGCTCAGAGACCATCCAGCCTGCAGCATGTGACCGCCTGCAGCCTGCAGGGCCTGCAGCATGTGACTACAAACTGCCCCTATGTGGGTTTGTCTTGATTTTTTAATACTCTATATATATATATATCTTACTGTATAATACATGATGCCAAATCACTATTTGGTGGGGAAAATGATAATAAAGACGTGGATTTGACCGTATTTTCAGACGAACCATGACGAACCTATCTCGGACCCCAACATGAACAATGTTTGGTGGGAAAGGGATGGGAAGGGAACTCTGAATGACTAAGAAGAACTTGGAAAATCATGAGCGGTTCACGGCGAATTACTTGGAAAAACGACATCAGAGATGCTGGTAAAATGGTAAAAATCAGGCGAAATCGGAAGCCCAATGCTTGCCGCGAAAAAAACATATGATCATATGCTCTTCTTGGCGGCTTCTTGATCCCCTGCTGGTTTAACTTTTCGCTGATTATGTAGTAAATCAATGTAAACCCGAGCGCCAAAAACCACGGCTACTGTTGCAGTCTTGATACAAGTCCTTCCCCAACTCGGATCCTTTGAAAACTTCGCCCAAGCCACATTCGAAGCAAGAGAAGAGCAAAGAGGTCGCGAAGCCTCCCAAAAATTGAGCGCCTTGAGGCCTTGTGTTGCCTACTTGACAAGGTGAGGCCCCAATAGGCCCCAGTTATGTTTCTTGGTTTATAAAGCCCATTAACTATAGTTTGTGTATATATAGATATACGTGTGTATGTGTTATATATATATATCCTGGATATAACGCAATTCACCAAGTTATAAGTCATCTTAGAGTCATCTTAGCTATCTCGGGGACCTCACATTGAATGACTGAATATCTGTGCCTGTTGCTAATAATGTCCATCATTCACAATACATAATAAATTGATGAGAAACGGTATCTATTAATGGTTAATACATAATAGATCAATACATAATGGCTAATAATTCCAGGTTGTAAATTCTATAGATCAATGAAGATCTTCCCCGCACACCCGCCTCCAGTCACGCGGCCGACCATCAGCACCCAGTAGTTCTTCCTGCATTGAAGCCCCAGGGCCATAGGGATTCCATCAATTTATTCATATTTATTCAATTAATGGACAGGTGATGAACAATGAGCCAAAATAAAAGATTTTAGCATGTTTTAGCATGTTTTAGCATCAAATACATTGATAGAAGTGACTTGTGTGGTTTTGTCGTGTCTTGTCTACAATGGTGGACAAAACCACAACAAAGTTGTGGGGAGTGTAGCATCAAAACAGGAATTCTTCAGCGTTTTTGATCATGGAAACAACCTTTTTTTATGGGGGGAATCAAACCAATCATCATGAATAGGAATGTACCCTCTGGTGAACTAACATAGCAATGGAAAATCACCATTTTTAATGGGACAATCCACTATAAATGGCCATTTTCAATTGCTATGTTAGTTCACCAGAGGGTAAATTCTGTGATGTAAAATGACAAAATCGGATGGCTTTCTTTCGATGAAACAAAGCCATGGGATGGGTATGGATGGGGAACCCCAGTTTTTCTGAGAAAAAAACAGGAAAAAAAAGGAAAAAACCTTCGTTTTTGATATGTGTTTATGTGGCACCCTCCAGTAAACAAACCTGGCAGGCTTGAAAATTCGACGTTTGTAAACGGTTCACCTCTTCAAAAATCATAAGAAATGGACATTCAGTCGCTAAGTTAAAGTACCGCAGGTACCCGCATACATTCAAATTTATCTCAAAGATGAATTGAAACCCAATTTGAATGAAATGAGTCCAAACTGAAAGTGACTAAATCTCCAATTTCCAATACAGTAGTTCAAAAGCCGAAAACCAAATAAAATGTGGCCAAACTGGACAATTCCAGATACATCCACGGCCCGGACCAATGCTTGGTTGCGCAGGAGAAGATGTAGAGCAAGCCTTGGAACTTTGGACGAAAAACATTGGGTTGTTTACAATTTACTGCAGGATATTGGTTTTACAATGTCATATCATATCATATGTAATAGACGGATTGAATCTTCAAATATACGGCTGAAAGCAATAGTTTTTACCATTAACATTTGAGTGTACCCCATGTCAGGACCCATCTGGAGGAGATGCTTGAAGAAATGATGGGAGAATAAAATGCGGACGTACCTGCATTATATATATAATACATATATGCATAACTATATGTATATGATTATATGATATTATATGTGTATTCAATGTATACACATGTTTGTACTGTGCATAATATGCATAATATTAGATTTACAATGCATATCAACGAACATTCATGGCAGTGAATTCAAATGGGGATCAGCCAGCAATCCTGGGATGAATATCAGGGTTTCAATTCGGGCCAACCAAGCCATAAAATGGCCTCTGGAACATGGATGGAAACGTCTACGTACTCCCAACCTAATCCCAACAATCCATCCATCTGAGATGTCAAGTTGAGCTCGAGGACGTGAAAAGTAATGCTATAATCCCGACTCCCCCTAATATTAAAATATATCAAACACCCCCGACTCGTATGGTCCGATGTGTAAATCCCCTACATCAGCCCGCTGGCGAAGATCATCTTCGGGGGAATGGATGCACTGGTAACCAACCCAGTGAACCAACTCAACAGGCACCGCTGTGTCGCAGCCTATTTGACTTATGTAGTTCTATGATGTTCTATGAATCTGGCCCGAGAGAAACGAAATGTGCATCACATGCTGCTCCATACGGTTTCAATCCCATGTTTTGTTGCTCGTGTTCTCTCCCATTCCCAACAGCATCTTCCATGAAATGTCGAATGTCATGTTTCTTCAGTCCCCAATTGCCATAGTAAATTCATAGTAAATTCCCAACCTTACATGAATCAGCATGGATAGATGGATCCAATTCCATCAAGTATTCATTGATTACATGAACTTAAACCATTGATGTTAGCCATTGATTATCTAAAGAAAGGTTCAATTACGGTTCACCAACATCAATTACAGTAACCTCTGGTTTTTTAACATAGCCATGGTATAGATGACCCATTTATCTAGCTGATTTACCTATTAAATCAATGGTGATTTTCCATGGCAAACTGTTAGTCATAACCAGATGGTAACCACTCCAAGGGCTCCCAGCAGTAGGCCACACAGCCCTTCTTACGTCCAAAGCGGTCGGCAAGACCCCCAACGAAGCCTCGAAGCTCGTTGGGGGCCAACGAAAACATAGGGAAAAACACGAAAAAACCTATGGAATTTCAGTGGAAATGAAATGAAATGATCCAAAAATGCTGGGTGTTCATGGAAATCAACCGTTTCCAGACCTATGAATGTGAGGTGTTGGTTTGATGGTGCTATCATATCATTAACATGGATAGGTTTAAGGACACCTGCGCCCATGGGTTTTACACTGAGATGCGGGATGTTCCCATTTGTTTTCGAGAAAAATACTTAAATTTGATCAAATTTGTGCTTGTTTTACACAACAAACGATGATTTTCACATCCGTGGGCTGATAAGGATAGGATGTAGATTGATGATTCAATGAATGATCATAACATGGATTGAACAAAACATATCCGCCTTTATCAACGACAGAAATGTGGAAACTTCACTCAGCGAAATGGACATTTCACCACCCAACCATCGGATTTGACAGAAATGGAAGGTGTTGATGTCCACCGTTGCGGAAGGAAAATCCACCAATGGGAAGCCTGGACATCGATGCAAGAGTTACCACGGGGTCCAAAAAGGTGGTGTGGACCTTGAAAACCAAAGATTCATGGCTATCAAATGAGGTAATCTGATGTTTCGATATTGTGCGATCCTGTGTGCTGTTCTTGGGCCAGGAAAGTTATTCATTTTAGACACAAAGTCTGAGACCAAATGGCACAGTGTCAACCATCAAATGCGTTTGGTTATATTACCAAATCCCCATCATATTCCCCATTCATCTCCAATTGTTTAGAAAATAAGTTGATCAATACCTCCATGATATTCCCCGAAAAATCCGAAAAATCACGAGAGACTTCCCCGACTTCCCCCATGAAATTCCCCAGATTTGGCACCCCTTTGCCTTGAAAAAATCATCCCATGATTCCCATGATGAAGAATGATATGTCACGATCCCGTCCCCCCGATTGGATGTGGACCTGAAAATTGGATTTTTTCTATCCCCAAAAAAAACTCTTTTGAAAAGTAAAATGATATAATCCAGTGAATTTATGGCTACACGAAATTTCTGACAACAAACAAAAATGGAGGATATTTCACCATATCAATGGGGAATTTCACCATATCAATGGAGGTACCTACCATATATAAGGCCTATATAAGGTATCACCATATCTTTTCATCAGTAAATCATGGAGAAATTGAGGATCCAACAGCTACTGACCATGGCTGAACCGAAGCCGGCCACGAAGAGCTCTGCGATCTCGTGCTTGGTGAAGCCGTAGGCCTCCACAACCCGAGCACCGCTGATCACTCCCAAACCACTTCATAACCATGATGAGCCACACAAAGAAAGCCACCAAGTAGCAAAGTCCAGAAAGATACTGAAAGGTAGAATCCCACTAAAATAGTGACAAATGATATACTTTTCACTACGTGTCTATCTGTTTGGAGGGTGCTGTAGTCGAACAACATGGATTGTTTTCACCAATTAAGATGTGAAGTTGACGGAAAGAAACCGCATTTCAAACCAGCCAAAATTGTGATTTTACAAATTTGGAATGAGGATCTGACCACGGCAGGATTCAGGGTGGATCCTTTTTCAAACTGGTCCCCACCTTGGAAACATCTTCAGCACCGGGGCAAAGCATCATAGGCATGGATTTCTTCTGGGCTTTGAAACATCAGAAATTCATGTCACTTCCAGATCTGTCCCATAACTATGGAAAATTCCCATTTTTAATGGGTAAATCCACTATTTCGACTGGGCCATGGCTTCAATAGCTATATATATATATATATGTACGTTTACCAGAAATTACTTCAAGAATATTGGAAGCCAAAGCATGGTTCGACATCTCAACTTCCCAGCGGAGTTGCCGCGTTGCCGCCTCGTAGAGGGCGTAGACATAGGGTCCCTGGAGCCAATCGGCGGCAACACAGAGTGTCCAGGCGCTCAGGTAGGTGACCTCAGATCATCCCGATGTTGCCGACTGTTGGATGAGATTGTGGTATGGAACCCTGATATTAATACATGGATATTTGCATTATGATACATGATGATACATGATACAATTGCATGGATATACACATGGATTTACATGATAAAAATGACCATGATGATACATGGATATATATACAATGATATATCATAAATATGTAGGCATGCATATTTAGAATATGTGACTGATGCAATTACAGCATATAGAATTAGAGGAACATAACTGGTTGGTGGTTTCAACCCCTCTGAAAAATATTAGTCAGTTGGGATCATTATTCCCAATATCTGGAAAAAAAAGAAGCCATGTTCCAAACCACCAACCAGAAAAGCAATATAATGCAGCAATAAGGATCCAAAACCTTGGGCTGTTGGCAGTCGAAATGACTGAGATGTTCATCGCATTTTCCTCCAAAACTGCAACATGTTCAAAAAAACACAGGGGAACGGACCAATTACCCAGTTAAGCTTTCAAACTCCCTTCAAAAACAATGCAATACCCTCTGGTAACTTAAGCTTGCTCTTGAAAGTTGCTCATCTATAGATGGTTTATCCACTAACATGGTGATTATCCACTTCGCACACTGTCAAAAGTTCCAAAGGCTATTTCCAATAGTCCATTTTTTTATCCCAATTGATATCACCATGTTTTTCTTCACCAAATGGGTTTCCCCAAAAAATGGTTTTCCCAAAAAAATTGTTTTCCCCAAAAAATTGTTATCCCAATTGGTATTTCAAAAAATGGTTTTCCCCATTTTTAGCCCAATTCTGCTCCGAGGTACCATGAAGGTGCCAAAGCCCTTTGGCCAGTCGGCGGAACGTGAGGGCAAGGCACAATAGCCCAGAATGGCCGTGCCTCCGAAGGGCTCAACTCAAGGGGCTCAAATTCATCATGATTCAAGCGTTTTGTATGGAAAATGGCGTTGGGAGATGGGATACCCTCTGGTAAACTGTCCCATCACTATGGAAAATCACCATTTTTAATGGGTAAATCAACTATCAATGGCCATTTCAACAGCTATAGCAGCTATGTTAGTTTACCAGAAGGAACATGATCAAAAACAAATTAGGCTTTTGTGCTTATTAGGGCTTCCTAACCACCAATCATCACAAAGACACGCTGAAAACCATCAACCAGTCATCTATCATTGGGGGGTTGGATGTGCATCCATGGTGATATCATTGGCGAAGCCTCCGTTCCGAAAGCCTCTGGTAACCACATTCTGGGATTCATCCACCGTGCACCATCAGCAAGACGTGGTTAGGCGACACAAACCGCTCGTACAGAACAACATGCTGAGATTGCCCACCAAAAGCACGTCCTATAGGAACTAAGATAAGTAAGTCGGGTCTTTGCGCAAAAAGGATTCAAGTTCCACCCGTAGATCACCGTGATCGATTCCACCAAGGTGCAAATGGACATTGGAATGATCGCGCCATGGTAGAAAGACCTGGCTCGGGATCCAGACATCAAACGCTTTGAAACTCACTCGTTTGAGAGGGGCAGTAATCCCTGAAATTGACAGCTGCAAGGAAATGGTGGTGAAATGCATATGGTTATTGATTTTTGGACCTGTTAATCGCATTTAATTGATTTACGGATAGAGACAGATTGATCAATAGAAAGATAGATAGATCGATCGATCGATCGATATGTAGATTACTGTAGATATTAGTTGACTTTTGGGATCCCTTGTTGCCGGCTCAACACCTTCCCGGCGCCACTTCCCCAGCCCCGGGCCCAGAGAAGTAGGCACCAACACCCAACTCGGAGAGGGTCACCTCACGTCATGAAAATGTGGTGCTGCACATTTGGATGGCACCTACACCTACAATAATATACAATAATGTCATCTATAATAAAATAGATGGGATAAAATACATGATAATATCATCTCTGGTAATTATAGATGGGATAATAATAGAGATCATCTATAAATCATGTCATCTATATCATATATAGGGCAAGTCTTTTTTTTGACCTTGGATCACTTTTTTTTAACCTTACCTCTTTTTTCCGACCTTGGATCCCTTTTTTTGACCTTGGATCACTTTTTTTGGACCTTGACCTGCTCTTTCTTAACCTTGGCACGTTCCTTTTTAACTTTGGCCTACTTTCCCATACTTGTTTGGAACCTTGCGCCATCTTGCACTTTTTCTCTGTGTGTGTGATTCTGGAGTGTGTAGAGTGCGGAGGTAGGCATGTGGAATGTCGAGTTTGCATCTGGCGTGCGGAGTGTGTGTAGAGTGCGGGAGGTAGGCATGTGGAATGTCGAGTTTGCATCTGGCGTGCGGAGTGTGGCGACTGGTGGGTGGAGTGTGCATGGCGTGGACTGTAATGTTTGCAGTGTATGGTTTTCACTTGTAGTGTTCAGTATGTTGAATGTGAAATGCAACGTTGGGCGTTTCGTGCCCAATGTGAGGTGTGGAGTTTGCAGTGTGAAGTGTAGAGTTTGCAGTCTAAAGGCTGTGGAATGTAGCGTTTGCAGTGTCATGCGTGGCATGTGTATTTGGGAACACCAGGTGTGTACTGTGTGTTTTGTAGAGAGTACGAAGTCTATAGAATCTGGGGTGTTAAATGTGCGCGGGATGTAGGCTGTGCACTGTAGAGACTTTTCTTTTAGTATATATATATATATTTATATGTATGTGTGTGTGTTTTTATTTATTTAGGATAGATAGGATAGATAAGATAGATAGTATAGATGGGATTCAAAGGGTGGATAGCATAGATAGCATAGACAGGATATATAAGATAGATAGAATAGATGTGATAGATAGGATAGATAGGATTCAAAGGATGGATAGATAGATAGATAGGTAGATAGATAGATAGATAGGATTAGATAGGATTAGATAGGATTAGATAGGATAAGATAGGATGAGATAGGATAAGATAGGATAAGATGGGATAAGATAGGATAAGTTAGGATAAGATAGGATAAGTTAGGATAAGAGTTAAAAGCAGCGGAGGCTCATCCAAAAAACAAAGAACGCCTTTTCTACCGGGGGGAACCGTCACCGAAGCCAAAAGGCTATCCACAGCGGCACGATACATGCCATGACAATCCACCGATGGGGTACGGACATGCCTTGCATTCACACATCCCCCCCTTATCGGCGCGCTTGTCCTTCAAACGTCGCCGCTGTTCGGCTGCGGTCTGTCTCAGACCAATTGCTTCCGCTGTGTCCTTCAGCGACCACAATCCTTCCACCAAGGCCTTCTGGAGCGCCTTGTTTCCAAACCACTTCGTCAAGCCATCTGAGATCATGTGGTGGCCTGGAACCCATCGTGCAAAGGCGTTGCTTCTGTCCTCCAAAAGCGCCTGCTTCAAGACTGCAAGGTCTATCTGGATCTTTCGGTCGCTCGTCTGGCACTCACTGGTGAGCACATCAAAGCCTGTCTTCGCATCAATCACCAGAAAGTGCCTCCAGCGATTGGCCCACAGCTTCCAGTCCTTCAGGATGAACTTGCCGTGGATGATCTCGCTGAGAGCCGCTCTGATGAAATCCCCATGCTCAAAGGCCGTTGCCGCCATAGATACTTCTGCGCTCATGCTGCAGCGCACCACCCGCTGGATCTTCATACTGGCAGCTTCAATGACCACCAGCTGAGCCTCGCCCTCCAAAATCTCGGGCTCGGCCAACCCCACCAACAGTCCACCTTGACTGTATCCACCAGGTTGCGCGCCAAAAGCAGCATCGCTCGCTGAGATCACCACCAGGTTCTGCCAGTCGCGCAGCTTCTTCACCTTCTGGGTCATCGGCTGCCGTGCTCGATAGATCACCTTGTTCAAGAAGTCCAAAGCTTCCGCTGGCTCTCGGTTCATCAGTTGCTGGACGTGGGATACCCCATAGGCGATGTCATATCGCCCCTGCCGAGCCATCCAATTGAGCTGCCCCAGGATAGAAGACATAGCCAGCCGCATCTCTGAGGTCAAACTAGTAGGCTGCCGCTTCTGCGTTGTGCCATGTGTGAACTCCTCCACAGTCATCTTGCCCTTGCGCAGAAGGTCCTCTTCCTTTGCAACCTCCTTGGGGTCCAGTTTGTAGGTCTCCAGCAACTTCACCTTTTGCAGGTCCTTGGCATATTCATCCATGCTGTACTCAAACTCCATGGTGACTGGATCCTGTCGCTCCCATCTGCCGCAAAACTTCACCCATCCATCGGTGGCTTTTCTGACTTCACCGAAATTCAGGCATTGGTGCACCTTCTTCCAGGTCTCCTCACTGGTGGCATCTCCACAGTATCTGGTGTCATCCACGTGGATGCAAGCCAATGCTCGTAAGGTGCCATCCGGATGATGAGCCACAAAAACTCCTGGTAGGAGATCCAGTTCTCGCATGCCACAATGACAAATGGTCTCCTTGTACTCCAGGTACCAGAGTCTCGGGCTTTCAGGCAAACCAAAACCACCCTTGGTCAGCTGCAGCAGGTCCCGGCGCATGCCATAGCCCAATTGCTCCTCGATGAACTTCTCGATGTAGTCAGGATACCCTTTCGGGGTACGAATGTACACCTCTCTCTCAGGGGGTAGGTGCTTTCCTTGCAAGAAGGCACTTGACACATCCTCGTACTTCACCACCCAACCCATTTGCACACTGATGAAGTTGATCAGGTTATGAGCCAAGGCTGCTGCCGTCGGTGCCAATGTTGGAAACTTGCCAGCATCAGGATCTCGATGGCCTCCCAAAACCAACCTGCCCTTGAGAACTGCCTCGGCCAAGGTCTTTCCGCCCTTGTTGGTCAGGACAAAGCGGCTGGTCAGGATCCGTCGCGAATCAATCACCTTGTCCGTGGGTACTCCCTTCAGGGCATCATGGTCAAAGTAAATTTTCACCGCCTTGATCAAAGGCTCCTTGTAGGCCGCCTTCCAATCATCAGGCAGCATGCCCCATTGATACTCGAGGCGGGCTTTTCCTGTCACCACTTGATGACCATCAGCTGCTGCCGCCACCTTCTCCTTGTCGATGACGTTCGCGCCCGCAACTGCTTGATGATGATCACGCTGTTGTTCCTTCACCTTCTCCACAATCTCCGCCTGTGCCCATTGTCGTGGTTCCGGTTGGGTCCAGAAAGCTTCATCAAGCGCCCATTCCTCGCAAGCATCCGCCCAGCATATTTCAAAAGCATCCTTCTCACAGGCCTCCCCGCAAGCTTCTGACCAGTAGACCACGCTCGCTGCTTCTTGTCGATCAGCTCGATCCTTTCGGGCTCGTTGTAAGGCAGGAGCTTGGCGGGACTTCTGAATGAGCTTGCGGATCTGTTTCACTCGTTGATTGGCTTTGGCGGCAGTGCTTCTCAATTCAGCTTCTGTCAAACGAGATGGTCTCATCTTACTCTTGCTGAGCTCTTCAAACATCTTCTTCTTTGCTCCAAAGTCCAGGCCACTCGGCTCCGGTGCGTCAGCTCGGGGCATTTCCTCATCATCCTCCTCCATCAATTCATGTCGTTCTTCAGGTTGAAGTCGACGCACCAGAGCCGGTCCACTTGAACCCGACGAAAGGGAGCTTCGAAGCTGATGGGGAACATCATTCAATAGTTCCAATCGACGCACTTGTCTCATGCGGTCTTCCGCTTCCAACTCGGGAACCTCCCGTTGGATTGATTGGGGCATCTCCTCATCGGTGTCTTCTTCCTCAGCAATTCTGTTGGCTGGCGCTTTCCTTGGACGTTGTGGTCTGTCCTCCAGCTGCTTGGGTTCCTCCACCTGCAGTTTTCCCATGCGGATTTCATCCGCCATCTGATCCAAGAGGCCCACGATGAAGCTTGACCCAAGCATCTCATCCGGTGTCGCCAACCTCACCTTCTCCAAAGGAAAGCTCCTCACTTTTCCTCGGATACGCACCCAGATGCGATTGGGCACATTCTGTTGCCGCTCCACACAGACCACCAACCCAGGTCCATCCCAGCTCACATGGTCTTGAAGTCGACGTGGCTGCCCTCGCCGATGAGGTGGAGGTTGATGAACGTAGACCGTCGTCCCTTCGCTGATCATCTCGAGTTTCGGTGGCCGTGACCGGGCATGCAAACTCTTTCTGATCACCTCGTTGGAGTCAATCCAGTTGAAGGAGTCCACCGCTGATGCTCTGATTCGTTCTGCTCTTCGTAGGGCTTCCTTCTGATCCAGACTCGCATTCATGGCCAACTTGAGATGTCCACTGCATAGCTGATCCATCAGAGAAGTTGGAACTGGTACATCTCGTCCTGTGATGGCCTGCAAGGGAGACATCCCCATCTTGTTGCACAGTCTGTTCTTCGCCCCAAAACATGCTGAGGCTGCCATCTTGAGCTCCTCCAAACCTCGAAGTTGTTGAGCGGCAATGGTGCGCATCATCATCAGCTTCACCACCGCCCCATGTCGTTCGACTTGCCCTTGGCGCCACTTCGCCCCAGCCGGAACCACCTCATGTCTGAAATCCAGGATGCGGCCAATCTTTTGGACCACATCCTCATATTCCTTGCCACCATCGGTCTGAAGCACTTCCGGTGGGCCAAAGATAGCGCACCACCGATGTTGAAGCAGTTCTGCTGAAGTCTCTGCCGAGGGCTGCTTGCTCACAATGCCCACATGGTACTCCGTGAGCCCGTCCAGCAAATGCGTGACATTATAGCGCTCACCATCCAGATCCCAGATGTAAAAGCTGTCGGAGAGGATCTTCTCACCAAACCGCGTTGGTCTTTGGCCCGACACCTTTGGTTCAGCACCAGGGGGTCTCACTGCCTGACAAATCTGACAGCGCAAGCCTTCCGCTGTCTTCAGCACCACCTCTCCGCATCCGCTGATCTGCAGTATCCGTCGAAGACGATCAGCAGAAGGATGACCCAACACCACATGAAGATGAGCCAATGCTTGCCTCACCTTGTAAGGCCCCTGACGTGCACTGCCCTCAAAGAAGACATAGTCATACTGTCCTCCACGCCAGTCAGCCTTCTCCAGTTGTCGTCTCAACTCTCCTTCCGGAGTGGGCAAGGGCTCCACCGGTAATGCATAGTGCAAGGCATTGGGTGGTCTTCCTTCTGCCAATTTTCGTGGTGCTTCCTCTTCACATTTCTCCCATGCGTACTCCGCCGCCTCAAGGATGTGCTCGCACAGCTCAATCGGCCACCTGGCCGCCAGTGCTGATCTCCTCTGTGAGCGGCCCTCAAAGAACACACTTCCTTCAATGGGTTGATGTTCTCCTGGTCCATGATTGCACTCTGCACCGATCATGAGGCCCTCGCACATGTAGTGGTCGTTGCTATCCAACGCCGTGTACTTCTGGTGAGGCTTCTCGCCCACCACATCCTTCAGGCCAAAGGCACATTGCGCCACCTTAGCACGATGTAGTTGAGGTCGGCTTTCCATGAAGTCTTGATGCAAGGCCTCTGACTGCCAAGGGTTTTCCGTCATGACCAGGCGTCCATGCTTGGTCTGTTCATCCCACACTTCTCTCACAAACCTCCACAAGGGGATATCCACCTGGCGATCGGCCATGATCTGATCGATGTTGGGGTTCAATCGTTGGAACTGACTCCAGGGCCCACATCTCGGACTCAGGGTGATCAAGTCCGGCTTCTTCGTCCGGATCTCTTCCAACACCTGCTGTCGGGTGTGTGCATTTCTCAGGTCATGGCCATAGACCAGGTCAATGGGGCTATAAGCAGCCCAGCCAGCTCGTAGAGTTGCTACCTCAGTGAGGGTCCCATGGCCCGCAAAGATCTCCATGACGGTGTACTTCTCCTTGATGCGATGGACTGTGGCCAAGAGCGCATGGGTTTTACGAGCCCCCTGCATGCCGTTCTTCAGCTTCTGCATCAGGCCTCGTTGGGGGTTCGCTCGTCCCCATACCTCGGCCCCACAAAGTCGCTGCTCCTCAGTCTCTGCCGCATTGCCCCGAAGTGGCCCCAAAGCGACGCCACCTCGTAACTCAACAGATAGTTGAGCCATTTGGTGTTCCTCTTCCATTGCGCCTTCCCCTTGGACTCCTGGTGCACCGCTTCCTTGATCCTCCTCTGCCACACCAGCTTCTTCCATAGATAGGTGCGCAACCTGCTCCTCATGCTGCCCAGGATGTTGAAGGCCAAGTCGTCGCTCCACACGTTGCTCAGGGATGGATACTTGGCTCCCCATCCCGTCAAGGCTGCCGTCTCCACCTTCTTCTGCGCAGCCATCTCCGCCTTCTGGCGTCTCTTGTACACCAACTGCATCTCCTCGAAGGTCAGGTCCTTGATCTCCCCCATCACCATCTGCTCCGGCTCGTCCATGTTCCCATCCTGGGATCCTCGAGCTGCTGATCGTCTCGCGAGTGCCGGCTGTGAAATCGCCTTCGGAGTGGGGGATGCCATCGCTGCTTTGGCTCGGTGTTGAGGCCCTTTGCCGCGACCTTTCATCTGGCCCTCGGCGATCTGCTGGTTCCGATCGACCTCCATCGCTCGAGGCGGCTCTTTTCGTCCCCTTTCTCTCAACTCCGCCATGTGGATCTCTTCCTCCTGCAGCTTCTGTCGAAGATTCTCCTCCGTCAGCGGATTCACCTCCAAGAACGAGCTGCTCTCCTCTGGGTCTGACATCTCCGGACATTGTGATGTCCGATGCCCCACACCGCCACATAGCCGGCAAATGGCTGGGTTTGGGATCGGAACCGAAGACATTCAACGAGGGCTCAGCGGTCGCACGGTCTTGATCCACTTGTGAGCCAAAAACTTCACGTTCACAAAGTTCATCAACCAATGCCACTTCTGCATGTGCATCCATCTTCCAGGTTTTTCGCTCTGCATTGTCCAAAACATCTACTAAATGAAATTCATCTATTCTCACTGTGTAATGACCGGCATTGTTCTCACTCAGTCCATAGTTTTGGATTCGCAGTTTTCGTGACTTCAAAACATGTTTTTCCGTGTCCAATTGCACGCCCAAAGCAGTGTGAGATTGTTTGGAAAGTAGAGGAGGACAAGGACCAGGAACCACACTGAAAGCCAAGAAAACCCTCTTTCCACCAAAAGTTGACTCCAATTGCAAACGATATTTGCTCTTCAACGTGTTTCCATCTCCAAACCTAAAAATCTCCTCCTCTGGCAAAACCTTCAACCAACGATCATGCTGTTGCCACTCTCTGACGACATCGTTCGCCCAATCAACACCTACCACATTTCGCATGCAACCCAGATCCAAAATAACTTTTCGTGCCAATTCTTTCATGCTCCACCATGTTTCATAGGGCACACTTCCAGTGGGATGACCTAGTGATTCGGTATGTGAATGTTGTGACACTTCTGAACCCTGCCCCATAGGTCCCAACACCATGTATGCTGCACGCTCTGAAGCGGACGTCACGATCGTGTCCTTGCACAAAGAGGCTAAAAGTGACCACTCATGCCCTTCGTCAAAAGGCTTTCCCTTGGACGGAGCAGTGGTCACCAAAACTTGATTGCCCTTCTCCATGGCCATCTTGACCTTGGGACAGTCCTTGGCAAAATGCCCAGGTTCGTCACATACAAAACACTTTCCACTGCGCTGCTTGCGGCCATCTCCATCTTTCTTGTAGAAGTTCCGCATCTTGCGAACTTCAGCCATCTTTTGACGTGCCTTGAACTGCAGTGCCAAGGCCTCATGCTCAGCGTGAAGCACATCATTGGGCAGCCCTTCCATCTCGTCCAAGCTTTCATCACCCAAAGGTTCCTCAGGGATGCCCTCCAAGGATGTGAGAGTGTCGTCATCCTCCTGGAGCTCTGCTGCAAGCACTTGCTTGTCCTTCTTGTTGAACCGCATGCCCAAGAACCCTCGCTGCACCAGATGTTCTTCACCTTGGGCACCTCCCAATTGTCCTTCAGCTTGGCCAATGGGATAGCCAGCTTCACCTTCAAGTTCACCGGCCAGCTCCATCATGGCACCTGTGACGGCTGACTCGTTCTCGGCACCTGCATGTGTCTTAATCATAGCCTTGTCTCTCCGAGTGAGCTTTGCATGGTCCAACAGGTGACCCACAAAAAACCTTTCTCCCATGCTCAAAGACTCATCCAGTCCTTCCAATTGGCTACGATACAAACCTGCCCTAGTGATGTAACTTTCCAAGCTCTCACCCGGCAACCGATTCAAATTCAGCAGTCTTTTTCGATGCCAATCCACCCTATGCTTCTCACTTTGCCGGATGAGAGGACTTTTCTCAAGCGTCTGAAAGATAAGCTCCAGACCCTGCTTCCCGTCCACGTCCTCAGGCTCCAAGTGCTTGACAAGTTGGGCTGCTCGGTCCCTCAATTGAACCATGACCCGGGGACCCACTAAGTGATGAGGCAACTGATGTCCTTCTCCACGTAGCCAGAACTTCACCGCTCTCTTCCAGTCGCGATAGCTCTCACCCTGCTTCGCCTTGAAGACTGGTGGATAGCTGCTGGAGACCTTTCCACTGACCTTCTTTTCTTCATCCTTGTCATTCTTTTCATGCACACATACCACCCTTCCAGATGGTAAACCTCCTTGGCCAGGATCATCACCTTCAGATTCTGCAGAGTGCGGTTGATCTCCAACGTCTTCGTCTCTCCGAACCGCATCACATTCTTGATTTCCCTGATGAACTCGCCATTGACCTCGACCAGCTTCGTCATGCCACCAATGCCAAGGATCTGCACGACCCCACCCATCTCGTTCCCCTGCCTGACTCACGTAGATCCAATTTGCTCGGCCGCTACCCGATGACCCCGCCCAGGAGTCACTCGACCAGGCTCTTTCCTGCCACCATGAGTCATTCGACGAGACACTGGAGGCCATGTCAAAGACCTCAGCTTGATGACCGTAACCTCTTCTCTCAGTTCGCACCCATGGACTCGTCGATGGGCTTCGCCGTGTCTCCGCACTATGAGACCAGCCCCTGCTCGTCTCCTGCGGTCTCTCCGGCTCTTGCTCTTCTAGTTCTTCTCTTTCTACTTCATATACTGCCCAACCACCACCATAGTACGAACTCATCGATGACGCCGTTCCCCAAAGGCCCAAGCCTTCCAAGAAAAAAACAAAAGCCACCACAAGCGCTGATTGCCACCTCAAGCGCTGATTGCCACCAATGGCAAGCCCCTGGATCGAAACCGGCTCCGCTGCCAGTTAAAAGCAGCGGAGGCTCATCCAAAAAACAAAGAACGCCTTTTCTACCGGGGGGAACCGTCACCGAAGCCAAAAGGCTATCCACAGCGGCACGATACATGCCATGACAATCCACCGATGGGGTACGGACATGCCTTGCATTCACAATAAGTTAGGATAAGATAGGATAAGATAGGATAGATAGATAGGTAGATAGGTAGATAGATAGATAGATTAGGATAGATAGGATAGATTAGATAGATAGATAGACAGATAGACAGATAGATGAATAAATAAATCGATAGACAGATAGTTTTATAGATAGATAGATAGATAGAATGAGTAGATGTGATAGATAGATAGGATTCAAAGGATAGATAGATAGGATAGATAGGATTCAAAGGATGGATAGATAGATAGATAGATAGATTAGGTAGATAGGTAGATAGGTAGCCGGGATGGGATGCGATAGGACACAATGGGACAGGACTGAATAGGATGGATAGGATAGAATTACATTGGAAAGGATGTGATAAGATAGGATAGGCTAGGAGAGGAAAGGTCGAGGAAATATTTCTCGGAAGTTGGATGTAGACATTGGATAGATATAGGTCAGGGTTGGATAAATGAGAATAATTGGACAGATAAGACAAACACGACAGATCGGACAAACAGGAAAGGGACGTGACTCACTTGCGCACCTGGAAATTCACTCACTTGCGCACCTGAGAAATTCACTCACTTACGCACCTGGAAAATCACTCACTTGCGCACCTAGGTGTGGTGGGGTGGTTGGGTGGGGTGGGGTGGGGTGGGGTGGGGTGGGGGTGGGGTGGGATAATAACGTTCATGTTCCCGTGCACCCACAGGCACAGCAACCTCATCATCTTTCTTGCTGTCCTGCAGACACAGGCAGTGATGGTGGGGTGGGGTGGGGTGGGATAATAACGTTCATGTTCCCGTGCACCCACAGGCACAGCAACCTCATCATCTTTCTTGCTGTCCTGCAGACACAGGCAGTGATGGTGGGGTGGGGTGGGGTGGGGTGGGATAATAACGTTCATGTTCCCGTGCACCCACAGGCACAGCAACCTCATCATCTTTCTTGCTGTCCTGCAGACACAGGCAGTGATCTTTCAAGATAAGTGACCGGTGGGGTGGGGTGGGGTGGGATAATAACGTTCATGTTCCCGTGCACCCACAGGCACAGCAACCTCATCATCTTTCTTGCTGTCCTGCAGACACAGGCAGTGATGGTGGGGTGGGGTGGGGTGGGGTGGGGTGGGATAATAACGTTCATGTTCCCGTGCACCCACAGGCACAGCAACCTCATCATCTTTCTGCTTGTCCTGCGACACAGGCACGTGATGTGGGGTGGGGTGGGGTTGGGGTGGGGGGGGATAATAAACGTTCATGTTCCGTTTTGCCACCCACAGGCACAGCAAACATCATCATCTTGCTTGCTGTCCTGCGGACACAGGGCAGTGATGGTGGGGTGGGCGTGGGGTGGGGGGGGCGATAATAACGTTCAGTTCCCGTGCGCCAACAGGCACAGCAACATCTCATCTTTTTTGCGTCCTCAGACACGGCAGTATGTGGGGTGGGGGGGGGTGGGGTGCGGATAATAACTGTCATGTTCCCGTGAACCCACAGGACCACAGCAACCTCATCACTTTCTGCTGTAATGCAGAAAAAGGGCAGTGATGGTGGGGGGGGTGGGGTGTGGTAGGGGTGGGGGGGGGTGGGGTTGGGTGATGGGGTGGGGTGGGGTGGGGTGGGATAATAACGTTCATGTTCCCGTGCACCCACAGGCACAGCAACCTCATCATCTTTCTTGCTGTCCTGCAGACACAGGCAGTGATCTTTCAAGATAAGTGACCGGTGGGGTGGGGTGGGGTGGGGTGGGGTGGGGTGGGATAAGAACGTTCATGTTCCCGTGCACCCACAGGCACAGCAACCTCATCATCTTTCTTGACACAGGCAGTGATCTTTCAGGATAAGTGCTTATTGCTATTATAATTTTACACGTTTCGCATAGGCATTTATGTAATATGAACAACAATTCATCATCCTGAACCGACAGTGTCAGGCCATCACCAAATTGTCCATGACATAGAATGATGAAAAAAACTTGTTGGTCTATTTGTACTTTTCTCGACCTGTACTATATCTACTTCCTCTCCGACTGTGCCAGTGTTGCCATCGGCCTGCAAAAAGCCACAGACTACTTGTGCCTGTCGCCGGTGTTTTTTCTGCATTGACACCGCCACTTGCGCGGCGGCTGATGCGGACCAAGGCTTTTAGGGAATGGGCATCAGCTTGCAATGCCATTGTCTTTTTTCAAACCCACATCATGGTAAAGAAAAAATCTGTTTTGTACAAGAAAACTTGACACATGGCACTTTGCCAACCGTATCTTTGTTGTTTCAAACATGTGATGAGTTTCAAACATATCGAACACCTGATTTCCCAAACAATTCTCCCCGGGCCGCGTTCAGGCACCGGCTTCTGAAATGCTATGTCCAGACAAATTGTGGCTGCTACACCCAGCCGTTCAATGCTTGCCACAAAAAAAAACAATTATGAACATCTATGGACTGTACTTTTTGGTTCCATTTTTTTCAGTAGTATGGAAAATATTGTTTTTAAGTTTTAAGGGACGTGGAGAAGCCGCATGTTGCAAGTAGGAGTAGAAGTGGGATTGTAAGTAGAAGTAGAAGTAGAGATAAAGGTGGTGGTAGATGTAGACGTGGAAGTCGAAGTAGAAGTGGAAGTAGAAAGAGAGGTGCAAGTAGAGGTAGAAGTGGAAGTTTTCAGGTGCACAAGCGAGACGATTTCCAGGTGCACAAGCGAGACATTTCTCAGGTGCACAAGCGAGGCACATGCCAACAGGAAACCTAGGATAGATAGAGCAGATAGGACAAATAGGCACAGAATCTCCCAAATCTCCCGGAACCGTCTAGAACCTTCCACAATCTCCAAGCCAGCCGCACTTTAACCTTGCTCTGGGCTCAATCCCTGGAGCTGGGACTGCTGGGCAAAATTGCAAACTAGGTTTGAAAAAAGAGGTGCAAGGCCAGAAAAAAGAGGTCAGCAAGGCTAGAAAAAAGAGGTGCAAGGTTAGGAAAAAGAGGCTCAAGGTTTGAAAAAAGAGGTGCAAGGTTAGAAAAAAGATGTGGCAAGGTCAGAAAAGAGAGGTAGCGAGGCAAGGTTAGAAAAAAGAGTTTTTCAAGGTTAAAAAAGAGGTAAGGTTAAAAAAAAGAGACGCAAGGTTAAAAAAAGAGGGGGCCCTATATAATTACATCACATCTACTGTATAAGATACAAAACAAAAATGGCTTCCCCAACGGGCGCCCGCACGGGAGATCCATGTTGGAAAGCACGCAATGAAGCTGGCATTGTATTTTGCTGCGTTGAAATCAAAGGTGTTGCCTGCACATCACTGGCGGTCACTGGCCAGGTTGGAGTACTCGATGGTCAGATGGTCAATCGTGGATGGGCAGGTGGGCAGGTTGTGGGCGTGACATAGACCATAAGAATCCAGAACATATGAGTCTCCACCTCACTTTGACAATTTGAAAAAGAGCTATTCATGGACTGCCATTACATCTTATAACTGCCATTACTAAATACACTAATAGCAATACTATAACTAATTTCGCAAACTAATTGCCATTACTAATTATTACCAATAGTATTCCTACCATCCTCCGCGTCCCGCCGACACCTGTGGCAACTGGATTTAGTTCAGTAGTTCCTGGGACGACGGACGGCGGAAAATTGGTTGAAAGCAGCGGTGACCAACTTGTCACGTGTGATACATGTGTGTATATATATATATATGTGTGTGTATGCATATTTATGTACACATACACACACACGTATACATACATATACATATACACATACACATACATATACATATACATATGCATATACATATACATATACATATGCATATACATATACATATAGATATAGATATAGATTTAGATGATACACGTACACATACACATATACATATACATATGTATATATATATATATAAATGCATATACATATTCATACACAAAAACAGATTGGGTCGGTCATCAAGGACTTGCTTGAAGGATCATCCCGCTTAGTAAAGTAGTTAAATATAGTTAAATAGAGTTAAATGATTTTGAAAGCATTCCATAAGCCCGCCAAAATAAGTTGTCTAAGTGGAGTGGCTTATCCCATTTGCAACTGGGGTAACCTATATAAACCTCACTTGAAAACTCACCAGCTGGTATTATCCTCCAGTATGCCTATTCTGAACACACTGATTCACCTCAAATGTTGGGTTATTTCGGGAGAATTCCCCTTACGAACCATGACATACCCAGACATCCCATGTCTCGCTCCAATCCCATGGTTTGCTTCCAAGCAGCGGTAGCACCGGTAACGCGAACTGCACCAGAAAGTCCCAAGTCGGGCCCCGGTGCTACAGCGGCTGCAATATGGCAATATATGGCAATTATATAGATGAGTTAAATATGTCAAGTCCAGACAAATTCATGCTGATAATTATCCCAAATGAGTTGCCTTCTTGGTAATTTAACGTAGCGAACTGGAAGACGACAATTCTAAATATATAGGGTATATAGGTAAATCATCATGTTTTATTATCATCTATGACTGGGCAATGTTTCATGGCTATGTTAAATAACCAAAAGGTAAATCCAGAGAAATTTATGGGAATAAGAATCCCAAATGAACTAAATCCAGACAGATTCATGGGGATAAGAATCCCGTTCCCTTGAGAATAGCCCCCCTATATGTAACCCTATAATGGGGAAAAAACACCACAGAACCTGGATTTCCGTTGGGAATCATTGTTACATACTATCACTAGTGTCATAGCGGTAAGGGTATACGGTCTATCTTTTTTTGAGGGCCAACTACAACAGTGCAGCTATTGCCACTTTCTCTTATCAACCATTATTATTGATCACTATCAACTCTTACCATTATCAGGGGTTGTCGGTCATTTGCCAAAGGGAAACATCCAAACAATAGCGAACATGGAACATCGCTTAAAACCACGAGACTTGAAAGGGGATCAAATGGGGTTCTCAATTGCACAGTTTGAAGAAACACAAAGCTGCAACCATTCAATTGGAGGGCTGCGCCCCATAACTTGGAGGTCTAGCAGAGGGTTTGCAATCAAATAATCAAAAAAATAAATCGGTTTGGCCCCTTCCGACTACAACCCGAAATATCAAAATGTGTTTTCACCGCCTTTCTCCCACCAGATTTCTACGAACCCCAGGAGGAGAAAAGTAAAACTCGAGAAAAACCAGTGGCCCCCCATCAAACCCCTCGATGCTGCGGCTGCGGCCACTGCTTTTTACTTCGCATCTGCCCTAGTTCCGGTCTCTGCGTTCGCAGCATCTGCCTGACAGATGGTGAATTGTCAAGTGATAACTTTGAGTAGTTCAATGATGATTTCAACCAACGAAATTGGGGTATGAACTCAAGAATCATGGGAATATAAGGGTTTATTAACCAATATCAACCATCAACAACATTCAACAACCAGCTTTACAAGGGCGAATCTTCATCTGGAGATCACCTTCTGGTGGTTCAATCGTGCCTTAAGCTTCTCTTCCAAGCGTTTCCTCTCGCGTCGAGCCTTCCGATCCGGACAAAGAAGAGAGGCATAGTGAAGAAATGGGGGAAATTGGGGGTGACACCCGGATAGAACAAAGATAAAACACGAAAAAAAAACACACCCCGGATCACCCCGGGCCCCAGTCTCATCTTCATGTTATCGTCATGTTGATCTGATTTGATCTGCATGTTTCCTGTCATCATCCTTCTCATCATGACTTGCTGATCATGATCATGACCTCTCCTCCGATGCACCCCTTACGCCTGGAGACGGAAGATGGGGAACAAGATGAGCCTGGCGCGTCCCACGACTGACCCATCCTCGATTCGTGGGTAATGTTGGGCCAGCACAAGAGGAGGCTGGTGACATCCAAAGCATGATCAACGTGGTTTCTTCCTTTTTCTTATTCGGTACCTATCTGGATCTCTTCATTTGGCGGGCCCCGGCCTTAACGGCAAAGCCAAGACCTGACGCCGCCCACTCTTCAATGGACATTCCAAGATCTCCAAAAGTTTGTTTGTTGCGAATCAGATGTTTACTGAGGACAAAAATATCAAAATGACAGGGGAAATATTGTCTTCAACCATCTTTGATGGTTGGGGAAACCTATTATTGGAGCATTTGGGGATACTTCCTCATAGTTTAACAGCTTGCTACCGAGGAATCATTATTAATAATATAATGAGATATGTATATACATAAATATGTGTATATGTATACATATATATATATACATATGTGTGTGTGCGTGTGTATATACATATATAATCATATATATATACGCGTATATACTTTTTTGTTTATTTATATGTAGAGAGATACATATGTGATATCATATGTGTATTATACATATACACATACTGGGTAAAGTTTCGAACTAAATAGGGCGGCATAAATATCCTAGCTATATATGTTAAATTGCCATGTTGGGTATCAGTATCATGGGGATGTTGAGCGACAAATCGGGATACCCCATAAAGTGATCAAATATGGCTGGGAAATTCCCCAGCTTTTATGGGCAGCTCTGGCTGGAAAAATAACATGTCGCTGCCAGCAATCTGCAACCCATTTCGTATGAACCATGGCGCCATGGGTGTTCTGCCAAATATCCTAAAAGAATGGGCCTGAAGCCAGCTACTTGGGGGTGCAGTTTCAGTCATAATTTGATATACCATAGTACCATAGTCGTAGGGGGTCCATTCCAACTTACTTGTAAGGTTAATTACCATGGTCATACCCTCCCCAAAATTCACAAAGACCCCGGTTTTTTACAGTAGATTTTTAGTCGAAAGCAATCTTCCAGCCCCCGGCTTATGGCACGGTCTATGTTGGTTGAGGGTATGGTAACCATCAAAAACCCAGTGATGCATCCCGCACAACATCCCACAGCCGTGGAACATCTCAGTCAGGGGCTGGTAAAACTACTATTCTTTCACATCGCCCCACCAAAAAAAAAGTGCATGTTTCATCTCCAGAAAATACAATCTGCGTTCAAGATCTTAAAAGTGCAGTTTTATTGAAAAGTCATTCGAAATGGAACATTTACCAACCATAAATCCTAGTTAACCCTGTTCCTCCCAACATTATCCTGCCGTTCGCCAAAACATATAAAGGATATATGGTTATTTATTTACTTATTTGTTCATATATATGTTTCAAAAAAAACATGTGTAACTATATGTATATATATATATACATATTATATGTATGTGCGTTTGTATATCCCATTTATATACCTTAAAATATCCCATAAATCTCCCATGATGTCCCCGTTCCGAGTGACCCAGAGGCCAGCAGTGGCCACCGCATTCTTCGTCAGGAGCAGCGAGGTGCTGCCGAAACTCCTGCGGCTTCGCGGCTTCACGGGACCCATCGGATGAACCAATGGTACCCCAAGATGCCTCAGATCGCATGGTTTTTGGCAGGGTTTTTTGGGTTGGAAAAACTCAACCTTAAATATGGATGAAAGTTATTTAAGTCTGTTTTTGGAAAAAAAAACCAGCTGAAATGTGGATGAAGCAGTGAAATTGTGAAAATTTGCGGGGTGGGATTAAAATTAAGAAAGAGGAATGAGTATAAAACCAGGCAAAATCGTGATATCTGGGCCAATGTGCAAACCCCGATTTAAACCTTCAGACTTTCCATCTCAAGCATTATCAACGATGTCTCCGATTTCCCCAACATATTCTTTGGGGTTCACCAGCGCAGCAGTATCCCTGAAATTTGGGAGATCGAATCAAACCATTGAAAATGATTGAAGCAATGATTTGTTTCAAGTCATAAGCAACTTAGCAAACCAGCTGTCTTCCAGGGGCCCGCTCCTGCCCCGAGCTCGGTTGATGCCCCAGGCATACCTGTGGGATTGAGGTGGCCTCTGCTGGGGTGGTACCCACATCTCTCGAAAACTCACTATCGAAGAAGCACCATCCTTCTATCTTTTGAAGTCCTCAGTGATCATAATGATAGCATGTGATAACTGATGACACTGAGCCACTGAGAAATCTGAGAATTTACAATACACAGCTTTGAGATCGAACAGACACGCAGTTCATCCGCTTGGGGATCGCACCTGAGCCGCTGCCAACGTCCTAGGCCTCAGTGCTGGATACCCTCGTTATGTGACAGCAAAGTGTAAGCCGCCCATGAAAATAGATGATTCATGATGATTCCTATGATATTTTATAAGATGATATATGGAATATTCATCAATAGATGATTCATCTAAGTGAATTATATGTGATATTCCTCGTTTATATAGCCATGGCCATTGATGAATTGCCTGTGGTGAGAACGGCCCAATGAGGTCGCTGAATCTTCGATGGTGATATCGGGTACAGGGTAAATCCTTTTGGAAATTGCTGTTTTATACCATAAGACTGCCCCATTTCAAGGCCTAATATGTGTGATATCATCTACTTCATGGCCGTTTTTGTTCAATACCCTGCAATTGAATACCATTGAATTCTTTGTTGAACAAGGACATTCAAAAACCCATCGTATATGGCAAAGATTAACGTATTGATGTCCCAGTCACTAGTCGGCCAATCTACTGTAGATATCTTCGTCGTTGCTGGAATTTATCGTATCTCCTTTTGTGTTGCTTGGTATTCCACTTCTTCTGTCATCATTCTGGAGAAATTCTACTCATTCACGAGCCTGAAACTGCGGCCATCTCGGGATTTTTATTGCCCTAATCATCACCATCATTCCAGCGACATCGCGACTTGAAATCGTTAATTATATACAATTCAGATTGTTGGATGATCACTGACAGTGGATCATCCCCAATAGTGGGTTATCGTTCGTGGCTGGTTAATTAATATCCAAGTTTCCTTCGTTATCATGTCACTGTCAAAATCATCAAAACATGCATAACCACAATCAGATCCCACTGGTTAATAATGTTAATAGTGGATGATCAACTATTACGACGGTTTCATAGGGTTTCTGCATCCACAAAACTCACCACCCCTGGTCGATTGCTCCGCCCGCACCTCGCATTTCCAGAAGCTGCGCAGCACGTTTGCGGCGGCGACGCGCTTCCTAAGCGAAGTTTCGCCCCCATGAAAAAGTGGGATGTGACCAACAAGAATAGGGATTAATGATTTCAGTAACACAAATGCTGGTTTCATGGTTGTATTTTTAGAATGATCTAACCATGGGTACTCTTTTTAAATTTATTTTCTTTGTGAAAAGAGAGAGGGAGGGAGGGAGGGAGGGAGGGAGCGAGCGAGAGAGAGAGAGAGAGAGAGGGAGAGGGAGAGAGAGAGAGAGAGGGAGAGGGAGAGAGGGAGAGGGAGAGAATCCAATCATGTTGTAAGGTAAACCATAACTTCAATACCTAATTTTTAGGTGGTTTATGTTTTGAAACCCAGCCCCAACCACGGATTTGTCTCCACCGGCAGTGGCGATTTGGGGCACCAGAGAGGTGAATCGGATCCATATGCATTGAGCCCTTCATGCCATTCCGAATCATAACGACCATCATAAACCAAACTTGGGGATGCTGCCTTGGGTTTTCCGCATTTCTTCGTACCGGCAGTGGCTTTCACTCAAAATTAGCACGGCAGCACGGCAGTTTTTCGCGAAGCTGTCACTTCTCTGTCAGACCGCCCATTCAAAATCGCAGCGTAGAGGGACGCAGTCGAACAGGTCCAGGGGTGAAGGGGCAAACAGGTGTCCCCCTTCACCCCCAGCATCGTGACAGGCCGGCCCTGCGGGGCGGGGCCCTTGAAAGATGAGAAACGTCGGGGTTTTTCGGAAACATTTGCCAAACGCGGTCGATGATACATAGATTCAGCTAGGATTGAATGAGGAGATATTTTGGGTACTGCACCTAGGTTGGAGGTACTTGCATGTCGAGAAATATGAGTGAGGCCTCTCGATATCAATTACAGTAGCTAATATCCGTTTTTGCTATGGCCTTCTACGGCACCCATGTTACCTGATTATGTACCAAACGCAGGCGGCTGCAAACATCTTAATATATTCCATCGACATCTATTGGCTATGTATATGGTCCGGTGGCCGATCCCAATGTGCAAAGTCACTACCGCACCTGTTTTCAAAACACTCAAAGCCCCAAAAGCTGAAACATTCACCCAGAGGATCCCATAGGACAAACAATCCAGCGGCAATCTGCTCAATCTGCCAGTATCCAATGCTTACTGTACAAGACGCAACCATCACTTTGACGCAAGCTGGCGGCAAATGCTCTGATCTTTGCTCAAAAACGCTGATTGGTGGCCCTACATTGAGTTGCCGTGGCGACATGGATGGCGGTGTCTTGGTGCACCGTTGACGCCCATCCAGCGCGATACAAACAGCCATCCTGCACCACAAAGTCGCACAACCCTCTGTGGCACAAGGATTCACGAACCTGAAAGGAAGATTAAACATGAAGATGAAAGATGATGAAAAATGATGAAATGTTGTTTTGGATGTACATAGGTTATTCATGGTTATTCCTTGTGTTAACCCTCAGCGGCTGTGATTCTTTCGCAGGTCCATACGGTTCTCATCTGGATTCTGGCTTCCAGTCTCGGAACACCATTCCGATGGAAAAAATCTCTAACAAAACCAACATGTGCACGACAATTTACTATTTTTGCTCCAAGAATTCAACCCACCAACACGGTCTGTCTACAATACTTTCCACAGCTAGAAGCGACTAGCTCTGTTGGTTGCCTTGCCGGTATTTGCCGGTAATGTGCCACTTTGCGGCGCGAGGAGGCTTGGAAAATACGACCTCTTTGGAAGATGTCCTAATCACAGCAATGAGGATGAGTAGCGGGCAGCCCTAACTACCATCCTCACCGCTAGCTCTAGATATGGTCGTCGTCAACCAGCCTGAGGGCATGATTGATACTGAGTTCGTCGTCGGCCCAATCTTACATCGTCTTACACGAAACAACATTTGATGGTTAGGGGTAGCAAATCTTGACTAATTCAAAAATGTATCCCACTGATTTCCACAAAATGAGCCTCCACATAGGTCAAAAATGAACAAGTTTGGACGTTTTGAATAGTAAAGCAATGTTGGGATTGTTGGGCTGCTTGAGGCCATTTTGGCAATCCTGGAGCAGTCTCAGGCAGAGTGACGACCCACCCTGTTCCGACACGACCCTGGATGGATCTGAGCAGTGGCCACCAGTTCTACCTGGGTAGCTGCAGCTAGTAGCTGAGCTAGATATACATGCTGATATTCGTGGTGCGTACGCAAAGAATATGCATCCGCAGTCTGGCTCTCTTTCAATGATATGCGGATATGCGCTTGATTTTATAGATATATATATATATATATAATTATATATATGTGTGTGTGTATTTGTTCAAGACCAAACCATACACACTATTCAGGATATATATGAATAATTATGAATATGTCAACTTTAAAATGCTTCAAGACAGCACCATCCGCAGTCTCGCCGCTGTCTCGCAGTCGATCCTGTTATGGACCCACCGCCCCGGGGCCCCGGGGAAAAGGCCGATTTTCCTCGAACGGCCACGAAAGATCACGAAAGGATCCGCGAAAATCGGGGAGTCGAAGCATCAAGCTGTGAGAATAATGTTTCTTGATGCTTATTGATAATGTGTTTACCAAACTCCAGGGTGGTTTTGGCAAGAATGTTTGGTGACTGGGATTTTAACGATACTACACGCGGTACCCTTTTAAGACTTGGATCATGGCTTTGTTGCTCATCAACCTGAACAGTTTGGCCATCTAAAGAGATAACTCCTGATAATTCCCCAACCATGGATCATTCCAGTCACATCAGTCACGTCTCGTGAGGTCGTGATCAAAGGCATCCAGATCTAGGATAGAGATAGGAGAGGTAGATGCTTTCGCTCTTTTCCCATGGATCCGGTGATTCTCTTTGCGTTTGCATCCCTACGAAAAAAAATGCCGGCGTGGCCGGTGCAGTTTAGATCTGCCATCAGATCCATATAGGCACCTTGTCGGGGCATCAGGGAGTCTCCAACGGAAAGATACCACAATAATCCACAGGGGCTTCATATGCCCCTAATAGAGCTTCGTGATTGTTGGATGACCTTTCGAGGGGGGAATCTTCGAGCACCCCGACTCTTGCGGCCCCATACGTAGTGTTTATTGCGGCCCCGGGTTCACCATGGTCTTGAAATGTCTTGATCCTCCAACTTGGAACCGTTACCACCTGTGCCAAGATGTGCCAAGACACTCGGGTCTCGTGGTAAAAGGCTTCCCGCGCACACCAGCATCCCTCAGAAAGACCTGGTGACGACGAACGTCCGCCAGCGAGAGATCTATGGCTTATGGGGGCCATCCGCTTACACTTTAAAAAAAGGCATCGCATTAAATCGCATTTACACATTTTACACATCTCTTGTCATGGAAAATTCGTACTTTGACATGTCTCTCCCAAGCCGCCTGGGGCGCAACTGCACTTCAAGGCAGTTCTGCCAGTGGGCAGAGACGCACGAATCAGGGAAGGCATCAGAGGATTGAGAAGGAGGTTCAAGACCTGGGGCGCAACTGGCATGGGATCATTGTAACTTTTTCATCTTTTTCCCCCAGAGTGAACCAACAGTTCGATGTGGAAAACCCTTGGAAAACCGCCGTTGGTTTCCCTCGGAAAATGATCAATGGTGGATGTGGAGCTGAACCGAATACTGGGGGCCTCCAGTTGCACCAAGGGCAAAAAGACATCCGCAGGCAACTCCTCGAGTCGAGAGTTTTGGCACAAAATCATCAGTTATACATTTCTTGGTGAAATGCTCCAAATCTTGTTCATTATGCAAAAAAGGAGAGTCTTAGTCTAGGTGACTTTTTTTTACGGGCGCAATTGCTCATAAATCCCGTTTGGTGATGAAATCCTCATATGAATCAACATAAATCCAAATTGTTTTCAGTCTATCATCATTCCTGGGGTACTTTCCAGGTTAACATCCTCAAGTGCATTAGTCGTTTGGATGTTTTCTGAGTTTACTGGTTACCTTCTCTTTGGCCAGCCTGGTATGATACCGTCCCAAGCCCCACTGCTGCTTGGGAAAGGTGTTGCCTAGCCCCAAGAGAAAACGCTGTCATCTTCAATAGCTGTGAAACACCATGATATTTAATCCCATTTTTGGTTCACACAGCCATCAGTGACTATGGAATTTTGGACATGTTGTGTAGGGGGCGAAGCCTAGACCCTCATCTTCCAACCCAATCTTTTTGCCAGCTTTGAGAGCTCGCATCCATCAACAAATAGGCTGACACGCAGCTTGCAAAGCTGTGGCCCTGGCCAAATGATCACTGACCTCAACCTGAAATCAACTCATGCGGCAAATACATACGATATCCATCGATATCCTAATTTATCCTTGGCTATCATTTTGTGACACGCCAATACACAGAACTGCACTTTGTCAGCTCACCCTTCCTGCGCCCGTTCCTCCACCAACCTCTGACGCCGAAAAACGGTGCCGAGGCAACAGATGCCATGGACGAAGTCACAGGCCTCGATGTTCTCGTGGATCTTGCCGTCTTTCTCGTTGTAGCTGTAAAAATAATTACAAGGCCATGCCATAACTAAAGGATTTGATCATCCCCTTTCGGGGCCTTGGACAACTTGGACGGTCAACTTGAACGCAGGCGTTTGGAAAGTCCTGAGTATCCTTGCTGCATGTCATGTTACTCCGGCACCCTCACATAAATTCCCGTGGAAAATGTTTCCTCAAACTGCCACTGAGATGTGGAAAAATTTATCACTCCGTTTTGCTGAACCTCTAAACTTCATAGGTGTCAAGTAATGCAACGCCCCAATCGCATAGAAATCCATTCCCAACTTCTTGGTGTCGCATGAAGGGCTTCTTTCGACGTAGTCCACCCGGCATTTCCCGGCCACAGCTGAGATCAATAGCAAGCTGGACAGCCACATGAGCTAAGACCACGTAGTAAGATATGGAAAGGTCGGGGGTAGAGGAGTTGACTTTGGGCATGCTGATTTGAGGCAGAAATAGCAGGCTGAAATTTGGCAAAATGCTGATGAGAAGTGTTTAAAGAAAAATCCGGATAGCCTTACAGTCATTTCAAACAACATGCTGGTTCTTAAAGGCATTCCAATTTTCTTAGACCTGGGAAACACACATCAAGGCTTGACTTACGGGTGCATCAAGGGTTGAAACATCCACAGCTGCTCATTGAATTTCGAGTCACCAACTGGCCAGATGTAGCTGCACCAATGCAGCACGGTTCCATCATGTTCTAGCTGAATTTGGCAAAAACTCTTCATTTGTTTGATTTTCCCAGCTAGAAACCTCCATTCATAGAGGGTTTTCCCCAGGCCATGATGTCATGATGTCAATCCTTCAAATAGTTCTCTGCCAGGTTCAGCACTTGAAGGGTCTGCATGTGGATGAAGCTGTTCGCCTTCACCGGATCTGCTGGCTAAGAAGGGGATTCTCAGCTCATGGGTTACGAGAATCCACAATACCCAATAATATATATATATACAGTATCACGGATATGTGCTGCTGTCAGCTTGCGTCGGCAGTAGCACACTTGCTGCCCGTATTGACTAGCTCCTGTTTGTGTTTTGTGGCCCCAAAACAGGGGCCAGATTCTGGACCCAAACATGGGGCCACAATACTAAAATTAGTAGCCCAGCTTCCAAATGTGTGGTCCCAATTTTGGGCCCATGGCATATGCGTTTTGCCTTCTGCAAAGAGTGCGTTGAGGTGCGACAGGTTGCATCTTCCATTCATGTTTTCTTGTGCTTGGTGCCACGATGCTGGTTTCACATGCAGGGTACGCAGTGAAGGAAGGCAAAAAGCATGCAGGCCCACAGCCCCAAAAATGGGTCCGCGTCGCAGCGCAAGCCAAAGGAACGTTTCAAAAGGTGCAGGGATGCCCGTGCTGTTCTGCAGCAAACATGACTGCCACAAGCAATGCAAAGACATGCGTACCGCCAGCGGCAGTGTACAGGACCCTGGGCGCAACCCCCGGCACCCCCAGATATCAAAGTTGACTTACTTCCGCACTCTGCAAAGCTACACCAGGAAAGGCAGCAAGACCAGCTTTTGCGAGTGGCAACGTTGATTCCTGGGGAGCGGGGCCATGTTTGCGCGTGCATATCCACATACATCACGCGGAAGCGGCGTTAAATTAGCAATTCATATTGGCTTGGCCGCAAAACTACTAAGCATGTGCTCAAAAGCTACTAAGCACGGTGTCGCATTTCGTATTGGCTTGGCCGCAAAGCTACTAAGAAAGCATTCAAAAGCTACTAAGGACAATTTTGCAATTCGTATTGGCTCGGCCGCAAAACTACTAAGAAAATGCTTCAACGAATAAAAGAAATAGTATCTTCTTCTTTTCTTGAATTTTGAGAGACATTCTTAGTAGTTTTGCGTCCGAGCCATTGTGATTTGCAACTCACGCCTTAGTAGTTTTTCATGAACTCCTTAGTAGTTTTGCGTCCAAGCCATTGTGATTTGCAACTCACGCCTTAATAGTTTTTCATGAACTCCTTAGTAGTTTTGCGTCCAAGCCATTGTGATTCGCAACTCGTGCCTAGTTTTTCGCGATATGCTTAGTAGTTTCACGTCCAAGCCATGGCGATTTGTACCTCATGCCTTAGTAGGCCTTTTATTAAGGCTTTGGGGGCGCTTCTTCTCAAAGCCTAGGTGGGCCCAAGGCCCCAAAACCGGAGCCTCAAATAAGTGGTAAAGCCCTCGGAGTATATATATAAAGGGCATGAAGCATAACCCTCCAGTAAATGAACGTAGACCCCGTCAGATAAGGGTTGGTTCATATTAGTTTCCACCAAAAATTGCCTATTTTCAGGGTCAAATTGTCGATTTACCAAAGGGTTTGACCTCATCAACAGATTTTGCAGCTGTCCAAATCAGCTATCAGCGCACTGTAGGCTGCTTTTCTTGGCAAATTCACGTTTGACCCGGACCCCTATTCAAAATAGTGTCAATGGATATCCGACCCAGCTGCAATCTCCCATCCCCACAGCAAACACCGCCAGAAACCATGCAAAAAAAAATGGATGGCAATTTGGAGTTCCATTTTTTGGGGGTATTGAATGGTAAGCTGGCTTAGTTGCGTCACCATTTCCACTTTTAGTTGGTTTAACCTCCCATTTTCGCCCTGAAGAGTCCCCATTCTTGTCGCTTGGATAGCCTGAAAAATAAATCAGCCTATCCCTAGTTTGCAAAACTTTTAAACAATTAGAATCTTATACTTGGGTTTTCATCGAAAGACTTCATTTTGGTGGTTTGATAAATTTAATCCCGCTGTTTACTGGCAAATTAGCTAGGAAAATACTCTATCAATGATATACCCTTGAGTTAACTAATATTATAGAAGTATTAGTTGAACTACTTGGTTAGATTATTGACTTTCATGTTTCACTCTTAATTATCAACTCGCACCTATTATATATATATATATTCATTTGTTTATTTATTTATTTGTTTATTCATTCATTTATTAATATATTCATATATTTATTTAGTTATTTTTCCCGAGAGCGTCTGAGCGCAGGGTTCTTCCAATAGTGGGGGTCTGTAAAACATCTTCTCATCTTCACATCTTCTCATCTTCACATCTTCTCATCCTCACATCTTCTCCTCATCTTCTCATCTTCACATCTTCTCGTCTCCTCATCTTCTCATCTTCACATCTTCTCATCTTCACATCTTCTCATCTTCACATCTTCTCATCTTCGCATCTTCTCATCCTCACATCTTCTCCTCATCTTCTCATCTTCACATCTTCTCGTCTCCTCATCTTCTCATCTTCACATCTTCTCATCTTCACATCTTCTCACATCTTCTCACATCTTCTCACATCTTCTCACATCTTCTCACATCTTCTCACATCTTCTCACATCTTCTCACATCTTCTCACATCTTCTCACATCTTCTCACATCTTCTCACATCCTCACATCTTCTCACATCTTCTCACATCTTCTCACATCTTCTCACATCTTCTCACATCTTCTCACATCTTCTCACACCTCCACTCACATCTTCTCACATCTTCTCACATCTTCTCACATCTTCTCACATCTTCTCACACCTCACATCTTCTCACATCTTCTCACATCTTCTCACATCTTCTCACATCTTCTCACATCTTCTCACATCTTCTCACATCTTCTCATCTTCTCACATCTTCTCATCTCACATCTTTCTCCTCTTGCCCTCTTGCCCTCTTGCCCTCTCCTTCTTTTCTATTTCTCTTTTGAAGGCGGGAGCAGGGGCAGTGCCAACGAGACGGCACGAAACGCAACCCTTTCGCACGAAATGAGGGTCGATCGTCAAAAACTGAGGAAAAATTGCGATTTTAACGAGACGGCACGAAACCGCAACCCTTTCGCACGAAATGAGGGTCGATCGTCAAAAACTGAGGTAAAATTGCGATTTTACTTGTGCTGGAGCAACCCTTTCGCACGAAATGAGGCTCGATCGTCAAAAACTGAGGTAAAACTGCGATTTTACTTGTCCCGGAGCAACCCTTTCGCACGAAATGAGAGTCGATCGTCAAAAACTGAGGTAAAATTGCGATTTTACTTGTGCTGGAGCAACCCTTTCGCACGAAATGAGGGTCGATCGTCAAAAACTGAGGTAAAACTGCGATTTTACTTGTCCCGGAGCAACTCTTTCGCACGAAATGAGGGTCGATCGTCAAAAACTGAGGTAAAACTGCGATTTTACTTGTCCCGGAGCAACTCTTTCGCACGAAATGAGGGTCGATCGTCAAAAACTGAGGTAAAATTGCGATTTTACTTGTGCCGGAGCAACCCTTTCGCACGAAATGAGGGTCGATCGTCAAAAACTGAGGTAAAAGTGCGATTTCCGGGTTCCCGTTGCAACCCTTTCGCACGAAATGAAGGTCAATAGCTAAAAACTGAGGTAAAATTGCAATTTCCGGGTTCCCGTTGTAACCCTTTTGCACGAAATGATGGTCGATCGCCAAAAACTGAAGTAAAATTCGACTTGTTCTGTGTGTACAAAGCTTCTGTGTGCTGTGTCAAAGTGTCTGTGTGTCAAAGCGTCTGTGTGTAAAAGTTTCTGTGTGTAAAGGTGTCTGTGTGTAAAAGCTTCTGTGTGTAAAAGCGTTTGTGTAAAAAGCGTCTGTGTAAAAGCTTCTGTGTGTGCAATCTTCTGTGTGTAAAAGCCTCTGTGTGTAAAAGCTTCTGTGTGTAAAATCTTCTGTGTGTAAAAGTCTCTATGTGTAAAAGCGTCTGTGTGTAAAACCGTCAGTGTGTAAAAGCTTCTGTGTGTAAAAATCTTCTGTGTGTAAAAACCTCTGTGTGTAAAAGCGTCTGTGTGTAAAACCGTCAGTGTGTAAAAGAGTCTGTTGTGTAAAATCTTCTGTGTGTAAAAGCCTCTGTGTGTAAAAGCGTCTGTGTGTAAAGCCGTCTGTGTGTAAAAGTTTTTGTTGTGTAAAAGTGTCTGTGTGTCAAAGCGTGTGTGTGTAAAAGTGTCTGTGTGTCAAAGCGTCTGTGTGTAAAAGTTTCTGTGTGTAAAGGTGTCTGTGTGTAAAAACTTCTGTGTGTAAAAGCGTGTGTGTAAAAAGCGATTGTGTAAAAGCTTCTGTGTGTGCAATCTTCTGTGTGTAAAAGCCTCTGCGTGTAAAAGCTTCTGTGTGTAAAATCTTCTGTGTGTAAAAGTCTCTGTGTGTAAAGCTTCTGTGTGTAAAAGCTTCTGTGTGTAAAAACTTTTGTGTGTAAAAGCGTCTGTGTGTAAAAGCTTCTGTGTGTAAAAGTGTTTGCGATGCAAACTATTGTCTTGTACTTGTGCTATATTGTCTTGATACTCCTCTTCTCGACTGCCTATAACACATCTTTAATATATTGTTTTGTAAGATGGTGTTTCCATACTAACAAGAGAAGACCCTGCTCCTCCTCTACGCTCTCGGGCCATCCGTCGTCTAGTTTATTTGTTTATTTAGTTATATACATATATAGGTAAATAAATCAACTATTAGTCATACCCTTAAAGTTTTACACCGTGGCTGGCTCGGCACCTTCAGCACTCGCAGCCGGTTCCGTGGCGCACTCAACAACCTGAGGCTCGGCAACGCATAGCTCTGCAACACCTGGGTGGTGACGGCTTTGGGGCTGAAAAATGCTGGGGAAATGGTGGGAAATGGTGGGAAATTGTTGGAAAAATTAGCTGAAAATGTGTTTGAATTGTGTAAAATGGCGAAGATCGTTGATAAAATTGGCACAATTGTGATGAATGGTGAAAAATGTTGCGATTTTTCATTGGGAGAAACATAAGGAAAAAATCTACCGTCATGATTCTTTTGGGCCATCCAGGATTGCCGGGGCACCGAAAATGTGGCCTCTTGCGGCATGGGGTCCATCTCAGATTGATCTCTGTACACCATCTGTATACACAGCAAATAAGGTAAAAAAATAGTAGTAGACCATCCCTGAAATAGTTTTTTTTGGCTGGTTATACCCCTTGAAAATCCTAGAAATAGCAGAATAGCACCAAAAAAAACTATAAATAATTAGTTGGCTTGTGGGCAAACAGAATAGCAGACCATCCTGTTGGTGGGTATACCCCTAGAAAATCCCAGAAATAGCAGAATAGCAAAAAAAAAAACTATAAATAATTAGTTGGTTTGTGGGCAAACAGAATAGCAGACCATCCTGCTATTGGGTATACCCCTTGAAAATCCTAGAAATAGCAGAATAGCATCAAAAAAAAAAACTATAAATAACTTGAGAGGGGGAACACGAAAGGTAGGTGAGCAAGAAAGGAACCGAAGAAAAAAGAAAGGAGAGAGGGCAAGGAAAAAAAACATGAAGTGGAGTCTGGTAAAAGCGACGCGGCCATTTTCTCTCTAAAAATATAAAGTGGAGTCTGGTAAAAGCGACGGAAAGGCTTCGGCGGTGTGGTTGGGGTTGGCGGTGGTTGTGGTGTTGGTAGTGTTGGTGGTGCTGGTGGTGTTGGTGTTGTTGGTGTTGTTAATGCTGGTGTTGTTGGTGTTGGTGGTGTTGTTGGTATTGTTAGTGTTGCTGGTGTGGTTGGGTTTGTTGGTGGTGTTGGTGTTGTTGGTCGTGTTGTTGGTGTTGGTATTGTTCGTGTTCGTGTTGTTGTTGTTGTTGTTTGTCGTTTGTAGTGTAGTGGATTGTTGTGTGTTGTTGTGTGTGTTGTGGTGTGTTGTGGTGTGTTGTTGTGTGTTGTTTGTGTTGTTGTGTGTGTTGTTGTGTGTTGTTGTGTGTTGTTGTGTGTTGTTGTTGCGTTGTTGCGTTGTTGTGTGTTGTGTGTGTTGTTGTGTGTTGTTGTGTGTTGTTGTGTGTTGTTGTGTGTTGTTGTGTGTTGTTGTGTGTTGTTGTGTGTTGTTGTTGTTGTTGTTGTTGTTGTTGTTGTTGTTGTTGTTGTTGTTGTTGCTGTTGTTGTTGTTGTTATTGTTGTCATTCGTTGTTGTTGTAGTTGTTGTGGTTGTTGTGGTTGTTGTGGTTGTTGTGGTTGTTGTGGTTGTTGTGTGTTGTTGTGTGTTGTTGTGTGTTGTGGTGTGTTGTTGTGTGTTGTTGTGTGTTGTTGTGTGTTGTTGTGTGTTGTTGTGTGTTGTTGTGTGTTGTTGTGTGTTGTTGTGTTGTTGTTGTGTTGTTGTGTTGTTGTGTGTTGTTGTGTGTTGTTGTGTGTTGTTGTGTGTTGTTGTGTGTTGTTGTGTGTTGTTGTGTGTTGTTGTGTGTTGTTGTGTGTTGTTGTGTGTTGTTGTGTGTTGTTGTGTGTTGTTGTGTGTTGTTGTGTGTTGTTGTGTGGTTGTGTGTTGTTGTGTGTTGTTGTGTGTTGTTGTGTGTTGTTGTGTGTTGTTGTGTGTTGTTGTGTGTTGTGGTGTGTTGTGGTGTGTTGTTGTGTTGTTGTTTGTTGTTGTGTGTTGTTGTGTGTTGTTGTGTGTGTGTGTTGTGGTGTGTTGTGGTGTTGTTGTGTGTTGTTTGTGTTGTTGTGTGTGTTGTTGTTGCGTTGTTGTGTTGTTGTGTGTTGTGGTGTGTTGTTGTGTGTTGTTGTGTGTTGTTGTGTGTTGTTGTGTGTTGTTGTGTGTTGTTGTGTGTTGTTGTGTGTTGGTGTGTGTTGGTGTGTGTTGGTGTGTGTTGGTGTGTGTTGGTGTGTGTTGGTGTGTGTTGTTGTGTGTTGTGTGCTGCTGTTGTTGTTGTTGTTGTTGTTGTGCTTGTTGTGCTTGTTGTGCTTGTTGTGCTTGTTGTGCTTGTTGTGCTTGTTGTGCTTGTTGTGCTTGTTGTGCTTGTTGTGCTTGTTGTGCTTGTTGTGCTTGTTCTGCTTGTTCTGCTTGTTCTGCTTGTTCTGCTTGTTCTGCTTGTTCTGCTTGTTCTGGTTGTTCTGGTTGTTCTGGTTGTTCTGTGTTGTTCTGTGTTGTTCTGTGTTGTTCTGTGTTGTTCTGTGTTGTTCTGTGTTGTTCTGTGTTGTTCTGTGTTGTTCTGTGTTGTTCTGTGTTGTTCTGTGTTGTTCTGTGTTGTTCTGTGTTGTTGTGTGTTGTTGTGTGTTGTTGTGTGTTGTTGTGTGTTGTTGTGTGTTGTTGTGTGTTGTTGTGTGTTGTTGTGTGTTGTTGTGTGTTGTTGTGTGTTGTTGTGTGTTGTTGTGTGTTGTTGTGTGTTGTTGTGTGTTGTTGTGGGTTGTTGTGTGTTGTTGTTGTGTTGTTGTGTGTTGTTGTGTGTTGTTGTGTGTTGTTGTGTGTTGTTGTGTGTTGTTGTGTGTTGTTGTGTGTTGTTGTGTGTTGTGGTGTGTTGTGGGGTGTTGTGGTGTGTTGTGGTGTGTTGTTGTGTGTTGTTGTGTGTTGTTGTGTGTTGTTGTGTGTTGTTGTTGTGTGTTGTTGTGTGTTGTTGTGTGTTGTTGTGTGTTGTTGTGTGTTGTTGTGTGTTGTTGTGTGTTGTTGTGTGTTGTTGTGTGTTGTTGTGTGTTGTTGTGTGTTCCTGTGTGTTCCTGTGTGTTCCTGTGTGTTCCTGTGTGTTCCTGTGTGTTCCTGTGTGTTCCTGTGTGTTCCTGTGTGTTCCTGTGTGTTCCTGTGTGTTGCTGTGTGTTGCTGTGGGTTGCTGTGCGTTGCTGTGTGTTGCTGTGTGTTGCGCGCGTTGCGCGCGTTGTGCGGGTTGCGTGGTGTTGCGTGGTGTTGCGTGGTGTTGCGTGGTGTTGCGTAGTGTTGCGTGGTGTTGCGTGGTGTTGCGTGGTGTTGCGTGGTGTTGTGTGGTGTTGCGTAGTGTTGCGTGGTGTTGCGTGGTGTTGCGTGGTGTTGCGTGGTGTTGCGTGGTGTTGCGTGTTGCGTCGTGGTGTTGCGTGGTGTTGCGTGTTGCGTAATGCGTGTTGTTGTTGTTGTTGGTGGTGGTGGTGGTGGTGGGGTGGTGGTAGTGGCGTTGGTGTTGGTGTTGGTGTTTGTGTTGGTGTTACCCCTGCAGCGTTTTTTCTCGGTTCCGTAGTGGCCGAGAATCGTCAAATATGTGGTGTTTTCGCGTGTTTTTGCAACTCGCTGGTTGTTGTGTGTTGTTGTGTGTTGTTGTGTGTTGTTGTGTGTTGTTGTGTGTTGTTGTGTGTTGTTGTGTGTTGTTGTTTGTTGTTGTGTGTTGTTGTGTGTTGTTGTGTGTTGTTGTGTGTTGTTGTGTGTTGTTGTGTGTTGTTGTGTGTTGTTGTGTGTTGTTGTGAGTTGTTGCGTGTTGTTGTTTGTTGTTGGTTGTGGTTGTGGTTGTTGTTGTTGTTGATGATGATGATGTTGTTCTTGCTGCTGCAGTTGTTGTTGTTGTTGTTGTTGTTGTTGTTGCTGTTGTTGTTGTTGGTGGTGGTGGTGGTGATGGTGGTGGTGTTTGGTGTTGGTGTTACCCCTGCAGCGTTTTTTCTCGGTTCCGTAGTGGCCGAGAATCGTCAAATAGGTGGTGTTTCGCGTGTTTTTGCAACTCGCGGAGCAAAAAACATCGTAAATACCAATGTTTTTGGCGGGTCGGAAGCCCAAAACCACGGTATTTACGATGTTTTTTGCCTCTGGTAGCAAAAAGCACGGTATTTACAGTGTTTTTTGGCCAGCACCTAGCAAAAACACTGGTATTTACGGAGGTTTCACCATGTAACAAAATGTGGTTTCTTGATCCGAAAACAACAAAAATACTATAAATTACAATGTTTTGAGTCTGCTCTTAGGGTGCGTGGGAGGCGTGGAGGGGAGAGTGGGGGTGGGGGGGGGGAACTAAAATGACTAGCAATCTCCTGAATAATCAGGTAACGGGGCTGGCCGCCCTCCCCTTTACTTCGTAAAGTAAAACTCAAGGTAGCCCCTCTGGAGCTACCTTTCGTGATTAGTTGGTTTGTGGGCAAACAGAATAGCAGACCATCCTGTTGGTGGGTATACCCCTTGAAAATCCTAGAAATAGCAGAATAGCACCAAAAAAAAACTATAAATAATTAGTTGGTTTGTGGGCAAGCAGAATAGCAGACCATCCTGTTGGTGGGTATACCCCTAGAAAATCCTAGAAATAGCAGAATAGCACCAAAAAAAAACTATAAATAATTAGTTGGTTTGTGGGCAAACAGAATAGCAGACCATCCTGTTGGTGGGTATACCCCTAGAAAATCCTAGAAATAGCAGAATAGCACCCAAAAAAAAAAACTATAAATAATTAGTTGGTTTGTGGGCAAACAGAATAGCAGACCATCCTGTTGGTGGGTATACCCCTTGAAAATCCTAGAAATGGCAGAATAGCACCCAAAAAAAAAAACTATAAATAATTAGTTGGTTTGTGGGCAAGCAGAATAGCAGACCATCCTGTTGGTGGGTATACCAATTGAAAATCCTAGCAATAGCAGAATAGCAGAAAATACTATAAATAATTAGTTGGTTTGTGGGCAAGCAAAATAGCAGACCATCCTTTTGGTGGGTATAACAATTTCAAATCCTAGAAAAAGCAGAATAGCAGAAAATACTACTACAAATAATAGTTGGTTTGTGGGCAAGCAGAATAGCAGACCATCCTGTTGGTGGGTATACCACTTGAAAATCCTCGAAATAGCAGAATAGCACCAAAAAAAACATAAATAATTAGTTGGTTTGTGGGCAAGCAGAATCGCAGACCATCCTGTTGGTGGGTATACCCCTTGAAAATCCTAGAAATAGCAGAATAGCACAAAAAAAAACTATAAATAATTAGTTGGTTTGTGGGCAAGCAGAATAGC
>CAMXCT020002547.1:0-22500 GCA_947184155.2 Cladocopium goreaui
GTATTGGTTTGACAAGGCACACTTCAGGAATGGGAATGGATTTGATCTATGTCTAGCTACGACCCAGATCATCACAAACAAACCATCGGTCCGTTTTCGAAACATACTTTTTGAAGTGAACGCATTCGAAGCCTTGCTGTTTCTGCTTTCACTGGGCCCTGCAGCCTGTGACCCAAAAATGAGATGAGGTATCATCATGTTTACACTGGGATTAGAAACAGTGCGTTTCCATCAGGATATTTAAGATGTAAGGTGGGTAGTGTATGTGATGGTGTACTTAAGATAGTCAGGATATTAATGCTTCACCTTACTCTGTTGTGCTTCAGATGGAGACAGTAAATATGAACTTTTTAAATACTTTTGAATGTACCTAAGATTGCGCAATGAATGTAAAACTGGTGTAGACCTGATGTAAAATGATGTAAAACCTCGGGTGAAATGTTCGTTTCGATTTGTCTCCTGGCATCGTAGGCCTTGCTGAGCATTTTGGCTTTGCCGCTGACGCCGCATGGCTCCAGTGGAATCTTGGAAAGGCGGCCAGAAGCGGTGTGTGTGTGTGCGTGAACCATCTGAACAGATGTAAAACTTCTTTTTGCGATTTTTCCTGATTTTGTCGGCACTAAACATACTGCAGGGGGTATAGCGGCAGATCATTTGGGACTGCTACCAACGAAGACACCCATTTGATCTGGTGATACAGATTGGGACGCCAATCTGCGTACCTGCACCAATTTTTCTTTTTTCGTCAATGGCAACCGGCCAAGCCCAGAACCGGCATGTCGTTTTTCAAACAGTTTTCCAACCAAACTTTCAGTTTTCCTTTTGATTCCACTTCACTGCCTGTACGGCTGTCGCAATCTGTTTGGAGAGAACCATTTCGATTTTTCTCGCCTCTGGTCATCAACTAAATCCTGTCAGGTTTAATTGGAGTGTTTTTTGCACGTAAGATACATTCCACATCAGAATTCGCAATGCTGTTCTGAGCAAGTGTGTGATTCATGCTGGATTCGTCAAGGTGGCATGAACCCTTCGGGGAATGCTTTTCTATGCAGAATGTGGATGCAACGACCTGATGTCTGAATTTACACTTTTGAAGTAGTAGTTCGTCTAAGTAAAGTGCAACAGTTGGCCTTTTCCAGTGCTTCACCTGTCGATCGTGATTTGTGTTGAACAGCTGGCCGCTGTGTGGCTTCAATTCTTTCAGATGATCCGCCTTACTGTCACTGGTAGTCTGCAGCCGCGACAACCTTCTTTTTTCTATATTGCTCGAGCATTTTCAGTTGCCGAAAATTGCAACATGAGGATTTCAGGCACAGGCCATGCTTGCAGGTATGGTGACTCTTCTTTTTTGGTCGTTGGTGAGGTTCAATTGTGCACGTAATTCAAGGGTTGACGACGTAAGCTGTCCACAGGGTTGACGTGACTTTTAGGCCTGTGAGCCTGAAACAAGGGGAAAATTTTGCATGAGTATGTGGATGTATCAGTTGTGAATATTTATTCTTATATCCTGACACTGCCGCCATGTTCCCGGGACGATTTCCCAACATCCCGGACTCTATGTGGAATTTTGGTTGGAACCCTCAGACGATGGGACTTCAGGGTCAATTTTGTGGAGGTGATCCAATGGGGCAACAGTCTCAAGCTCAGGCTCAGGCGCAGATCTCAGCACTCCAACAACAGAATGCGATGCACCAGATCCACAGGCACCTACGGCCACTCCAGCCAGTCAATCTGGGCCTACCGCGCCCTTCAACCCGGATGAGATGCTCCAACAGATGAAATCCACAGTGGACTCAAGCCCAGTCTACTCCGCCACAACACCTTCCAACTGCCGCGCCTGTACTATCCACCAGCCATCATCCCTCAACCGTACAACGCCAACTACCTCGCCAACGATCCTCTCGACGATCCTCCCGACGATCCCGTTCTCATCACCATGGATCTCCCACACGGAGACCTGACAAACGTCCAGCCTCCATCCGTCGCAGTCCACGACGAAGACGCTCATCCAGGCGGTACAGAAGATCCTCACGAGACCGCTCCCACTCCAGGAGCCACTCTCACCACCGTCACAACTCTCCTCGCAGAGAGCGTGAGAGTTCCATTACTCTCAGAGATCCGCATCACCACGACGAGACGACAGACAACCACCTGAGGAGTATCACCAACCACCTGAATACTCCTCCAATATGCCAACTCTTCAGGCTTCCCCGTGGTGGAAAAACCAACATTCCACTGAATACTACAATCCACAAGGTGATACATATCACCCTGAACAATCCTCCGACGCCAAGTGGCAATCATGGGGCACGTGGAAGAACTACTCCAAGAATCCCTCCTCCAAGTATCAATCTACCTGGAAAGACCCCAGGCATTCCTCCAGCCACCACGATACCTTCCACGATCCTGGTAACAAACAACTTACAGCATTTTCCACATCCCAGTCCACAACCATACGCCACAAGAAGAAAAAGGAAAAAGCCTGATCCTTCAGGTGATGATCAATCACAAGTGTCAGAGTCCATCCCTTCTGGACATATGCTCATCAATCTTCGCGACGGATCAAAAGCAGAATGGATACGAGGAGTCAAATTCGGTCTGAACCATCCAGACCGAATGAAAGCAGCATCCGAGGTTCCTCTCTCTGAGAGACCAACGCCCACCAAGACCGTCAGCATAGACGAGTTCCAAAGTGCTGTGAACCTTCTGCAACGGGTCGACCGCGGCATTCCCTCGGAGGTCACCAAAAAAGCGATCCATTTGGCAGGGAGATTGGACAAAGCGATACCATCCTGATTGGGCAACGAAAGAATTGATGGACACTATTCAGAAGAAAGGGAAAGGACAACAAGACGTGATTGTGAGGGCGATGTCTTGTGGGGCATGCACTCACACTGCCTTTAAAGCTGGTGGCAATGAAATGGCACAGCTGTCCAGTAGCTGACAAAGGGGTGGCCACCACCTCGGAGAAATACAGGATTGCCCATAGCAATCATGTTGGGCTGAAATACATTGCCCTGAAATGGCAGAACTTGCCAATGAATGTCAACGATGGAGAGTCGTCCAGTGAGGACATCACGTACCGAGGCATCCATGACCGAACTAAGGAAACTCACTCAGGACATCGCAATGAGCACCACACTTAGATCCACATGGAGAGTGAGAGGCTTGTATTATTAAGGTTAATTTCCTTTCAACCGGAAACCGGCTGTCACATTTCTAGGGAAACCTGGACAAGCTTGAAAAAACTGCACGGCTGTCTCAATCTGAGATTCACCGACATTTTACTGAGTTCTTGTTACAGCTGCACTTGTGAACAATGTTTTTGATGCCAGTCATTCACTGCCTTTTCATTTATGTCATTCCTTGCTTGTTACTTGGTCAATGCAGTGTGTCTTTTCTCTTTTGGTTCCTTGCCTCTGCTTTCATTGCCTTAATTCATTTGTAGTACACCTCCTTCTGTAGAACTCTTTTATTCTCAATTCCCCAATTTGAATTTCGAACTTGTTACTCCATGGCCGACTCTGACCGCTCTCGATCACCGGCGCCTGGGCGAAACCGCCATGAACCACGGGGACAAGCTCATGCTCCTCGTCCAGGCATTCTTCCCGAGATGGCGTGGACCTATGAACTCGTCAATCTCGCACTTTCAGACCATGCCAAGACCTCAGTTTCGACCTCAGTGGGTAACCAATCAGCCGACCTATGGGTTCGACCTCAACCCACACTGGCAGGAAGATAAAGATCACTACGACAATCAGAAGATCAACGGCTTGACTCTCCCTCGAACTATTCGTCAATCAGCCTTTACTCAAAAGCTTGACATCGAAGGGTGTGATCCGCTGTCTCTGCCGTTGGCAGCCTTGATGTATCAACAAACCAACAACTTCTGGCTTCGAAAGCTGGCTCATGGTCGTGAAGTTTACCTGATCCCTACAGCAGACATCGCAACGGTAGTCTTCATAACGGAGCTCTTGACACAGCTCAGAACCCGTGGAGTCGACCTGGACCGTGTCTCACATAGCAAAGCCAGGCAGGATGGGAAATTGATGGACAAGACCAACAATACCAAATACGCAGCCCAACAAATCGCAGACATCATCCATAGTTGGGTACCAGCCCGCACCACCGATCCAGACACCCAACATGAAATCACCAACTCAGAAATCAATTGGCAGAATTGCACCAACGAGCGGGTGAAGACACTGGTGACACGTCCACACCTCCCAGGACGGGTCCTTCGGCATCCAGCCCTTCGACCACACCAATCCAAAGGGCCCTCATGAACAATTCAACGGGTCCTACACCACCTCCTCCAACACCGGCATTTGATCCTTCCAGCCTCTTGGTCTGCCCTTCCACGGTCAATCCATGGCTAGCCCAACACATGCCAACCACTTTGGCTGTACGACCTTTTTTAACAAATGGCTCAAAGAACTCCCACTGTCGGACCCGAAGCGAAAGGTTCTGACTGACAACATTGCCAAAACCGAAACTTGGTGGTCACATCAGCCTTCGGAGGCCCTGGAAACTGTGGAACGAGTGGCAGTCATGATGGGCATTCCAGTTGCCCTCCTGGGCAAAAACTATGATGTGCTCAATCTCCTACGAGCCATGACTGCGGCCATCAGCCTTACCAATTGACTAGCTCCACAGTTTCGCAGAAAGCTCAAGCACAAAGCGCTTCAATCCCATCTTCAGATTCTCCATTCGATGATCCTCATCATCTACATTTTGACACCCTTCATTCACCATGACCTTCAGCATCCACCTTTTTCACGGCTTCCGCATCATCCAAACTCGCATGATGGTGCTTGCCGTCATCCATGGTCTTCCACCAAATCAGAAGCTGAAGTCAATTTTGGAAGGATGCACGGATCTCACACACCTGTGGGGATCAACGCTTCATTCCCACAATCTCTTTTCAAGACAATTTTTCCAGTATCTTCAACCCACCAACGAACGACTTGTACAAGCAGAACTCGCCCTGCGCTACTGGCGCGAACATGACAACTTGTATATTTGGGCTCCCATCCCAATATACACTGAGAGAGCAGACTACCGCAGCCTCGAAATGGCCATCATCCAGGAATGGCAACCACGACTCATCCTCAAAAAACCTGCCTTGAACACCAAGGCTCTGTTTGGTCTAGCCACGCTCTGGCGACGCGCCAAACACAAGTTCACTCCAACCCTGTTTCGTCAAATCCTGACATCAGAACGGTTTCAAAACCGGCTCGAACTTTGGACCATCATCCACGCTTTAGGGTCCAGCACAAAGGCCAGGTTTGAACAAACCAAACTGCTGAGATCCAACGATGGAGGTCTCACCTTGTGCTATGCTCTTCGCCGGCTGGCAAACAACATCCAGGAACCTTTCCGCACCTTGTCATTGAATGCAAGTGATGCATCAATCAAATGGTGGAAAGGGAAACCTGCTCCGAAGGCAACGCCACTCCGGGCCCCATGGTCCCTTACTCCCAACCTTCAATAGCAATTAAAGCAGTTTCTACGAAAGTGGCACCTCCAAGTCCTTGCCTACCAAGTACTGTGTCACACACCATCCTTCAAGATGGTCTTCATCAAGCATGCAGCTGTTCTCGACCAACTCTGCAATCACAAACAGGCCATCGCAGAGTGGTCAACCACAAAACCAGCAACGTGTTGTTGCAACAAGTGGGAACCTTTCAAAGCTGCGGCACTCAATCCTTCTGACCCTCACTGGGTCTTAGCAAGCTCCCTTTTGCATTCTTTTCTTTCACAAGATCCAGCGGTCATCGCGGAAGGCTCCTTACTCAACAAAGTCTTCCCTTCCAAAAAGGAATACCACAATCAGCTCGAATTTGGGCTTCAGAGTTGGACAAAACGCAATGGCCTACCATCCATGCCAATCTCCGAGATTTCTAATCTCTGTCAACATCTTTGGACAGAACACTCAAAACAAGTCACTTGTCACATCACCAAATCATCCATCCACTCCTTCCAACAAACATTTGAGGGAGCTATCTTCCATTATGAAGATAAACAAGCCTCATCGTTGCGAATCTACTGTCCATGCTTGTACTACCAAGCCATCGACAAGACTTTTCAGGACCCTTCTATTTTCGAACCGGTCTCTCAAGATCCTGACTGTTTAGTCACATCCCTTGTCGACCTCCTCCAACATCAACATGGCAAATCCTACCCTTGGGCGGTTGGACATGGCCGACAACTGCCAGCGGGCTACATTCTGGCAAAACGGAAAAAGGAATTTCGGAGTGGCCAACCAATAATTTCCTTTGTGGACTCCCCGTTTCGCCCCATGCTCAACATTCTTGCTAGAATGATTTTCCATTTGATCCCAGGGGCTTATCCAAACCACTTTGCCTCCACGATGTCTATACACTTCTCTCTCCATTCTCAAGTCTGCACCTATCGATGCAGACCTCATCCTGGTGAATCAAGACCTAGCTGGCGTCTTCACCAGCATTGATCAAGATCGATTCATCGGGGCCTGGTTCATGCTCTTAGACTTCCTGCGACCCCACATGGATGTTTCCGACAATGAAGCATTCTCGGTGTATCCGGGAAAAACTAATAATCCAGGTGGCATCATCAAAGGTCGAACCTTCCGTCGACTCAATGTCACCCGTAAGATCGTCATCAAAGATGTTCCTGACCTCATCAAGTCGGCACTGAATATGCAGACATTAATTGCTCTGGGCCAGAAGTGCATACGTCAGTGTCGAGGCAGTCCCATGGGCAGTCCACTTTCTCCAGCACTTTGCCTCATGGTTGTTTCTATCAGCGAACAAATCTGGTCCATCAACTTCAAACAAATCCTCAGCAATCACCATTTATTCATCCGCCACATCAGATTTGTTGACAACCGTCTCATCTTCGGTGACTCACGTCTTTGTGACCTCCCACCATATATGAAGTACTGTTGGATGAAGGCTTCTACGGGAAGGCTTCTACGGGAAACCAATCATCCTGGAAACTGAACCTGACCAAGAGTTCCTCGGTTTCATGCTCGAAACTAAACCCTTGGAACTTATCTACCAAGGACCTACCAACATTTCCCAGGTCCTATCGCCGTTCTCGGCTTCTCCACCAAAGGTGCTTCTCAGTGGCTTTCGCTCTCGCTGCCATATAGTTGTCAAAGGGGCATTTCCGGACTTTCGTGTTCGACAAGGGCTTGACCAATTAATTCATTTGTACACTTTGGCTGGCTTTCCCAATGAGGAACTCCACACCATTTCATCTCACATTTTAATTCAGCATCAGAACCTTCAGACGCATGAGCAAAAGTTTCTGGCTGATTAGGATCCTCTCTTCTTTGTTTTTTTCTGTTGTGGGGTTAGGTTTTGTCCTTTCGTTTCTTGAGTTATGTTTCGCTTGCTCAGCCTGGCTCAAACTCGTCTTGCCTTTTCGTAACTGGGTGCTTCACTTCATCGTGGACCACGCCCAAAGTCGTGAGTTTCATCATCATCTTGCTCGTGCCATTATGCACTTGAATTGCCTCGCAGGATTTCTTCCTTTCTTTGAACCGGCAATTGAATGGGACGAATCAATTGGGGACTCTCACACCCGTGTGGGACGATCAAACCCAGCCCAGAGGAACCTTCATACCTTTGTTCCTCTCCCTTCCTCCTCATCCGCACCAACAATGGCATCTCATGGAGGGATTCCCACCCACATGATTTTGAACCCTGAACCAAATCTTCGTCCATTGTCCATTGCCAGTCGTCCATGCAATGACGAAGTCCATCCAGCCACTCTTCCCACACTCCGTCATCCCCACAACGATACTCGTCACCCACTACCTCCAGCTCCACATTCAACGGTACCTGACTCTTCGCAAGCGACGACACGTACGTCCACAACTGCCGTTCCAGTTCGATCGAAACAACGTTCGAACAATCCCGAGGACCCACACCCGAAGAAAAAACAACGCTCAGGGCACACCTCGATCCACTCACCGCCAATCCCAGCCATTTCCCTGCCGACTATTACGGAGGTCCCTCTGGATGGACTCAACTGAGAAGATTCCAATGAAGAGGAGGTTGTCTCTACAGCCCACCCAGCTCATGATGACTCAATAGTCACCACCAACCCTGCGACTATCACTTCCGCCATGCCAGTTGATCGACCCACTTCACCAGTTCCACTTGCTACCAATCCAAAAACACTCCCAAAAGGTCCTCCAACCAATCCTACCATTCGAATTCTGCAACCCACAGAATCCGATCGAGATACTCCTCATGCTAATATCCGACCTTGGACCGATTATGAAGATCAAGAGTTGATCAATCTCAAGAATGACAGCAAATCAAGACCATCGTGGAAGTCGATCGGTGCCAGACTACGTCGAGATCCACAAGTATGCAAACTTCGCTGGAACTTGTTGAGACAAATGTCCGCCCAACACGGCACGGAAACGCCTGGGAACGAACCCGAGGCCGAGGACTAAGGAGAAGCGTAAAAAAGATGCTGCTTCGTCTTGCCCTTATTTGAATCAGATTTCTGGTGCTGTTCTTGTATGATCCTTGTAGTCAATTGGAGGGTTTCCTTTGGTATCTCCTTAGTGATTATGGCTCATTCGTCTAGTTACGTATCTGTACCCTCTGATCGCTCCCGTTCTAGGGATGATCAACCCATGTGGAGCCATCGGAACCCAGACCGTCCGCGTGATCCACGTTATACTGATAGTTGGAACTACACCCATTGCTCCGTCAAACCAGACGGGTTTTGGTCATCATCGACCTAACCCAAGTTCAATATCTTGTGACTGCCCGTCATAGCGATGCTATGCAAATCACTACTTGTGATGCTTTACCTACACTTGGCAGACTTGAAGAATACGCACTGTTCACGTACAGCTTCTTGGTAGCTCCAGCCGAAACTCAGATTCTCACAGTGGAGACTATCCTCTCCTACATCAGTCAGCACATCAAGAACACCTGGGGTGTCTATCTTGAGCCTTCTTCTATGGATCTACGTTGGTCTGACAGCACAGGTGACATGTTCATCATTCGTAATCACCAAATCCTCATTGATCTTCTACGAGCACACCGCCCTCATTGGACTGAAGGCCAAGACCTAGGAATCTTATTTAATGCAATCAAGGATTTTGATAATCCGGATCAACCGTACATAATGCGATTGAGTTGCCACCAGGCACTCCCCAACCCAAATATGCTGCCTTGATCCATGGTTGTCAAAAAATGACCATGTGCGCTTGTTGTCACAGTGACGTCCATCCAGTTTTGAACGTCTTGTCTTTCCTTGCATGTTTTATTTTCCTAGCTTTGCTTCATTTGGCTTCAGTCTGGATCATGACAAAACGGGATTCCTCATTCGCCAATCTTGAATCCCCCCGTGTCCTCATGAGCTCACCACGTCGCCGTCAAGTGGTGATCGAAGCCCGTCGCGATCGCGGTGCAGCTTCTTCGGATGGTGCTTCTTCATCTTCGAATGCAAACCATTCTTGGGGCTTAGCTCATTCCAGACATGAGACCTCAGGATCAATGGGTGAACCTCAACACTTTGGCTATGCTGCCATGATTCCTTCGGTTCCTTTACCATCTGCCAATTCAGCAAGTATTCCTGAAGAGGCATATCCGTTACAATCGGAACTTTCACAGAATCATCGAGTGCTTCACACTCACATCTTCAAAGAGGTCATTCCGCCTCCCGATTCAGGTCGGCCCAGTCGACTGATGATCACAGAAGTCGATCGCTATGGAGTGGAACGCAACCGCTAAGCGGAATTCTTCTTCAACGGAATTGTTGGTCATGTCCGATCGTATGATGGAGGACACATCAACAGTTGGGACCAAGCCACTCGCCTTGCCAATTATTGGCGTCGGTACTTCAACATTCCTGAAGTGCATGCAGACAATACGACATGGTCCTCTTTTCAGCCGGACCATCACAGATCGTCTGACAATCCTGAAAACACAGCTCAGGAACAGCCAGAATCTGAAATGGAGGACGACACCTCGGTGACTGTTGAAACAGGGCACTTGTCGATTCCACGTCAGGTTCATCAGCTGGCATCTTTGCTCCACAACATGCTCCTATCTGACAGGGAGTACAATGCACCGATCCTTGAGAAGCTTGAGATCCCTCCGGCAGATCCAAATACCAACCCTATTCAGTTGTTCACGGCAAGCGATTTGGCTCACCTTTCGAGCCATTTGGCAATCACTGCGCAGACTCTTTCCCAACATGCTCAGAATCAAGTGCTAAATGACCTTTCGGAAATCTCCGACTGAGCGAAGCAAGAGCTGCACTTCAACTTCTGAAGGGGCCGGTAATTCATACTTTGTCACTGGTCTTTTGATGCCAAAATCCAATACCAGTTGACCGTATCAGAGCGTGACAAACCTTTCAGGTGTCAAAAAAGCCCTGCGCTAGCAGGGCGTGTGTGTAAACCATCTGAACAGATGTAAAACTTCTTTTTGCGATTTTTCCTGATTTTGTCGGCACTAAACATACTGCAGGGAGTAGCGGCAGATCATTTGGGACCGCTACCAACGAAGGCACCCATTTGATCTGGTGATGCAGATTGGGACGCCAATCTGCGCCTGCACCAATTTTCTTTTGTCAATGGCAACCGGCCAAGCCCAGAACCGGCATGTCGTTTTTCAAACAGTTTTCCAACCAAACTTTCAGTTTTCCTTTCGATTCCACTTCACTGCCTGCACGGCTGTCGCAATCTGTTTGGAGAGAACCATTTCGATTTTTCTAGGAATTGGTCATCAACCAATTCCTGTCAGGTTTAATTGGAGTGTTTTTTGCACGTAAGATACATTCCACATCAGAATTCGTAATGACTGTTCTGAGCAAGTGTGTGTGTGTGCAAAGCGTGTTCGAAACATGTGCTGGGAAAAAGGGAAGAATGAGCAAAACATAAATACGTTGGTATCATTTTCCGACACTTTTTTTTTGCCGCATGAGATGTCAGCGGCTTAGCCTCTGTAAGTTTTTTTTCTGGTCCGTGAGTAGAGTCAAGAAGATTTCTTAAACAGATGATCCGTTTCATTTTAGGTATTTTTGGTACTTGTGCCAGGGGCTGACTTCAAGCGACCCAAGAATCTCTGCATTTGGGAGGCAAGTATCCCAGATCTGCCAGCGATTCAGAAGTTTGGAACCGAGGCCGGCGTCACAAGTCATGAGGAATTCAACTTGAGCTTTGTGGAGCTACTTTGTGCTCACAGCATTAGATTTGACGATATTTGACGATTTCAATCAGTTCTATCTTTTTGTGTTCGTCGCTTTGCACATTCCTTTAACCGTTTGTTTCATGTTTGCTTCCGTTTGTTGGTTTTTTGTCTTGGCCTACATTGAACAGTGCGCGAAATGTGCTTGTGCGTGCGTACCATCTGTATAGATGTAAAACTTCAGTATATTGCAGGGGGATGAGGGTCCCTTGGTGTGCTTCATCTAACAAAGACCGCACCAAGTGGATGTGATATCGGTGCATGGCCAGCGCTGACGTACCTGCAATTTTAATATATAAATATAGTCCCGCCCCTGGGCGCATATAAGTCGCAGCTGGGGGGGACATATTGTTTATCGCTGTTGCTTTATAGGACCAACGTCTACTGTGATTTTACGTCTTTACATTCATATATTTTCTTATTACTTGTCATTCTTCGTGTCATTTAACTGTTGGTGTTTTTGCACGTCCGATGCATTCCACATCAGAATTCACAATGATTGTTCTGAGCAAGTGTGTGACTCATGCTGGATTCGTCAAGGTGGCACGATCCCCTCGGGGAATGCTTGTCTAAGCAAAAGATTGATGCAACGACTTGATTTCTGAATTTACACATTTTAAGCTAGTAATTCGTCTAAGTAAAGTGAAACAGCTGGCCTTTTTTCGATTTTCACCCTGTCGACTGTCGGTGTTTTGACTACTGCCCGCTGTGCTGGGGACTCACCATTTTTGACTGCGGGTTTCTGCATAGCCTGAAGCCGCGACAACATTCCTTCTTTTTGAATACGGCTCGAGAGTTTGACAGACAGGCATCAGCATTCATTTCATTTCATGATGATTTGACCAGGCAGGCACATGACTTTAGGTGTGGTCTTTTCCTCTTGATGGTCTCTGGTGAGGTTCAATTGTGCACGTAATTCAAGGGTTGACGACGTAAGCTGTCCATGTGGTTGACTTGAAACTGTGGCCAGTGAGCCAGACGAGGGGATTCTGCATGACATGTGGTTGCATCTTTTTATTAACTAGTTCCCCATGGGTCCCTTATTTCATGTGTTCTTGTGTTCTCCCCTCTTCAGGTAGGTTGGGTCCTTTGCGTGCTGAGGTAGACGTAGGTTTTCGCCATGTTAGGTTGGTTCAGGCGCTTCCGTTTTCCCCCCCTCCGCTGGTCTTGTTCCGTTGTCCGTCGGCCTCCGCTTTTCTTTTCCCTTGCCTTTTCAGGGTTTGCCCGTTCGGGGCCAGGTGTGTCGTGTTGGTGTTCTCTCTGTCCCTCTTCTTTTGCGTTCCCCTCTTCGCGTCCTGGTTAAGTAATTGTCATTTCATTTTCATTGCCACCTCACTTTCATTGTCATTTCATCTGCCCCGCTGCGGCGGGGCGTGTGTCTGCGTGTGTGTGTGAGAGTGTGAGTGTGTGAGTGTGTGTGTCTGTGTGTCTGTGTGTCTCTGTGTCTCTGTGTCTCTGTGTCTCTGTGTCTCTGTGTGTGTGTGTCTGTGTGCGTGTGTGTCTGTGTGTGTGTCTGTGTGTGTGTGTCTGTGTCTGTGTCTGTGTCTCTGTCTGTGTGTGTGTGTACCGTCTGTAGATTGTATAGATGTAAAACTTCAGTACATTGCAGGGGGATGAGGGTCCCTTGGTGTGCCTCATCTAACAAAGACCGCACCAAGTGGATGTGATATCGGTGCCTGGCCAGCGCTGACGTACCTGCAATTTTAATATAAATATAGTCCCGCCCCTGGGCGCATATAAGTCGCAGCTGGGGGGGACATATTGTTTATCGCTGTTGCTTTATAGGATCAACGTCTACTGTGATTTTACGTCTTTACAATCATATATTTTCTTATTACTTGTCATTCTTCGTGTCATTTAACTGTTGGTGTTTTTGCACGTCCGATGCATTCCACATCAGAATTCGCAATGATTGTTCTGAGCAAATGTGTGCTGGAATCCCAAATTGAACAGTCACATGTACAGTTCTTTTGGCTGGTTCCTGGATTCCTGGGTTTCTGAGAGTGTCGCTGGTTTCACCAAAAATGTCGCCTTCGCTGTTTTTTTTCATTTTCTTTGTGAAGAAAGCGATTGAGACATAAACATGAAACATTAACATCATGGCGTCCAGAAACACTCCAAGGGGGATTACGATTCAGGTGATCACCTGCTGTCCCTTTGAGGAGAAAGGCACTGAATGAAATGGACCCCGTCGATTCTCACGTTTTTGCAGAAGTTTCTGCAGAAGTTGCACCTTGGCAGAATGTAATACAGAAATCTCCAAGCCGGATGTGAAAGACAGCCACCCTTATTCAGAAACAACATGAAACGACTAATATTGGATGACAGAAAATTACGAAGCTAAACGGAACCGTGCCACATATTCAGCCTGTTCTTGAAGGAATTGACCAGGTAGTGCTTTGGGTGTTTGGTCGCCGGCTTCTTAAGTTTTCTATCCCTAGAAGGTAGGTTTGATGCATTGTCCATTGGTGGCTAAAGTTTCAGAAGTAGAGATGGATTTGGTTTCAGAAACTCTGGGACCCCTTCGCTTTGACTTCATTTCCAGCAGTTTGCAATGTCGAGCCTGTCACTTGAGAAACCAAGATTTCGAAGAGGGTTTTGACTCAGTCTTCAACTCCTTTCAGGTTTCTTCTGCTTTAGTCAGCCCTTATTACTAGGGGGCGTTTTTTTCTTCACATGACATGGCAGTGATATCGGTTGGTTCCATCGAAATTTTGCAAGCATCATTTGTTTTTACCGCTGTGAGCAGAGCGGCACAGTAGGGCTCCCAATGCCTGCCAGGTTCCACGTTCCAATACTTCAAAGAAAGAAGAATGCCAAGGTCATAGTGAGGCTGGAAGCATCAACAGCGATGATCTATGGCACACGTGAAACATGTCTGAGACATGTTTGGTGCCATCTTGCTACCTTTACTTGCGTAGCATTCTCTTAAGCGAAAAAACATGGTCTGCAAAGCAGACGTGAGCGGATTTTACATACACTCATCATTGCCGCATCTTGCTTGAACCTTTTTGGGCGGAAAATGAAGCTTTATATCAGAATGTGTTCTCGTCATGAACCTGAGCCAACTGCAGCATCAATCAAATCACATCCAGTCTTTGGCTACGTTATGCTACGTTTAGCAGCCAAGAATTGCATGGCGCAGCCAATGCGAAGCATTGCTCGGAACAGGTCTGCTCATCTAGAAGTCCAGTCAATCAAGTCTTTTCAAGCACCACGAAATGTTAAATTCCGCTTCACTTAGTCCAGTGATCACAAGAAGTCCTTCACTGCAGATTCTTCAATATTCTTCATAGGCTCGGTCCTCAAAGTAAAATCCTTTTTCGCGTGCAAAGTTGGACACCCCTGGACGAAAAGCTGATGGCGCAGTCATCGATGGCAATGTTGCTGATAGTTGCACCTCGGATGCTGTTTTGTGCTGTTAAGTGTTGTATCATGTTGTATCCACTGGCTGTCAGATTGCCTTGAAAATCCGTTTTTGACAGGACAGTTCGCATTCCTTCTTGCTTCTAGTTGCTTGCATGGGTCATGTCATGCCACGTCATGTCCATTGTTTGGTGCTTCTAGTGCCAAAGGCTGCCACTTCTCGATCTGTCATTGAAAGCGGCTCACTGTTAGGGTCATGATTTGATCCAACTTTGACGCGATGTTTTGAACCCGTCCATGAACTATAACTATATCAGCATGAAATATCATGAAATTGTGTTCGGACATTTTGGACCGAGGCGGCCCACATTCGAATTTCTTGGAGTTCTTGCCTTCAGGAGGCTATACCCCTCGAGCGGCGCAAGAATTTGATCCGAAATGGGACTAGCCAGCCTTTAGGCATATGGAACGTTTATGGTCAGAAGTTTCAAGTTGATACTCCCGTTGCGGTCTTCCAAATCTTGGTGGAAGAAGTGCTTGGCTACAATGTCTTTGTAGATTCACGAGGCACTGGCAACATGGCACATGCGTTTTATGCGCTGGCTGGGTGTGAACAGCCCGAAAATGCACAAAATCAGAGTTGCACCGGAAGACCAACCAAACACCATGTCTCTATGGCCTTACATCTCAGTAACAATATCTCTGCACGGCATTTCGACAAGGTGCAAAGGATGAAGATGGGTGGAATGTTGGAAGATCTGGGGAGCGTGGGCTTTGTAAGTCAAAGTGGGATCCAAATCAGCAGCTCGACCTTGCAAAGAGGTCGTGAATCTTCAGACCCGCTTTTCTTGGATGATTTTCGGAGCTACGACTCAAGATTCCACAGTCCTGAACGATTCTTTCAAGATTTCCGTGACATTGACAAGAACTTGCTACTTCCTTGCAGGGCCTGGGACACGGATCCTGAGATGCCATTCTACTTCAATGCTACTGGAGATGCTGAAGGTTTCAACGTGAATTTCAGCCGGGCTGAATGCTTCGGGGGCGGAGACGGCAGATGGTGGTTGGCCCCAAGTTGCCGATCAAATCGCCGATGCCTTCCTTGCATCACAGGCAGTAGTGATGGCAAGTGGGCAATCTATCCAGTGGAAATTATGCAGAAGGCCGGATCGGGCTGCTGGGTTGTTGCAGGGAAAGATGAGACAGAAAAAACATAGAACGGAATCGCAGCTTGAGACGAGGCTTGATACTATAGCTCAGAACAGTTGAGATGGATTGAGGTAGGAACGAAAGGAAAGCGGATGAGCAATGAGAAGCTTTCCTTTTAATTAAAGAAATTGGTAAGGATAGGATACTACCAGTCAGCATAGTCAAAAGCAAGGCAAGCAGGCAAGAGGTTCTTTCTCATTTACTTGTACGACGCTTCTGATTGAAGCAAAATCTACGCTGCATTGGGATCGTTTTAGTTTAACGGTTTCAAAACATGGACCCAAGGTTGTTCAGAGTTGGTTTTATCCAGGTTCAAACTTGTATTGACGAATGAATCTTTTGGGATTCAGAAGGCATGTGCGATGCAATCATGAGCCTTCATGTGCAGCATCGAATTGCCATGATGTTGAATGAGGCAGCCATTTGGCGCATGCCCCTGGCACTGGGAGTGGCTCACTACAACGGATCTTCGGCTTTCAAAGAGTTGGTGATGACGTACAGAGATGTTCTCTTCATGTTCTGGGCGCCATCCGTGGAATTCATTGAGATCTCCCCAGTGTTCGTGCGCTTTCCCAATTTCAACTTCACACAGTGGTATAATGGAATCATGGCTTCCACCAGGCAGGGAGAGTATCCCAGACATGTCGTAAGCAACGAACTGATGGCAATGGCGCCAGATGCGCGGGTCATGCTTCAACGAATGAAGCTGTCTTCGGAGGAGCCGCACGGGAAATCCAGCGTGGAACATCTTCTGCATTGTTCGCTTGAAAATATGAACATTAACAGGATTTAACAGGATTTAACATGTATAACAGACCCAAAAAGCAGCAGAAACCACTGGTTTTTGAAATTTTCTCGTTGTTTTTAGCATTTTTCGTCCCATTTGTGTTGCGGTCAGGATCTGAATCGAATGATGCTTCGGAGCTATTCGCTCTATGCCATGGACCCTTGCTTCAGCTGTGCGGCCTGGAACGGGGCCTGCGCCTGGTTAGAGAACAACCGAAACGTTTGGATGCCTTGGATTCCACAGAAGACAGCTTGTTTCGCCGGACAAGGGATGTATGATGCTCCTCAGCTTCAAAACTTAGAGATCCGTGTGGATTTCGGCTACCCATGAACTTCTCATACTCATAGATTCTTCAGCCTTGGATTCCAATATATAGTTCTTGCAGCTGAAGCTCCAGATTCCGCTTGTCAATAGGCCATCAGGCGGAAAAGCATCATATGCATCTACGTAGAGAGCCCCCTTTCTTACAAGAGCTGTCAGTACCACTCTGAAATGAAAAAATCGAGAGGCCCCGCCTTCCATTCAGCTGTGCAGATTTGTTGCAGAATCATATGTTGTAGGTGCCATTCAAAGTGATTTCATAAGATGTAAGGGTTCCCGCTTCACTCTGGGGGTCTGGGGGTTGAGGGTGTGTTCGCTCGACGTTGCGTTCACGTTCGCAACCGTTCGCAACCGTTCGCGCGATCCCCGTATGGCCGTGCCCGGAGTTGTCACTTTTGGAGGTTTCCAACGTTTCGTTGCTTCGTTTCGCGTGGTAGGCGTGGCACTTTGTGACATTCAGACGTGTTTTGTAACGTGTCGAAAGTCGTTTTGTGTGGCAGGCGCAATACTTTTGCGACGTTTTCCGACGATGCGTGGCAGTTTTCGTGGCAGGCGCAGCACTTTGGACGCGTCCATCGTCATTTTGCGTGGCAGGCACAACTTTAGACGTGTCGTTTCACGTGTTTTTTGCAAATCGCATTGGCATGGCTTTGTCAAGTGGCGACAATGTGCAAATTCCGTGGCAGGCGTGGCATTTTGTGACATGTGATGAAAATTGACGGAAGCCTCACACGAAACATCGATTTTGAGGTTGCAAATTTTAGAGGTTCCTAGGAAAACTCGTAGGAAAACGTCGATTTTGAAGCTACAAAGAGTGAAAATTGGAGGAAGTCTCGCACGAAATGCTCGTTTTGGTGCTCCCACGTGTCTCGTCTCGAGTCTCTGGTTTTCCCGTGGCTTCGCCGTGTCTATGGGGGAAGCTGCAAAACCTGTCCTTTTGTCATGTTGCCAACTGTGAAAATTGGAGGAAGTCTCGTACGAAATGCTGGTTTTTCTGCATCCACGTGTCTTGTCTCGAGTCGCTGGTTTTCCTGTGGCGTCGCCGTGTCTATGGGGGAAGCTGGAAAACCTCTCCGATTCAAATGTGTCCAAGCAGGTTGTCATGTCGTTTTGCGTGGCAGGCGTGGCACTTTGTGACATTCCAAGCTGTTTGATAACGTGTTGAAAATGTCAAAATTGGAGGAAGTCTCGTACGAAATGCTGGTTTTTCTGCATCCACGTGTCTTGTCTCGAGTCGCTGGTTTTCCTGTGGCGTCGCCGTGTCTATGGGCGAAGCTGGAAAACCTCTCCTATTAGAATGTGTCCAAGCAGGTTGTCATGTCGTTTTGCGTGGCAGGCGTGGCACTTTGTGACATTCCAACCTGTTTGATAATGTGCCAAAAATGTCAAAATTGGCGGAAGTCTCGCACGAAATGCTCGTTTTTTTTTGCACCCACGTGTCTCGTCTCGAGTCTCTGGTTTTCCTGTGGCGTCGCCGTGTCTATGGGGGAAGCTCCGCACTCCACACTCCACACTTTACACTACGCACTACTACACACTCCTTACTTTACACTCCACACTTACACACGTCACTTTCCACACTCCACACACACTCACACTTTCACACTCCACACTTTACACTCCTCACTCCACACTTTACACTCGTCACTTTACACTCTACACTCCACACTCTGCACTTTACACTCTACACTTTACACTCTACACTCCACACTCCACACTCTACACTTTACACTCTACACTCCACACTTTACATTTTACACTGCGCACTCCACACTCTACACACCAGACTCTACACTTTCTCACTCCACATTTCACACTCCACACTCTACACTTTACACTCCACACTCCACACTTTACACTTTACACTCCTCACTCCACACTCTACACTCCCCACTTTACACTCCACACTCCACACTCTACACTTTCCACTCCACACTCCGCACTCCACACTCCACACTTTACTGTACACTCCACACTCCACACTTTATACTTTACACTCCTCACTCCACACCCCACACTTTACACTCCTCACTTTACACTCCACACTTTCCACTCCACACTCCACACTCCACACTTTACACTCCACAGTACACACTTTACACTCCTCACTCCACACTTTACACGCCACACTTTACACTCCACACTCTACACTTTACACTCCTCACTCCACACTCCACACATCTCACTCCACACTCCACACATCACACTCCTAACTCCACACTTTACACTCCTCACTCCACACTTTACACTCCTCACCCCACTCTCCACACTTTACACTCCACACTTCACACTCCACACTTCACACTCCACACTTTCCACTCCACACTCCACACTCCACACTTTACACTCCACACTTTACACTCCTCACTCCTCACTCCACACTTTACACTCCACACTTTACACTCCACACTCCACACTCTACACTTTACACTCCACACTCTACACTTTACGCTCCACACTCCACACTTTACACTTTACACTCCTCACTCCACACTCCACACTCTACACACCACACTCTACACTTTCCACTCCACATTTCACACTCTACACTTTACACTCCACACTCCACACTTTACACTTTACACTCCACACTCTACACTCCACACTTTACACTCCACACTCCACCCTCTACACACCACACTCTACACTTTCCACTCCACACTCCACACGCTACACTCTACACTCCACACTCTACACTTTACACTCTACACTTTACACTCTACACTTCGCACTCTACAATTTACAAACTCCACGCTCCTCACTCCACACTTTACACTCCTCACTTTACACTCCACACTCCTCACTCCACACTCCACACTTTACTGTACACTCCACACTCCACACTTTATACTTTACACTCCTCACTCCACACTCCACACTTTACACTCCTCACTTTACACTCCACACTTTCCACTCCACACTCCACACTCCACACTTTACACTCCACACTTTACACTTTACACTCCTCACTCCACACTCTACACTCCCCAGGTTACACTCCACACTCCGCACTCTACACTTTCCACTCCTCACTCCACACTCCACACTTCACACTCCTAACTCCACACTTTACACTCCTCACTCCACACTTCACACTCCTCACCCCACTCTCCACACTTTACACTCCACACTTCACACTCCACACTTCACATTCCCCCTTTCCACTCCACACTCCACACTCCACACTTTGCACTTTACACTCCTCACTCCACACTCTACACTCCACACTCCACACTCTACACTCCACACTCTACACTTTACACTCCATACTCCACACTCTACACTTTACACTCCGCATTCTACACTTTACACACACTACACTCCCCACTCCACACTTTACACTCCACACTCCTTCCTTCACACTCCACACTCCACACGCTACACTTTCCACTCCACGCTGCGGACTGGTAACAAGGGAAACATGTACAAGACTGTTCAAATAAACTATTGCAGAAAGGTATTGTGCGTGACTGCATATCCATGTGTTTTGACATCTGTACCATTAACATACGTGTGAGCATTCGGGTTCGTGGGCTTCATCTTGTTTTCTGGTCTCGTAGTGCGTGTACAATGTGCGGTATTGTGGTGTTGGTGGTGGTGGCCGCTGGGGCGGAGAGTCTCTTGCCAGGCTGCATGTTAGAAAATGTTAGAGATTTACTTAGTCTTCTCTAGAGACTGTAGGAAGGCCTTTTCCTGCGATTCTACTTGGCTCACGCTACTTCCAAGCCCTTCACTGTGTTTGATGCACTGCCGTTTTTATTTTATTCTGTGGGAGATGCTTTGAAAGAATAATTGACAGGATAACCATTCCGCAGTCAGAAGCCCAGCGCAAGCTCGCCTTGCGCGCAATCCTTGCGCTTTTTTCGCCTTCAAGGTTTTTTGCTGCTTCAGAGCATTCAGGCCATCTCAGACAATCTCAGACAGCTCAGGAAGAAAAGGGAGAATTCGTGTCATCGCGTAGCAATTCCGTGACCTGTCGTGCTTGCTCTCCGGGCCGTTTCTCCTCGTTGGTTGTGGACAAGGATGGGGACACAGCAGAGTGTCGCTCCATGGCAGCAATTTCTGTCGCAAGTTGAGAGGGTCAAGAAGAATGCAAAAGTTAAGAGGCTCAGAACAAATAGGAATAGGTCCAGGACGGTCCAGGTACCGGAATTTGGGACGGACCAAATCTTGATAGGGCTGGCAGTTCGAGCGGCTCTAGTAAGCTTCGCAGTCTCAATATTCTTTTGCCGATGGTTTCTGTAAGATGTCTCCAACAAAAATCGCAGTATCTGCCTGTCCTGCATCTGAGGACTGTGCCCAATGGGCTCTGCGCAAGCGTCAATGTCGGCTGTGAAGTGTGATATGTGCTCTGTGGGCACCTATGCTTCGGAAGAAGGAAAGACAGAATGCCACCGTTGTCAGAGAGGCCGCGGAAACGAAATGCTGAAACACAACTCGGACAAAGAAAGCACATGAAAATACCATTGTCATAGACCACAAAAAAGATTTCGAACATACAGTATTGAGAAAAGCATGGCTGGCGCAACTGGAACGGCCGCATGAAGGCAACTCAGAATGTCCCATTTGAATTTTTGCGGAACACGGATGCCGGGGGAAAACCAGTGAAATTAAAGCTCCTGGCTCATGTCCCCCAACTTCCGGAAAGATTTGCACCGTGACCATGATCATGACGAAGATGAGGAAGAGGATGGGGATGAAAAATCAGGATCAGGAACAGGACAATGATATGATGATTGGTTGATTGATTGATTAATTTGATTGATTGATTGATTGGTTGGTTGGTTGGTTGATTGATTTGATTGATATTGATTTTGATTTGAATTGATTTGATTTTGATTTGATCTGATTTGGATTGATTTGATTGGATTGATTTGGTTGATTTGATTGATTGATTGATTGATTCATTGATTGATTGATTGATTGATCGATTGATTGACTGGTTTGATTTGATTTGGTTTGATTTTGATTTGATTTGATTGATTTGATTGATTGATTGATTGTTTGATTTGATTTGATTTTGATTTTGATTTTATTTGATTTTATTTGATTGATTTGATTGATTGGATTGATTGATTGATTGATTGGATTGATTGATTGATTGGTTGGTTGGTTGATTTGATTGATTTGATTGATTTGATTGATTTGTTTGATTTGATTGTTTTGATTGACTTGATTGATTTGATTGATTTGATTGATTTGATTGATTTGATTGATTCGGTTGATTCGATTGATTCGATTGATTTGATTGATTTGGTTGATTTGATTGATTTGATTGATTTGAATGATTTGATTGATTTGATTGAATTGATTGAATTGATTGAATTGATTGATTTGATTGGTTTGATTGATTTGATTGATTTGATTGATTTGATGGATTTGATTGATTTGATTGGTTGATTGATTTGATTGGCTTGATTGATTTGATTGATCTGATTGATTTGATTGGTTTGATTGATTTGATTGATTTGATTGATTTGTTTGATTTGATTGTTTTGATTTGACTTGATTGATTTGATTGATTTGATTTATTTGATTGATTTGATTGATTCGGTTGGTTCGATTGATTTGATTGATTTGATTGTTTTGATTGATTGGTTTGATTGATTG